>JBBHKE010002734.1:0-89359 GCA_037447655.1 Zygnema cylindricum | reverse complement strand
GAGGCTTGGAGTCGTTTTCAAGCAGCTTACATTCAAACCGGATGGGCCGCTCGCCGAATTGAAAAACGAGCGTTTTTAACTCCATGAAAAAGCCGTCGGAATCTATGCAGGATTGGATTAGCACAGTCGAATTGTCGGCCGGAAAATGCACCATGATAGGCGTGCATCTTTCCGACGAGGACCTCTCTTCAACCCTTTTGGGAGGACTTTTTGAAACCTTTTCCCCTTTCATTTCCTCGTTTGACAATGTAGACCATTCCATTCCCTTTCACTCACTTTGTAGCAAACTTTTGCATGAAGAGACAAAACTTCTCTATTTTTTTGCTCCAAATCTTTCTCATGCAAATGCCTTTATTGCCGAAAATCAGAAGACTAACTCTAGGGGGGTGCAGCGTTTGTTTTGCGCATACTGCAAAACAAAAGGACATTCCGTTGAAGATTGTCGAAAATTGGCGAGGCGGAAAGCAGCCGAGGCTTCCAATCCCCCTAAAACTGGAGGGAATCCCAACGTTGCCTATGTCAATCCCCCTAAAACTGGAGGGAATCCCAACGTTGACCATGTCAACCCACCAGTTCTTCCCACCCCCCCACTCCCTCCACACATTTCTTTTCCTCTAAATTTTCCGTATCCTCACCATTATTCCCCTTCTCCATCCCTTCCACAATCTTCTAACCCCGCAACGCACTATGCCTCTTCAAATCCCGTTAACCTTGTCATGCCTCATGGTATCGGTTAGTCGCATGCACGATTTTCCCATAGGCACGCATGATTTTGGCACGCAAGCATGATTTTTGTTTGCACGTGTGGTTTAGTTTGCACGCACCATTTTCCCACCGTCACTAATTTCATATTGTTGGTGCATTTATTTGTGACGTGGACGTGATTCGCGTACACGTCTAGTGGAATGAATTCTAATTTAGAGCGTTGTGTTTCATTTCGTGCGTAGGTACGCGATTTGAAGGTGCACGATTCGAATGGCGTACGCCGATATCGTTTGGAGCTCGTACGAAACAAGATGAACGAACCTCAGCGATATTACATTTGTACTTTTATTTTCGCTTGTACTTTCACTTCTGTTGGAATTTTGCGACGTACAAATAGTGTGTACACGAAGCGAATTTTGGCGCTTCGATTTTTTGTTCACATTGAAGTCATAAACCCATGTAGGTTCACGCATACATGTAGTTAGGAAAGGTTTTAATCCGCGGATTTTGAATTTTGTAACGTAGGCATATGGTTCAGGTCGCTTATTGGCCAAAACCGAAACTAGTCACAAATTGTAGAGTGAAATACTCTCACATGATAGGTTAGTTAGCAAATGTCAGGAATTAGTACTTTGGCTATTTCGTTAGTACTTAGGCGATTGCGTTAGTTTTGTACTCTCATAATTTGAGAGTACAGGAATTGGTCGAAGAGGACTTAGATATTTCTGTCTTTTCCCCTTGTCTTTTTCCTTAGTCAAATTGTCAGTTTTTTCCCTGCAAGGCTTTTTTCTGCCTTAGTTTGTTCACCGCTTAGCTTTTCTCTTTACTAATTATACTTTCATTGTAAGCCCCACAAGTTAATTCACTTGGTTTTGGCCGGAGTCCGCACGGTTTCCCTTCAACAACCTCTTTTAGTGTGGATTTTGCCTACTTTCTCAGGCTGTTCTGAACCTTTTTGGATGCCATTTGTGAATTAGGGTTTGATTTGTTATTGTGTAATTTCTGTTGCCTTTGTTGAAGTTTATTTTTGGTTTGTTAGAATCCGGTTATCTCGGACTCTCTACACATTTCCCTTGTTTCCATTGCCTAATTTTCTATTATCATTTTTCTGCGATTCGTTATTAGTGTGTTGGAATCCGGTTATCTCGAATTTTGTGCAGATTTTTAACGTTGCTTTCTTGTATTTTTTCTTGTTGCTATTTTTACTTGTTTGTTAGAATTCGGTTATTTCGGATTTTCTACATATTTTACTTGCTTGTTTTCTTGTAGTAATTTTTTGCAATCGGCGTGCCCGGATCTAGTTATCTCGGATTCTCCGCAGATTTTTATTATTGTCTTCTTGCATTTTTCTGGTTCTGTTTTCTTTATTCGAAATCCTTCGAAATCCTAGATCTAACTCCTGTAAGGAATAGGCTTAGACCGTAGAGCCTTGTGGCTACCCATCGGCTTAGTATAATTAATGGATCTCTCTTTCGGCTTCTACATTTAAGATACTTTTACTTGTTTTTCCAATTTATTCTTTCGAGAGTTTCCCTCTTACCTTAGCCTATTCTATTTCTTTTTTGCAGATTTACATCTATTTTTTCTGACAATTCAGTTTTTGTTGTCAAATTAGGGTTTTTCTGCGGATTTTAGGGTTTTTCTGTCAAAATTAGGGTTTTTTTGCAGAAATTAGGGTTTCCTGCAGAATTAGGGTTTTTGCCGAATTAGGGTTTCCTGTAGAATCAGGGTTGCTTCAAGCCTAAGGTTGGCCCAAAACCTAGGGTTTGGACAACTCATTTTCCCTAACCCTATCTCACTTACAAGTTTAATTTCCTTTCGTTTCTTTGTTCCCGTATTTTTCTTTCCCTCATTCACACTTTGGCGCTCTGCAAAGCCTAGCTGCGGCTCACCTTTGATAATCACCAGACTATTAAAGGTGTTCTGTAAGTATGACGATGCCCTATGGGTGCAGGCGCGTGATAGGATATTTTGTTGACCGTTTAGAGGGTGATTGGGTTTCATTGGACCCAATTGTATTGAGTGTAGAAATTAATGGTTATATTAGTATTTTCTAGGTTTTGTAAATTGCAAAAAAGAAGCAGAGGCAGTCTGCCTCTAACTCCTCTCTCCAACTCCCACACTTGTCGCAGTCACTGAAAGTTGGAGAGGGAGATAGAGCCATGGCCGCCTATGCTATCCCGACGGGGACATATATTAGGGTGGTAGATTTTACCAAAATAAACTTGGCGGGCCCAAGATTTGAACCTGGTACCTGCCGTCCCACAAAGTAGTCGGTACCCGGTAGCCTTAGCCAACTAGTCTAAACCAGAGATATATGATTTAAGGTTTGATAGTTATTTAAGTGTTAACACGTAGGCTATTTTCATTCAACGGGATATTTAGACATAGATACAGTTTGTAATGTACGGCGACAGAACATCCGAAACGGATACCGCGCATTTTGTTTCGAAAGCGAAACAAATAGTGCGCAAGTATTTATGACGGCCACGATTGTAATCCGGCTTCATCGGACGGCCACGAAGCATGCCGAGATCGCGGAATGAGTTTTCGGCGGTTTACGGTCGACGTCACATCAATCGCCACGTGGCAGAGTCACATTGGATTACGGCATCTCCGGGGATTCCAAGAACGAATCAAAAAATGACATGTGTCGACTTGTTAGCCATGTCGTACAATGGCCGTACACAAAGTACATCGACACATGTACCTTTATATACCATACACTATTATGATTGGTGCCGTACTTCAGTAGATAGAGTTTTAGAGAGAGATAGGACTTAGAAAAATTTCATAGATTAGACCCTCTCTCCCAGAGAGCTACTGTACAAAAGGTCAACTTTGACCCTTCATAACTTACTGCTAAGGGGAGCAAATTCAGAGATTCTTTTTGCTACAGACTCAAGGGGGTCTTGCCTTTACAGGGGTGAAGGTGGTCAGAGTTTTTGTTTGCCAAGGTGGCATTTATTCTTGCTGAAACACAAAGGGGTTAGGGTTATCATAGAGGCTTCGTGTGAGCTGCCTACTATGAGGTGCTATGGAGGTCTCAGAGTTGCAGGTTATGGGCCCACCATCTAGGGTGCCTATATTCAATGGAGCTGGCTTCATATACTGGGAAAGTATGATGACATGAGCTCTATGTGAGAAACGGTTTTGTGGAATAGTGAGAGGACAGGTGAGGCGTTCATCCAGTCTTTGGATACCTCCAGGGTTTACAGGAGGCACATTCACTAGAGATGCAGATCCATCTTCAACGGAGGAGACAAAGGAAGGAGAGGTGGTGGACAAAGGAAAGGAGATGGAGACGGTCACACCAATAGCAACCAGTTTGGCATTCATCTCACCTATTCCGAGGAACGAGGAGAATGATATCGATACGTGGGAATACAACAATATGGCGGCTAAGCAATTCATCTTCCGCCATCTTACTCAAGGGCTTCCATCTCCCCATTTCCAAGTAGAGAGGGCATCCGATCTTTGGATGGCTCTCATAGAGATGTACCGAAATGGTACGATTCAGCAACAACAGTTGGCTGATCAGAAAATTAAGGAGTATGTATACAAAGGGGGGAAGATGTTGGATTTTTGCAATGAGCTTGCTACACTTTTCATGGAACTAGAATGTGCTGGAAAAGTATTTAGTGAAAAGGAAAAGGTTAACTATTTACTGATGAAGTTACCCGCGGAGTTCGAGAACATAGTCAACAGTGTGCTGAACTTGGCGGACTCAAGGTGGATTTGGAATTCAGTTGTTGGGATTATTCTCGTTCGGGAGAATACAATTGAGATCGGAACGGGAGGAAAGAGTGGGTAAGCTTTGGCAGCCGGGACCGATTGTTTGGTTTCCTGCCTGTCCATCACTGATAAGGTGTTTGATCATTTACAGCTGAAGTAAGAACTCTATTTTTGAGGTAATTAGCACAGTTCATTGCTTTTGCCCAAAACCTTTTTCCTATCTTTTTTGCTTTAGGATTTGCATTGCTCGTTGTCTATTCCACCTTTTCTGCTACACAGCTGGTTGGGTTGCATGCTTGTTGGTTAAATTAGACACATGCAGGACAGCTGTAATGCCTCATGGTATTGGTTAGTCGCACGACGATTTTCCCGCAGGCACGCATGATTTTGGCACGCAAGCATGATTTTTGTTTGCACGTGTGGTTTAGTTTGCACGCATCATTTTCCCACGGTCACTAATTTCATATCGTTGGTGCATTTATTTGTGACGTGGACGCGATTCGCGTACGTGTCTAGTGGAATGAATACTAATTTAGTGTGTTGTGTTTCATTTCGTGCGTAGGTATGCGATTTGAAGGTGCACGATTCGAATGGTGTACGCGGATATCGTTTGGAGGTCGTACGAAACAAGATGTACGAACCTCAGCGATATTACATTTGTACTTTTATTTTCGCTTGTACTTTCACTTCAGTTGGAATTTTGCGACGTACAAATAGTGTGTACACGAAGCGAATCTTGGCGCTTCGATTTTTTGTTCAGATTGAAGTCATGAACCCATGTAGGTTCACGCATGCATGTAGTTAGGAAGGGTTTTAATCCGCGGATTGTGAATTTTGTAACGTAGGCATATGGTTTTGGTCGCTTATTGGCCAAAACCGAAACTAATCACAAATTGTAGAGTGATATACTCTCACATGATAGGTTAGTTAGCAAATGTCAGGAATTAGTACTTTGGCTATTTCGTTAGTACTTAGGCGATTGCGTTAGTTTTGTACTCTCATAATTTGAGAGTACAGGAATTGGTCGAAGAGGACTTAGATTTTTTTGTCTTTTTCCCTTGTCTTTTCCTTAGTCAAATTGTCAGTTTTTTCCCTGCAAGGCTTTTTTTGCCTTAGTTTTTTTGAGAGCTTAGCTTTTCTATTTCCTCATTAAACTTTCATTGTAAGCCCTACATGTTAATTCACTAGGTTTCGGCTGGAGTCCGCACGGTTTCCCTTCAATAACCTCTTTTAGTGTCGATTCTGCCTACTTTCTCAGGCTGTTTGAGAACCCTTGTGGATGCATTTTGTGACTTGTAGTTAGACTTTTTGCTGTCTAATTTTTGGTGCCTCGATTGGAGTTTGGTTTTGGTTTGTTAGAATCCGGTTATCTCGGATTCTCTATAGCTTCCAATTGTTTGTTTTCTATTATCATTTTCTGCAATTGGTTATTAGTGTGTCAAAATCCGGTTTTCTCGAATTTTGTGTTGATTTTTAACGTGGCTTCCTTGTATTTTCTTCTTGCTATTTTTACTTGTTTGTGAAAATTCGGTTGTTTTGAATTCTCTACATATTTTCATTGCTTGTTTTCTTGTTGTAATTTTCTGCAATCGGCGTGAAAGATTTGGTTATCTCAGATTCTCCGCAGATTTTTATTGTTGTCTTCTTGCATTTTTCTGGTTTTGTTTTCTTTATGCGAAATCCTAGACCTAACTCCTGTAATGAATACGCCCAGACCGTGGAGCCTAGTGGCTACCCATCGGCTTAGTAATAAATGGATCTCTCTCTCGGCTTCCCACTCACCTTCCACCTTTTATCCTTTCCACCCGTTATTTCCTTTTCACATTGTCATATTCATTTTTGCTTTGTATTATAATTCTTTTCCTTCGGGATCTGCTCTGTTGTTGTGTATTCCACGTTTTCTACTCGCCAGCTGGTTAGGTTGCATGTTTTTTTGGTTCGATAATACACATGCACGACACACTTCTGATTTTTAATTGACTGCTAATATCGGAAGGCGAAAATTTTGTCAATCGCAACGGTCGAAGTTCCCATTGAACAAGTGTGCACGGAAACAGTGGAAACGAACATTAACACTAATATATGTTCGTGGTGTAGGCTACAAGGTTGTAGTTTTAAGTACCGTCCATACGGTAGCTATCGACAATTTTTACACCACAGATTTTTGGCGCATTGGCCAAAACCCTAACGCAAATGTCCTTACCCTCTTATATGTTGTCAGCGCTCCCTGGAAAGCATTTTCTTTCTTCGAAAAAGTGAAAATCTCCTTGCACCGGGTGACTTTACTCTCTCCTCCTTATCTGTCAATGACTAGTGAAACAGAGTCGAAGCTTTCTAAAAAGGAACCGAATTTTAATTATAACCCTAATGACTGGAGGAATCTGTCTGACGCACAAAATCTTTAAGATGGAAGAAAATATTAATTGTTGTCAAGACTGCGATTTTGGCTATCCGAAGTCCCTCCATAACTTACCAAAAAAACCTAATTCTGTCCCTCTCCTTGAGAGTTTCCTATCTTTGAGTTTTTGGGAATGCAGTGAGAGGCACATAAGGTGTTAAGATTCGTAGAATCGGGGAATACAGTGGACGATCCCGTTAAAAGAGAATGATATGTCGGCCAAGATTTGAACCTAGGACTTTCTTTTCACTGTAGCCGTATATGCGCTCACCACTGTAAATATAATAAAATATAATATAAAGTACCATGATATAATATAGTATGTTTTTTCCACTTATCGGCGATAAAAAAATTGTTGGTTTCGGAGCAAGGTATCTAGGTCCCCCACCGTTCGATAATCGAAAATTATCGTTATTGGTTTTATCGCGATAGGTTTTTTCCCGATACACAACACTAAATTTATGACATGAGATCACTCGCTATTAGTGTTAAGGACACAATCGCTACTTTTTCTGGTCGAAAATCCTTAGTTGGGAACACTATTCATGGGAGCGGACTACAATCCGCCACGTCTATATCATATTTTAACTTCTCATTTACAGAAATAATTCTACACTTTAGAAATATGATGAATTTTCAATTTTGTGATTTTCATGCATGAATATTTTGTCAGGATTTTTTAAGACAATCGATCAATTTTTTTAATGTGTTTTTTTTTTTTTTTTAAGAGATTTGTTAATCCTCAGGGAAATGAAATACTTGGTTTGGACACCATTGTTTATATTTCGGAGTTTTAAGGACTTTGAGGATAAAAAATGTAAGAGTTTCTAAAGAAAGTAAAAGAAGTGACGTCTTATTGGGTAAGAAGGATGACAGTGCCCCGACTCTCACGCTGTAGGACGACATTGCGTAACAGTTTTCATTTCGAGCACACGCTCTTGGTAAATTTTGTCCTTTAAAAAAAAAAAAAAAGACCTTTAAAATGTAATTTTTGTTTATTTCTAAATTATTTTTAATCTAACCTTTAAACTCCTGTATTGTCTTTGTATATATACTCTCTAAATTGACATCGTATTTCCTTTTACTTTCTTATCTAGGACCTCCTATTTTGTCATTATATCATCTTTAAATATTGTAGGACCCTTTAGTGACGTATATGTCCTTAATAGTACAAAAGTACAAAAAATCATTTGAAACTTAAAAATGGAATTTGACATAAACTCAAGTACAAAAGTATTTTTGAAATTAAAAAGAAAAAATTTTATTTTTCAAAAAAAAAAAAAAAAAAAAAAAACGAAGGAAACCAAAGGAGCAAAGTAGGTAGAGGAGGGAGGGAGGGGAAGGGCAAGGAGGGAGGGGAGGGGAGGGAAAGGGGAGGGGAGGGGAGGGAGAGGGGGGGGGGAGGGGGGGAGGGAGGGGAGGAGGAAAGGAAGAAAAGGAAAGGATAGGAACATAGAACTTAACATGGAAGAATAAAGCACAATGAAAATTAAACTTTTATCAAGTTCTATTAGGACTATTTTTCATTAGTACACATTTCCGTTTATTGATCCCTATTATTATTTTTTCATACCAATCTAAAAATCTCAAGAAAAAATGAAAAAAACAGAAGTTTATCGATTATCGTTCTCAAAATTCTGTCATCAAAAAAAAAGGTCAAGTTGAAACATATTGAGGAAATGAGCGAAAAAAAAAATGGGAAAATTCTTTATAAACAAGTATTCTAAAAGACAAATTCAAAAAAGTTCCTCTGCAGACGAATTCAAAAAAAAAATTGAATTCAAAAAAGTTTTTCAACAGAAGAATTTCGAGCTTTCTCGGTCAGTCCGGAGGATCTTGCGGAATATTCGGAAACAAGTTTCGAAAAAAGCGAATTTTTGTTTTCCAAAAGTTTCGACGGCGAATCGTATTCTGCGACCTTGCCTGCGAAAAATAGAAAAAAAATAAAACTATAAAAAAAAAAAGGCAAAAAAGAAGGGAAAAAAGACAAAAAAAGTAAAAAAAGAAAAGAAAAAGGAAAAGAAAAAAAAACAACAAAAGAGGAAAGTGAAAGGCGAAGAGAAAACAGAGAAAAGACAACTGAAAAAAAATAAAAAAGGAACAAAAAAAGGGAGAGGAGAAAGATGAGAAGTTCTCGCCCGTTCCGCCAAGCCGCACACTCCGCCTAAGGAAACCGAGGAAAAATCTACTCCTCCTAGAATTTACTGTAGAGAGAGAGAAAAGATAGAGCTACAAGCTACTATGGCAGCTATGATGAAGGAACAGTTCGCCGCCTTCATGGCGAAAATAAAGCCGCAGTTTACACGAATGGCCCAAACTGTCGTTCCTATGCCGACGTTGGCCGGTCGAACCCTTCGAGATTCTACTGTCCAACAACGAGCAGCCACGTTTGACCAAGGCTCGGCAAATCATAATCGAGTTGGAAAAGTAACAAATTCTCGAATTCCACTATCTTTCGAGAAAGAAACTCTCTCCCCTCTTCCAGAAACGACTTTGGCTATTGTAGGCCAAGCACTTACAATCTTGGATAGTACAATCCAAGATGCTCATCGCGTCAAGAAACGGTTGAGCATCTTATCTTCTATGATCGAGGACGTGCCCAAGGTTTCTCCTACTTTGGGTGAGGTAATTGCAGCTCTGTTTTACTCGCGTTGCAGCTGAATCACAATCTGTCAGCAGTCCAACCAATTTCCGCGGACGAACGTCGTACTTTAGATCCCCACATCAGCTTTCTTGATAACAGTTGACATTCATTCAGAGTCAATGGTGTCGCACCTTCCCTCCCTCTCATGGACACCGGAGCTAAACTCGTGATCCTAGGATCCGGATTTGCGTTGAAGCTAAGCCTCACGGCAGACAAACTGCAGCCCAGAACCACACGTTTACTAACTTCAGCTGGCACTTCGGAGCCTGTCCTTAGAATCACTAAGGCACCCCTTGTATTTTGGTTTCAAACAGAAATCGAAACTGAATTTTTCTGAAATTTCCTCACATGCACTAATTACTAAGTGTAGCGATTACGAATGTTTGGTTGGCCAAGACGTTATATTTCGGGTCGGTGGCGGTGTAGATATGCATGACCAAACATTCTCTTACAAACCCAATCAGTTTCATGAGCGGAAGATTTGTCTTCCTCTTATTTCAGCACGGAAGCCCTTGCCTATCATGGCTCATTCAGCGACAACACTTCCGACTTATGCTCGTATAACCACATTTGATACTAACCTCTCTCGATGCATTCTCAAGATTGTCAAGATGGCTTCTAATCGGATGTTGAGTTCACAGGGTGCAT
The DNA here is from genome assembly GCA_037447655.1 of Zygnema cylindricum. Taxonomy (NCBI): domain Eukaryota; kingdom Viridiplantae; phylum Streptophyta; class Zygnematophyceae; order Zygnematales; family Zygnemataceae; genus Zygnema; species Zygnema cylindricum. The sequence goes on along the minus strand of JBBHKE010002734.1, from coordinate 79,229 downwards.
ATTACATGGCTATTAAAGAGCATGCTAAGATGGGTGCTTCACATTATTTGCAGGATTTTTTGGAGGACCTAGATTCTAATCTGATACTTATTACTAAGGAGACTTCCGATGCGCTTCTTCGCGGGCTTCTGGTTGTGTTGGCTAGTTCCTTCGCAGGCTATAGAGCTTGGGGGGGGGATAAATGGATCTCTCTCGGCTTCCCACAATCCCTTTCACCTTTTATCCTTTCCACCTGTTATTTCCTTTTCACATTGTCATATTCATTTTTTCTTTGTATTATAATTCTTTTTGCTTTGGGATTTGCATTGCTCATTGACTATTCCTCCTTTTCTGTTACACAGCTGGTTGGGTTGCATGCTTGTTGGTTAAATTAGACACATGCAGGACAGCTGTAATGCCTCATGGTATTGGTTAGTCGCACGCACGATTTTCCCGCAGGCACGCATGATTTTGGCACGCAAACATGATTTTTGTTTGCACGTGTGGTTTAGTTTGCACGCATCGTTTTCCCACGGTCACAAATTTCATATCGTTGGTGCATTTATTTGTGACGTGGACGCGATTCGCGTACGTGTCTAGTGGAATGAATACTAAATTATTGTGTTGTGTTTCATTTCGTGCGTAGGTACGCGATTTGAAGGTGCACGGTCCGCACCGTTTCCCTTTAACAACCTCTTCTAGTTTGGATTCTGCCTACTTTCTCAGGCTGTTTCTGAACCTTTGTGGATGCCTTCTCTGAATTAGTGTTTGACATTTTGTTGTCTAATTTCTGTGACCTTTGTTGGAGTTCGCTGGTGGTTTGTTATAATCCTGTTATCTCGGATTCTCTACCATTTTCCATTGCTTGCTTCCTGTTATCATTTTCTGCAATTGGTTATTAGTGTGTCAAAATCTGGTTTTTCGGATTTCGTGCAGATTTTTAACCTTGTTTTCTTGTATTTTCTTCTTGCTATTTTTACTCGTTTGTTAGAATTCGGTAATCTCGAATTCTTTACGTATTTTCAGTGCTTGTTTTCTTGTTGTAATTTTCTGCAATCATCGTGCCAAGATCCGGTTATCTCGGATTCACTGCAGATTTTTATTGTTGTTTTCTTGCATTTTTCTGGTTTTGTTTTCTTTATTCGAAATCCTAGACCTAACTCCTGTAAGGAATACGCCCAGACCGTGGAGCCTAGTGGCTACCCATCGGCTTAGTATTCCTGTACTCTCAAATTATCATTCTCCTCTCTCTTGTTTTGTGTTTAAAAAAAAATAAAAAAAATTGTAATATTTCATTTTCAGTTTTTGTTGAAAAGAAAAAAAATATCATCTTTCATTCTCAGTTTTGGTTCTTGGTTTTGTCTTTTCCATTTCTAATCCAATTTACCTTTCATTTTCAGTTTTCATTCTCAGTTTGGCGTGAGAAATTTAAAAAGAAAAATATAAAAATAAATTATTTACCATATTAGATCTATCTTTCCATTTCTAAATTTTCTTTCACGTATTTTTAATCCGGTTTCTTCCTTTTGATCCGGTTTTATCTTTGCATCGGTTTTAATCTTATCTCTTCTTCACTTGTAGTTTCTTTTTCAGTTTTTCCTTTGAAAGAAAAATTATAAAAATTGATATATATCTAAAATTTACTCATTTAAGATACTTTTACTTGTTTTTCCAATTTATTCTTTCGAGAGTTTCCCTCTTACCTTAGCCTATTTTATTTCTTTCCGGCAGATTTACATCTATATTTTCTGACAATTTAGTTTTTTAGTTGTCAAATTAGGGTTTTTCTGCAGATTTTAGGGTTTTTTTGTCACATTAGGGTTTTTCTGCCGAAATTAGGGTTTCCTGCAGAATCAGGGTTGCTTCAAGCCTAAGGTTGGCCGAAAACCTAAGGTTTGGGCAGCTCATTTTCCCTAACCCTATCTCACTTCCAAGTTTATTTTCCTTTCATTTCTTTGTTCCCGTGTTTTTCTTTCCCTCTTCCATGGGGTGTGGACATTCACTAGGTGGAGGCCCACGCGGTCCTGAGGACATTTCGAGGAGACTCTTTTTGGAGGAAACTTTGGGAGCGGACTATGGAGCAGATTCACACTTTGGAGCTCTGCAAAGCCCCAGCTGTGGCGACCAGCTGCGGCTCACCTTTGATAATCACAAGATTATTAAAGCTGTTCTGTAAGTATTACGATGCCTTGTGGGCGCGGGAGCGTGTTAAGATAGTTGGTTGACCGTTTAGAGGGTTCGTGCGTGGATTGGGTTTCATTCGACATAATTGTATTGAGGACTTGCATTTCCCAGCTTTCTTTGTTTGTAATCTGGCCGTCAGTGGCCTTACGTTTTTCGTGATTGCCTGGAGTGGATTTTACAGCTTAGATCTGGCCGTTGGTGGCCTTAGATGGTTGTCTCTCTGTTTGTGTTGCTGTAGATCTGCACCTGTGGGTGCTTGGATGGCAATTTTTCTGCCTTGATAGATCTGGCCCTCCGGCCTTGCCCACTTGTTTGCAGGGTATAAGGTTTCGGTAACACGACTTTTTGGTAGATTTGGTCATCGTGGCCATGATAGTGACTTATTGGTTTGATTGATATGTGTGGCTTGGTTGCTCACTTGTTGCATTTCGTATAGATCCTGTTCATTATCTCGTCGTTGTTTCCCTCTTCGTTTTAAGCCCACCGATTGGAACAATTTTAATTTTCGTTCCGGGTCTACTCGTAGTGGTGTAGCTTTTTGCCCATCACCTGTAGACCAAATCGATCTAGGAAGTATATCTAATTTTCCTATAACTTCGGTTCCGGTATCGAGAACATCCTCTGTCCATTCCGGACTCACGTTCTTCTTTGTCCTCCGTCTCCTCTACGCTATCTGTAGAGGAAACGAGAGACGAGAGTCTCGAGGGATTAAACTCAGGTTCCCTCTCCTTTTGGTCTTCTCCTGGTCTAATTTTTGTCCCACCTACGTACACGCTAGTCAGTGACATGGCTTCCTCCTCGGAGGGCCCTATGAGCAAAATGCAATTCTGCTTTTCAGGGATGAAGGATACAATGTCATTTTCTCATTTCCGTATGTTGTATGATACCGAAATGCGCGATTTGGCATTTTGCTATCAAGATCGAATTGATCTTCCTGTAGCATTCTCTCTCCTTGGTCGGTACGTCAAAGGTTCGACTCTCACCCTATATTCCCACAAGTATAATAGTATACTCGCAATGACAGAATTTTCCCCTCCTTTCGCTGGCACTCCAGAGGTTGTAGGACAAGTGGATATCCCGTTTCAGGCCGCTTTTCCCAAGGTCCTGGATGCCCAAGGTAATGTCCTAGTTCCCGCTGTCCCGGAAATTCCTCGGCAATATGTTGTGGCTGCACGTGCTGCTGTCCCATCACGATTAAGGATGACGATTCCGTTGTGAGATCCCCTTTCTTTCATGTTCGATCTCCTAGAAGCAGAGTATCGAATATAAAATCTAGATCAAGTGAAAGAATTGATGAACTTCGAATGTAAACCAGGTGAAACCGCCCCTGCTTTACGTGCCCCTATGGAGACGCTACGGGAAGCCTTACCGGACTAAATGTCCGATGCGGAAGCTGTCCAAAAATTTGTTCGACAGTTTTTGATCACTCAAAACGATTTATCCAAAGTCATCTTACGCAGACATACGGCTTGAAATTATCCTTTGACCAGGCCGCCCAATATGCGGTTGAATATGAGATGCAGTCGTGTTGGTGGGAAGCTCATGATCGATCAGAAGTCGCTTCCCACTTCCCCCACAAACCAACACATGGCCCAACAATAGGCCTCCGAAGGTGCCTGCTATGGGAGCTCCACCGTATAACCCCGGAAACTGATTGTGTTTTTCATTGCGGAGAAATAGGGAATGAAGCCCGCATGTGTCCAATAAGACGGTTATATGCACTCACAGTCAACAGATGGGACATTACGCCCATCGATACCATATCAAAAATCTAGAGTTCTCATATCATAATCAAATCAAGAATGGGGGTATTCCCGCCCGTTCTGCCCAGCCGGTCACTCCGCCTAAGGAAACCGAGGAAGAATCTACTTCTCCTAGAATTTCCTGTAGAGAGAGAGAAAAGATAGAGCTACAAGCTACTATGGCAGCTATGATGAAGGAACAGTTCGCCGCCTTCATGGCGAAAATGAAGCCGCAGTTTACAGGAATGGCCCGAACGGTCGTTCCTATGCCGAAGTTGGCCGGTCGAACCCTTCGAGATTCTACTGTCCAACAACGAGCAGCCACGTTTGACCAAGGCTCGGCAAATCATAATCGAGTTGGAAAAGTAACAAATTCTCGAATTCCACTATCTTTCGAGAAAGAAACTCTCTCCCGTCTTCCGGAAACGACTTTGGCTATTGTAGGCGAAGCACTTACAATCTTGGATAGTACAATCCAAGATGCTCATCGCGTCAAGAAACGGTTGAGCATCTTATCTTCTATGATCGAGGACGTGCCCAAGGTTTCTCCTACTTTGGGTGAGGTAATTGCAGCTCTGTTTTACGCGCGTTGCAGCTGAATCGCAATCTGTCAGCAGTCCAGCCAATTTCGGCGGACCAACGTCGTACTTTAGATCCCCACATCAGCTTTCTTGATAACAGTTGACATTCATTCAGAGTCAATGGTGTCGCACCTTCCCTCCCTCTCATGGACACCGGAGCTAAACTCGTGATCCTAGGATCCGGATTTGCGTTGAAGCTAAGCCTCACGGCAGACAAATTGCAGCCCAGAACCACATGTTTACTAACTTCAGCTGGCACTTTGGAGCCTGTCCTTAGAATCACTAAGGACCCCCTTGTATTTTGGTTTCAAACAGAAATCGAAACTGAATTTTTCTGAAATTTCCTCACATGCACTAATTACTAAGTGTAGCGATTACGAATGTTTGGTTGGCCAAGACGTTATATTTCGGGTCGGTGGCGGTGTAGATATGCATGACCAGACATTCTCTTACAAACCCAATCAGTTTCCTGAGCGGAAGATTTGTCTTCCTCTTATTTCAGCACGGAAGCCCTTGCCTATCATGGCTCATTCAGCGACAACACTTCCGACTTATGCTCGTATAACCACATTTGATACTAACCTCTCTCCATGCATTCTCAAGATTGTCAAGATGGCTTCTAATGGGATGTTGAGTTCACAGGGTGCATATTACATGGCTATTAAGGAGCATGCTAAGATGGGTGCTTCACATTATTTGCATGATTTTTTCGCAGGACCTAGATTCTAAGCTGATACTCATTACTAAGGAGACTTCCGATGCGCGTCTTCGCGGGCTTTTGATTGTGTTGGCTAGTTCCTCCGCAGGCTAAGGATCTTGGGGGGGGGATAAATCGATCTCTCTCGGCTTCCCACAATCCCTTCCACCTTATATCCTTTCCACCTGTTATTTCCTTTTCACATTGTCATATTCATTTTTGCTTTGTATTATAATTCTTTTTGCTTTAGGATTTGCATTGCTTGTTGACTATTCCACCATTTTTGTTACTCAACTGGTTGGGTTGCATGCTTGTTGGTTAAATTAGACACATGCAGGACAGCTGTAATGCCTCATGGTATTGGTCGCACGCACGATTTTCTCGCAGGCACGCATGATTTTGGCACGCAAGCATGATTTTTGTTTGCACGTGTGGTTTAGTTTGCACGCATCAGTTTCCCACGGTCACAAATTTCATATCGTTGGTGCATTTATTTGTGACGTGGACGCGATTCGCGTACGTGTCTAGTGGAATGAATACTAATTTAGTGTGTTGTGTTTCATTTCGTGCGTAGGTACGCGATTTGAACGTGCACGATTCGAATGGCGTATGCGGATATCGTTTGGAGGTCGTACGAAACAAGATGTACGAACCTCAGCGATATTACATTTGTACTTTTATTTTCGCTTGTACTTTCACTTCAGTTGGAATTTTGCGACGTACAAATCGTGTGTTCATGAATCGTTTCTTCGCGCTTTGATTTTTGGTTCACATTGAAGTCGTGAACCCATGTAGGTTCACGCATACATGTAGTTAGGACAGGTTTTAATCCATAGATTGTGAATTTTGTAACGTAGGCATATGGTTTTGGTCGCTTATTGGCCAAAACCGAATCCAATCACAAATTGTAGAGTGAAATACTCTCACATGATAGGTTAGTCAGCAAATGTCAGGAATTAGTACTTTGGCTATTTCGTTAGTACTTAGGGGATTGCGTTAGTTTTGTACTCTCATTATTTGAGAGTACAGGAATTGGTCGAAGAGGACTTAGATTTTTTGTCTTTTTCCCTTGTCTTTTTCCTTAGTCAAATTGTCAGTTTTTTCCATGCAAGGCTTTTTCTGCCTTAGTTTTTTTGAGAGCTTAGCTTTTGTCTTTCCTCATTAAACTTTCATTGTAAGCCCTACAAGTTAATTCACTCGGTTTCGGCCGGAGTTCGCACGGTTTCCCTTCAACAACCTCTTTTAGTGTGGATTCTGCCTACTTTCTCAGGCTGTTTCTGAACCCTTGTGTATGCATTTTGTGACTTGTAGTTGGACTTTTTGCTGTCTAATTTCTGGTGCCTCGATTGGAGTTTGCTTGTGGTTTGTTAGAATCCAGTTATCTCAGATTCTCTATAGCTTCCAATTGTTTGTTTTCTATTATCATTTTCTGCAATTGGTTATTAGTGTGTCAAAATCCGGTTTTCTCGAATTTTGTAAAGATTTTTAACGTTGCTTCCTTGAATTTTCTTCTTGCTATTTTTACTTGTTTGTTAAAATTCGGTTATTTTGGATTCTCTACATATTTTCATTGCTTGTTTTCTTGATGTAATTTTCTGCAATCAGCGTGGAAGATTTGGTTATCTAAGATTCTCCGCAGATTTTTATTGTTGTTTTCTTGCATTTTTTTGGTTTTGTTTTCTTTTTTCGAAATCCTAGACCTAACTCCTGTAAGGAATACGCCCAGACCGTGGAGCCTAATGACTACCCATCAGCTTAGTATAGATAAATGGATCTCTCTCGGCTTCCCACTCACCTTCCACCTTTTATCATTTCCACATGCTATTTCCTTTTCACATTGTCATATTCGTTTTTGCTTTGTATTATATTTTTTTTGCTTTGGGATTTGCATTGCTCGTTGTCTATTCCACCTTTTCTGCCACACAACTGGTTGGGTTGCATGCTTGTTGGCTAATTTAGACCCATGCACGACTACCTCCTTTGGTCGACCGCTTTCTCCCCACATTTTCCTTCTAATTATCCCACTCTAGTAGCTTCCCCTTTTGTCCTCCCTCCCTCACTAGAATTTGGATATGGCCATGTTGCCCATCATATCCCAAATTGTGTCACTCCGGATACTTAATTTTCACAAGGGTATGCTTTTCTATCTCAAATCCTTGTCGATTGGCTAATAGATAGTGGTGCTAGTCACCACCTTTCACCACGATCTAATTGGTTCACTCACCTTTCTCCTCTATCATCTCCTATGCAGATTCGTTTAGGCGACGATCGCATTCTGTTGGCTACTCATTCTGGCAACGTCAACGTCCCTAATGTGTGTATTCACATTCGGAACGTACTCTTTGTTCTTCGTCTAGCTAGGAATTTATTTTCTGTCAAAGTCGCCACTTCTGACGACTTAAAAGCTGAATTTAATAATGATAGAGTAACATTTTTTGATAGAAAAGACTATAGTACTTTAGGTTTTGGCGTAGGAAGAGATTCTATGTACGTCCTACAATCCTATAGAACGCCAAAGATATTTGCTTTAAGTGCTATCGTCAAAAGTTTTCCAATTTGGCATTTAAGATACGGTCATTTAAATAGCGAAAGTTTGAGTACTTTGCCAAATCTTGTAACTGGACTAAATTGTTTCGCTAACAAATCTTTGGATTTTTGTCACGGTTGCGTGCAAGGAAAAATGTCGCGTCACTCATTTCCCAACAGCATTACCGTCATCACTGAACCACTTGCACTTGTACATACGGACGTATGTGGACCCATGCGCAAGCGTAGCTACAATGGATCCTTTTATTTTGTCACTTTTATTGACCACGCCACTCTTTTTTCACACGTGTATCCAATCTGTCGTAAATATGACGCTTTTGCCCGATTTCAAGAATTTAAGGCGTTGGCAGAAAATTTTCACAACAAACGAATCAAGGTCTTGCGCAGTGACAACGGTGGCGAATTTTTGTCCAACCAATTTTCTGAATTTCTCCTGCAACATGGAATCTCGCGTCATTTAACGACGCCTCGGACGCCACAACAAAACGGCATTGCAGAAAAGGTACAATCGAACATTACATGATATGTCACGCTCCATGCTGTACTTTGCCAATTTGCCTTATGAATTTTGGGCAGAGGCTGTTGTTTGCGCAAATTACTTACGCAATATTTGTCCCACTAACGCTTTACTAAAATCTACTCCAATGGAAGCATGGTCCGTTGTCAAACCAGATATATGTCACTTTATAATCTTTGGTTGTGAAACGTGGTATAAAGACCTCCTCTAATCGAACGGCAAATTGGGCGCTCGCGCATTTCGTGGCATTTTCGTTGGGTACGCTCCAAATTCCAAAGCGTACCGCATCTAGAGTCCTTCTCAGCATCGCGTCATCACCACCAGAGAAGTAACTTTCAACAAAACGCCACTTCTTCAAACCTTGTCTCGTATGCCCTTCCCTTCCCCTCTTCCCCCATTATCCGATTTTCCTTCCCTCACCCTCTATGACCCTCTTCCCTCAAACCTTCCCCTTCAATCTCTTCAACTATCTGAATTCACCTACCTTAAACCTTCCCACCCCTCTCCTCTTAATCCTCTCATACTTTTTCCCTCATCATCTTCAAGTCCCCCTCCTCCTCCATCTTCTTCTACCCCCCTTGTTTTCCCATCTGCTCCAATCACTCCTGCCATCCACTCAGCTGCCCTTCCTCTTCATCCTGTCACAAATTTTGAAGATACTTCCTCCTCTCCTCCTCTTCCCCAAGATGATCCTTTTTTTGACAATCTTTCTCCTACAATTTTTTCCCACTCACCTCTTTTGGGCCTTTTGCTCCTCTTGAGCCTTCACTTCCCGATCCTGAGCCTTCCCCTCATCTTGACCCCTCTCTTTTACCTCGCCGAAACCTCGCACGCTTTAGAGTTCCCCCCTCTCGGCCTATTACTTCCATAGGTCATGCCTCTCTCGCTTACGCTTACTCGGTTGGGGACTCCCTCTCTTATTTTAGCCCCTCTCTCTCTTAAAGCTGCCCTAAAACGTCCTGATGCCTCCCTTTGGAAAATCGCCGCTGATGCGGAATTCCATGCCTTACTTTCCAACAAAACATAGAATCTTGTTCCCCTTCCCCATGGAAAAAAAGGCAATCGGTTCGAAATGGGTCTTCCGTGTAAAACAAATAGCGGATGATTCCGTGGACAAATACAAAGCTCGCTTGGTGGCGAAGGGCTTTTCCCAAATCGAAGGTATACATTTCACTGAAACCTTTGCTCCTATTGCCCGATTGACATCTATCTGCACTTTACTTGCTTTAGCTGCTAAACATGATTTCCATGTTCATCAAATGGATGTTAAAAATGCATTCTTAAATGGAATCTTGTCCGAGGACATTTACATGCATCAGCTTGAAGGCTATATTTCCCCTAGATCTGAACATGTGGTTTGCCATCTCATTAAAACAATCTATGGATTGAAACAATCCCCTCGTGTATGGAACCATACCATAGATGCCATTATGCGGATAGAAGGATTTACCCGAATTGATGCGGATTTTAGCATTTACCCTCGTGGCTCTGGCACCTCTTTGATCATTGTTGCCATCTTTGTCAACGATCTCCATCTTGTTGGTCCTTCCCTCTTTGAAATCTCCACTATAAAATCTCTCTTTCAGACCCATTTTTACATGGCCGATCTAGGTGAGCTCCCTTATTATTTGGGCATTCAAGTTTCTCGTAACAGATCGACTCGCACCCTCTCTCTCTATCTCATGAGACCTTTATCTCTGATCTTTTGGAACGCTTTGGCATGGCAGAGTGCTCCTCCTTTTCCACACCTTTAGATGCCAATGCCCCTCTCCTCCCTTCCACTGACTCCCTTCTCTCCCCCTCCCTCCATGCCACTTATAGCTCGATGGTCGAGGCCCTTATGTACGCCATGCAGGCCACCCGCCCTGACATTGCCACAGCTGTCACTAAACTCAGTCAATTCCTTCAACGTCCTTCTTTTGATCATCTTGCCGTAGCCAAACGTGTCTTTGGTTATCTACAGGGCATTAAAACTCTTTGTCTCACATTTTTTTCCTCTGGCTCTAGTGCTCTTCCGGGTTTTGTTGATTCAGATTGGGCACAAGATGAGCTTTCCTGCCGTTCCACCACTGGCTCGTGCTTCTTTTTGGGCAATGGTCTTATCTCTTGGTCATGCAGAAAGCAACCTACCACGGCATGCTAAAGCATGGAGGTGGAATATATGGCCGCTTGTCATGCCGCCAAGGAAGCTGTTTGGCTTCGGACCCTGCTTTCCAATCTTGGGTTTCCCCCTTCAACCCCTATTCCTATTTTTTCCGATTCCCAAGGAGCCCTTGCTTTGATCCGCAATCTTGTTCACCACAAGTGGACAAAGCACATCGACATTCAGTATCATTGCTCTCGATAGCTGGTAGAAGATGGCACTCTCCAGTTTCTTTATGTCAAATCCGCTGACCAGGTGGCCGATTATCTCACCAAGGCTCTTCATCGCCCTCACTTTGAGCAGCATCGCATCTCCTCTGGGCTTCGTCTTCCTTCTCTTCTTGGCTAAATTCCTTTTGTTTTCATCTCTATCTACTACCTGGTTTTTGCTTGAGGGGGGGTGTTAAGGGACATTAAGCGTCAGTTTTATTGGGGTTCTGACTGTAAAGGGGTCAGTCACTTGGGTTTATATTAACTTGGAGTCGGCACTATCTAGATTAGCTTCTTTTGGATCTGCATACTCTGAGGGCCAATGGAGGTCTCAGAGTTTCAGTCTTGTGTACCGATTATTACATACGCCGGTCTAGTCTTTTCTTACGTACAAGTCTTTTGACCGCCGATCTAGTCCTTTGGGCAACGGTCTAGTCTTCCTTTTTGTCCTACATACATTTATTAGAATCTAGACTATGATCCTTTTTGTTATAGCGCACCGTAGAGCGCTTAGACTCCATAGTAATTAGCAATTGTATATTTTGTATATAAGTGACTCTTCTCACTTAATGAAATCATCCCAAATACAAATCAATTCCTCTCTCCAAATGTATTGATCTTTCTCTTGTGTACAATTTTATGACTTCCGCCAATCCACCACCAATAATAGCTACATATATCAAAGGAGTGAAGTAAAGGAAGAAAAAGATGTAAAAAAGTTTGATTAAATATATCATCTATTTGATCGACTTCTATTGCAATCTGTGATTCAGAAATTGTCATGATGTTTGTAAAATTCTGAATGCTTCCGCTGGTGAAGAGTTGAATCACGTGTACCTATTTATAACATTAACTACTGGCGTTAATCGAAAGGTTTATATTGTACTGTATTGTTGTATTGTTTCATCCGTCGTACTAAACGGTCATTGTGTTGTTACACAGAGAACGACACATATTGTTGCACATGGCATACCACGCTATATACATTGAAAATATAATGCATTATATTATATCGTACTATTATATAGCGTACTATATACTTTATACTTATCGTCGATAAAAATTTTGTTGGTCTCAGAGAGATATGTCGGGACATTGATCGTTCAATAGCCAATAACTAGCAGTGTCGGTGTTTGCAAGATATTTTTTTTGCCGATACACAACACTGCTAATTACTTTACTCATTTACATAGTGTGGCAGTGACTTTGACTGTCACTCTAAAAAAGGTAAGAATATTGAAGTATGACAAAAAGTACTTTGTCACATGACTATGACTTACTTTCCCGTGAGGTATAGTCTATTTTTGTTTAATGATGAAAACGACACTTTTCGCCCATTTATTAGTATTATGGTTACTTAAAGCTTATATAAATGCTCTTTGCGAAAGGAAATTACAAAACCACCAAATATTAGCGTTAATGTTAACCCTATTTGGGTTCATAATTACGGCAAAACGTTGTAAACGTACAAAAAATGGCAAATTGGTTAGCTTTTTTTTCTAGGTGGCAAACTCATTATCCACTAAAAACTCCATGACTGTGGAAGGAATTAAATTATGTTCCAAATATTTGGCCCTTGACAACTTTTCATACTATTCAACACAAAATTTGTGCAATTGGTAATCAAAAGTACGTGTTTTTCTCTCATGTTTTTGTTTTCTTTACGAGGCGATATGTTGTTACCATATTTTTGTTTTTCCTTTGGGGATTCTACTTTGTGTTAACTTGTTATATCTCAATGAAGATAAAATCATTAGAGGGCATGTAAGACAGTTTGATGGCTGAAGATCAAGAGCTTTGGAAAAAAGAGGTTTGAAAAACTAGAAAGTCACGTTTTCTCGCTTTTCTTCTCTCTTTGTCCTTAACTTGTTTTCTTCCTTTTCGTGTTGTTATGCTGTCGTTTACTTTTCTTTTTATTTTATTTTATTCTGGGCGTCATGTTCCCTTGGCGCGCAGTACATTCGTACTTTTGTGACGGCATTGACCAGAAGTGCTGACTATTTTGCACGGAAACTTGGGTGTTTTACATAGTTGTTCAATCCGTTTAGTGCGAACAATTCAATCGCAAAGAATTATACGTAACGAACGCATTAAACGATTTGAAAAAATAGTAAAAATCGCTAATGAATTTATATCTGTACAATTTGTACATGTTTGTACGTTCGTACAAATTTCAAACTTACCACGCGCAAATAGTGTGACGCCGCAACGTCTCCTTTCAAAAATATCCGTACATTAACAATAAAATTCCGTACACTATCCGTGAAATTTCTGTTCAGTTTACCGGACAGAAACTACTAATACGTGCAACGTATCTTTTCGTCAAATTCCGTACATTTCCCGTAGAAAACCGTACAGTTACCGTAATTTACCGTACTGTTTTCGTAAGTTATCCGTTTAGTTTACCAGACAGAAAGTATATCGCTATTTTTTGCGATTTTTTCAACAGTCACGAATTATAAGTTTCAATCGTAAAAAAAGAAATACAACAAGGGTGTTTTACGAAGGTCATACGGCAGAGTGTATGGAAAGACCTCAGTGGGTCAACGCTTTCATTAATTAGGGTGGCCTTCCATTAGGCGTCCCAGTAATTGTACAAAAGATTTTACTGAAGGGCATGCCTTCCATTAGGTCGTGTCTGTAAACCTGCGTGGCTCATTCTCGTTGGTAGGACGTAGGCTAATATTCGATGCCTAAAATCTTGAAAGAGTCTTCGAATGCAATGTCACAACGCAATATTTGTACGGACGGAGGTATTATATGTACCAGCGGAGATAATATCTATACCAGTGGAGGTAATAAATGACTCGTACAGAGGGCATTAAATGTACTACCCAAAATTTCAAAACACAACGACAAAAAGGCGGCGGCAAACTTTGATGGTGGGAGCGTGACAGGATAATTTCGGCAGATTCGCAGCCACCCTGGCGGAAGGCACATGGCCCTTGCGACGTGTACCCACACACGCGCGCGCTCATCGTGGATTTTGTTGACCTTTTCCACGCGGCCTATTTTTACACGTTCTGTATTCGAGAACTGTCCTACCTGTGCACGGTCTTAACAAACCGCAGGGTTGGTGACGTGGCGTCACGGATAAAAAGTGTAATTGAATCCGACGGTCCTAATTTACGCCTACAACCTTGGACAATTTTTTGTAATATTGTTTTCGTTGAAAAAAAAAAACAATGTACGAACCTGTACGAAACGGTACCGTCAGTAAAAAACCCCACTTTTTTGCTAATGGAAGTCCACCCTAAGTTAGAATTATGTAATCTATTTAGGGTGATAGAGTCAAAATTTGGGGCGACGGAATTAGCGTACATAACACTAAGATGCACGGTGTACTGCCCTTATGTAGGTACTAGAATGCATGTGATGTCTTCCATTCCCACGACGCTACACCGTATATCGTTATTAGTGTTAATAGTTTTTTTGCCGCTTAAAACAAAGGTTGTATATACGGATGACCCTAGCACAAACTGAAAAGGTGTATACACTTGATCTAATTACACCGCCCATCGTTATTAGAGTTAATAACACTAATTTGGTCGAGATATTTTCTGGCCAAAAATCACAAAAAGAGTGTTAACAATAATATTTACAAAAATAAACTACACCGCGAATCGTAACTAGAGTAAATAACGCTAATTCGGTCGCTCGAAAATTCGACTATATCACGTCAAATAGAGTAATTGATTCTAATATTTTCATTATTCTAATTTAGGTAAGGTTTAATTAGCTTAAAAAATTATAATATAGGTTCGTTTTAAATAGTGTGGAGTACGGACGATGTCCGACCGTCCAAAATTGTACTTTATGAAGGTACAAATAATGATTTAATAGAATCGTGCTCGCATGTGAAATCGCACTAAACAAATAATCAATCACATCGAAAAAAAGCCGTTCGCATAACTCTCGTCCGTCGACAGCATCGTCGTCAGTGTGAACATTAACTGACATTCAGCGCGACAAATAGTACTAGCGTCATAATGACGTCAAAAGTATACGGTACGACAGATTTTGTGCGTCTACGCAATTTAGTGTTCATAATTTCAGCACGAATAATTATCGCCGGCATAACCCAATATAGAGTACTTAAATAAATTAGAGTAAACTTCCTCTATGAAAAAGTTCTATCACATAAATTAGAGTTCATTACTCTAATTTTTTATTTATTTTTTTACTCTAATTTTTTCATTACTCTAATTGCGATTTGCGGTGTACAGTTTGCCACGCAATCTTGCATTGCATTAGTACAAACTAAATATAATTTCGCGTTAACACTAATAAATCCACAACGCTAGTAACGATGGCCGGTGTGTAGTATACTGCACGTGCAAAGGACTGCCCGGCACTTATGAAGCCAAACAAACGTCTGAAATTTCACGATACTCACGGCGGCGCCGGCCAAAACAAAAACTGACTGCTCGGCAGAAACCAAAACTGACTGCACGGCAAAAACCAAAACTGACTGCACGGCAAAAACCAAAACTGACTGCCCGGCATAAACAAAAACTGACTGTCCGGCATGCACACAGCCAATCACGAACGTAGGAAGAATCGCGATACTCACGCGGTGGCGGAAGGGGGAAAAAAACTGACTGCCCGGCACAAAATATTTCGACGTGAATCGGCTATTAAATTATTAGGCATAAATTAGTAAATTAATAGTGTAGGAGAAATAATTTAACGCTACTTTGGCTCCTGTGATCTAAAGCCGACAAATCATTACAAGTACACCGTGAATCGCTATTAGCGTGTTTGTCGCTAATTGAGGTACCCTGTTTTTTTGGGCAAATTCTCAAATAGAATTAGACATTCTAAATGTTCCTACACGTTATTTGAGGTGTTCCATAAAATAGGATTCATGGCTCTAATATAGTGCCATCGTAAATAGTGTGGTGTACGGTCTGTCAGAGCTGTACTTTTTTGTACTTTTAAGTAGAAAAGTACAGAAAAGATATTCACGCTGTCCCGTAATCGCGCTAACCTGTAATTGCGTAAATGTTTTCCGGCATTCGCGGATGAAAAAAAAATGCGACGGCGTACGATTTGAACAATTTCGTACATGCACATATTGTAGTGTGGAGATATTCTGAACCGAGATTTTTTACAAAGCAGTTTGCAAATTAGACTGTACGAAAAATTAGAATAAAAACTATTTCCAAAAAAGACGCGTACAGTTACCGTAATTTACCGTACTGTTTTCGTAAGTTATCCGTTTAGTTTACCAGACAGAAAGTATATCGCTATTTTTTGCGATTTTTTCAACAGTCACGAATTATAAGTTTCAATCGTAAAAAAAGAAATACAACAAGGGTGTTTTACGAAGGTCATACGGCAGAGTGTATGGAAAGACCTCAGTGGGTCAACGCTTTCATTAATTAGGGTGGCCTTCCATTAGGCGTCCCAGTAATTGTACAAAAGATTTTACTGAAGGGCATGCCTTCCATTAGGTCGTGTCTGTAAACCTGCGTGGCTCATTCTCGTTGGTAGGACGTAGGCTAATATTCGATGCCTAAAATCTTGAAAGAGTCTTCGAATGCAATGTCACAACGCAATATTTGTACGGACGGAGGTATTATATGTACCAGCGGAGATAATATCTATACCAGTGGAGGTAATTAATGACTCGTACAGAGGGCATTAAATGTACTACCCAAAATTTCAAAACACAACGACAAAAAGGCGGCGGCAAACTTTGATGGTGGGAGCGTGACAGGATAATTTCGGCGGATTCGCAGCCACCTTGGCGGAAGGCACATGGCCCTTGCGATGTGTATGCACATACGCGCTCATCCTAGATTATTTTGACCTTTTCCACGCGGCCTAGTTTTACACATTCTGTATTCGAGAACTGTCCTCACTCTGCACGATCGACACTCTGCACAATCTTAGAAAACTGCAGGGTTGGTGACGTGGCGTCACAGATAAAAAGTGAAATTGAATTCGACGGTCTTAATTTACGCCTACAACCTTGGACAATTTTCTGTAATGTTGTTTTCGTTGAAAAATAAGTAAATATGTACGAACTTGTACGAATCGTCACGAATCTGTCGGTAAAAAACCCCACTTTTTCGCAAATGGAATTCCACCCTTAGGGCGTATCCCCATGTAACCGATATTTTGAAACGTTATTTTGGAATTTAGCGCTGATTTTACGGTGTACTTTTCAAAGTGTGCCTATGTGAATCGTTACTTGCGCGTTCATTAATTTGAATATGTGGCAGCTGTACACGTCGCCAATACTTGCGAAACCCAAACTGCTGACATTTGTAGACGCCAACGGTCTCGGAACAATCTGCGGAGAATTGTACGCCGCAAAGAGCTCCTGACATATTGGGACAATTGTCGACGCCAACTGTCATTTGTTGACCCCCACACGTGAACGACATTAGCAATCGCCTACGTCTTCAAAATGACATTTGTAGACGCCCACAAGTGGACAACATAAGCAAACGGACAAACATTTTTTTTTTCGTGTATTATCCCAACTGCAAAAAAACAAATGAAAACGTTTGACGCGTGCAACCCAAGATTTCTATTCGTCAACAGGGTAGTATTTTGATTAAAAGCAGGTCACGATTTGATTTCATTGCAAGTGTGAAGATGAGCTGGAAGTGGGTCGCGATGATAATATTGCCAAATCGCCGTACCTTTCAAGTTCCAAGATGACGCAAAATGTATTTGAGTTTTTGCCCATTTTTCGTACAGCGTAATATTTTCAAGTAGAAAGTCCCATTTTCTGTGTAAACGACGGAAAAAAACCCTTACTTGAACACATGGGGACACGCCCTTAGTGTTTCAGTATCAGGGAGATGACGTCACTAAACGAATATTAACTTTCGTCTATTTGTACGGAACTGTCCGGCAAAGCGTCCACATTCCACACGTTGCATTTTTTTTTTCTTTGGGAGAATGCCGCGGGTCAAAGATGCCCGGTGACTTAAAAATTGTGCTGTGACGTCACGTAATTTATTGAGCCGGCCGTAATGATATCGGACTCTTTCGGCGCTTTGGCCATTTTGGTGTCCATTACGGCAGAGGTCTCAATCGGGTACCCAAATCCATACCCGGCCAGCCGCGTCGGATCCGGAACGAATTCGGGTACAAAATTTGGAAATTTTGTAATGGTAAATTTTTTCTAATGGTACCGAATTGTTTCGTCGCTTCGGTCATTTTGGTGTCTACTCCGGCCCAGAGGTACACTACCGTAGCAATCGGGTACCCAATCTTGGCAGTACACGATTTATTTATATTCGTTTTTGAATCACCCGGCCGAATCCGGCCGGCCCCCAAAATTTGATAGGGAAACATTGAGATGGAGGGGAAAAAATATGGTGGGAGAGGGAAAGAGATAGGGAGAGGGGATGAGAAGGTGAGAGCAGGGAGAGAAAGGGAAAAGGAGTACGAGGGGGGGAGAGGTTGAGGAAATTACGAGGTAGAAGAGGGAGTGGGAGGAAGAGAGTGAGTGGGAGAGGGAGAGCGAGAGTGGAAGGGGAGAGGGAAAAATGAGAGAGGGGGGGGGGAGAGAGGCAGAAGAAAATAGAGATGGCGGTAGAGGGAGGGAGAGTGAGGGAGAAGGGGAAAGAGGAAAAGAGAATGGGAGAGGGAAAGGGACATAGTTGTAGGGAGAGGGAGAGGGCGAGGGAGATAATTTGGATGAGGGAGAGGGAGAGGCGGAGGGAGAGGGAGAGACAGAGAGAGAGGGGGAGAGGCATATGATCAAGAGGGAAGGAGAGGGAGAGGAATAGAGGACAAAGGGAGAGGGGGGGGAGAGGGAGAGGGGGAGGGAGAAGGAGAGGGAGAGAAAAAAGAGGGAGAGAAGAGGGAGGTAGGGGAGAGGTGAAGGAGAGAGAGAGGGGGAGTGCGAGGAAGAAAAATGGATAGATGAAGGAAGAGGGAGGAAAAGGCAGAGAGAGAGGTAGAGGTATGGAGAAGGAGGGAGTAAGAGGAGGAAGACGGAGAGAGAGAAAAAGAGTGGGAGTGACAGTGAGGGAGAAAGAGGGTGAGGAAAAGAGAGGGCTGAAGAGGGAGTGGGAGGAGAAGAGGGAGAGGGAGAGGAAGGGAGGTGGAAGGACAGGGACTGAGGGAGAGGTGGGGTGGGGGCAGGGAGAGGAAGAGAAAAGCAGAGAGGGAGGAAGAGGGAGGGAGAGAGAGTGAGCAAGAAAGGGTGAGAGAAACAAAGAAGGTGGGAGAGGAAGAGGAGGAGGGAGAAGGGGAGAGAGAGGGACAAAGAGAGTTGGAGGGAGATGGAAAGAGTGAGGGAGTGGGAGTGGGCGAGGGACAGGATGACGATGCGAGAGAGGGAAAGGGAGATTGGGAAAGAGTGAGAAAGAGAGGCATAACGAGCAGAAATGGGAAGGAGAGAGGGAGAGAGACAGATTGATAAAGAGAGAGTGGGGGGAAGAGGGGAAGGGAGAGGAAGAGGGTAGGAGAGAGAGGGATAGGGGAATAGGAGATAATTGGGGAGAGAGGGAGACAGAGGGAGAGTAAAAAAACGATAGAGAAAGAGGGGGGGAGAGTGAGCAAGAAGTGAGAGATATACAGGGATGGAAAAAGAGGGATAGGGAGTGAGAGGGATGAAGAGGAAAGCAGGTGGTCGAAGAGGGAGAGGAAGGGAGAGGAGGAAAGAGGGAGGGGAAGAGGGCGGGTGGGAGAGGGAGGGGGAGAAGGAGAAGGAGAGGAAGGGGGAAAAGAATAGGGAGGAAAAGGGGGAGAGGGAGAGGAAAGGAAGTGGCACAAGGATAGTGGGAGAGGGCGAGGGAGAAGATGAGGATGAGGGAGAGAGAGAGGACGAGGGAGAGGGAGAGACGGAGAAAGTGAGAGGGATATTCAGAGGGAGAGGCAGAGGGTGAGGTAGAGGATGAGAGTGAGGGAGAGGGAGATGGAGAGGGAGAGGGAGCGGGAGAGATTACAGCCAAAAAAAAAAGAGAGAGAAAAGGCAAAAGTAACCCACTTTCTTCACCACTTTCGCAGCACATGGAGCCCCAGTTTCCTGGAAGTATCCAAGAAACATCGGATCTGCAACTCTTACCTGCCTTTCCCTCTCCCAATCTTCAAAAAGATGAGATATATATATTACTTAATGGGTTTCTACGGTTATTTAGGGTTTTTTAAGGGTTATTCAGGGTTTTCTAGGTTTCTTTTTGGGATGAGTATTTTCATGACCTTTTTATGTTGAAACATGATATCTCTCAAAACAAAACTCACGATAATATGGCAACATCCAAGACAAAAAAACTCAAGTTAAGGCATTAAAGCATGACTTCTTCCAATTATTAATAGGACAAAAAAAATAAAATCTTTGTTTATCAAAGCAAATTTAACGACCCAATATCCAAAACTCGTCTTGATTGTATGGTTTTTACAAAAAAACATACAAAGTGTCCTGGGTAAAAGTATTTTCTTTTCTTTTGGATGTTCTCAATTCAAAATACGCGTAAAATAGAAACTGAAGCTCAACGATCAACATCGAAAGATTCTAAGAAATATACATTCTGACACAATATGTATAACACAACTATAATGCCTTTCCTGTTTACAACATTATTTTTCTTGAACAATCCAATTAAAACCTACAATACCCAAAATGCAAAAGTAAGAATCGGCTAGCTCAATTTGAAAAATGTTTATAACGGGAAAACATTTCTACGTTGGAGACATCTTTTATTCGTTGTTATTTTTGACAAGGTTCATATGAATAAAACTCACCAATGCATTGTCGACAGAAAAACATTCGATAAATTCAACACCTTTACTTTTCATTTTTTTAAGACTTCCGGAATCCTCGAGTGCTGTCCCAAATTTCACAAGAAAAAAATCCTTTCAGAGCCTAACCATGTTTTCTAGTACCAATTTTCATATCCTTTTCAACAATCTATGTTTTCCAATGCCATTTTATATACCCTTTCAAGAAAACCATGTCTTTCAGAACCATTTTTCATATCCTTTCAACAAACCAAGATTTTTTTTGTCTGACAATCTTCCTCTAATTTCATATAATTTTCACAATAATTTTTTAACAAATTTCCATCCATTTTTTTCCGTTTTATGTCATTTGTAAATTATAGAATTCTTTAAATCAAAACATTTTGTTGTTGGGTTAAAGTTTAATCAATATGATATATCAAGTTATGTTTACTTAAAATAATTCACATTTTACTTTTCACAACACAAGAAATCTTCTCTAATGAGAACGCTCACAAAAAGGAAATAAAATGGGTGAACTATGGAGACTAACTGCACCAAAAAAGACAAAAATTGAATAGGCTAGTATTTTGGGGAAAAAAAAAAAAAAAAAAACTTCAAAGATTTTAACAACTGGTTTACAAGCTTTAACGTCGAAAATTGAAAATTGTTAAATCAAAAAGTTGGCAAAAGGTTGAAAAAATTGTTGGAAAAATAACCTGCATAGACACCTCCATTTCCGTCAGGTGCCCGGGCAAGCTGCAATCAAAACCATAAGAAATATGAACTATGAGAGTTGAGAAACGTGAGGGAGGGAGGGGGACAGGGAGAGGGAGAGGAAGAGGGTGGGAATTCATGGCTGCCACTGTCATAATTGTAGAGGCAGAAGATTGACTTTTATGTCTGCATAGGCATATTACATTATGCCTTTGTAGAACATAATTAATCATCAAATTTAGAATGTAAGCAGTAAGTGAAGTGTGGAAGGAAGAAAAGAAGAAAAGAAGGAAAATTAAAGGAAGTCCAGAATTAAATATAAGAATTGAAAATGTTATCTGACAGCTAGGGGCCGAGGATTCACCTAGTAACAAAGTAGTAAGTGAACGGAAGGAAGAAAGGAAAGAAGTAAAAAAAAAAAAAAAAAACCTGAAAACTAAAACCGTTAAAAAATTCTGAAAAAACCCTAAAAAAAAAAAGAGAGGTACAGAAATACGAACATTTACCTGGCAGTTAGAGGCCAATATAACAGAACCATCTTCATGGAAGCACGGCAAAAAACCTTGCTGGAAAAAAGTAACCTGCATACAAAAAAAAAAGTTACAATTTATTATATGATAAAATATATAGAAATGCATTTAATGTATATTGTTATGTACTTATGTATATAACGTATGTAAGCACATGGTGACGTACATAATGTATATGCTAAGGAACATAATGTATTTATAGGTGCATCGATACATATATACATATGTTCCTGTAATTATTAAAACCAAAAACATATGTGCACACCACAAGCTGTTGTTATATTCAAAAACAAAAGAAAATAAGTATAAGAAGAACATCAGGCGGCTCCAGTTAACACTTTCGACAAGAAAGGAGGAATTTCAACTACAAAAACTTGCCAAAATATAAACGTAAAAAAGTACAAGGGTTTGAATCACCCTAGTTTCCTCTAAGGAATTTAGAAGGAAAATTGATCTTTAATGAACTCTATATAACAAAAAAAGGATGAAGGCCATAACTCTTTCATAGCAAAATTGTTAACTTCATTTATTAAACATGACCACTAAAAACCAACAGTATCGTAAAACCAGACAACCAAACAACCTATTAAACAAAACCATAGAATCAATAAAAAAATTGATTACCTGTTCCGATTTTAATCCAAAAAATTCATGTTTGTTAAAAAACTCGCAAGTCGATTCATGTGTGAATGGGCTTGTCATGATATAAAGAGGAATGCAAGCTCGTCGCGTCTCTGCCCGTCAGAAAAAACAAAACCCTAAAAAGCCGTAAAGAGGTTCCATCTGTCAGAGAACATTTTTTTTCTGCGGGTTTTTTCAATGTTCAAAACTGCGAAACCTTTAAATAGCTCTAAAATGTATTGTCTCGAAAATCCACTCGTATTCAAATCAGTATGATATACAATATTATTTTTGACAAACAGTATTAGAATTTACAAGGGTCTCAAACCTATTCGGTCTACATTAATCCTACGGATAACCATACTTGCTCACATTAAGTGCCATTATTTTTCCTTTTTTTTATATATATATAGATATATGCAGGGCAATTTAGTCCAAACATAGTTCAAAAATGGTTTAAGTAACCATTGGGACACAAAATTTGTTAAATATCAACATGGATTTTAGTATATTATTTGCTATTGCCAAGAATACAATAAGTTAAGTGACAGTACCACACTACCTGCGGCATATTTGCAAAATCATTTTTTTTTCCCAAAAACATTTATAGAAAACGAGCAAAAACCTCTTTCTCTTCATTGCATCAACATAGAAAGCAACAATTTTCAAGGCAGCTAAAAAAGATTTTCATGAAAATTAAAAAAAAAAACTGACCATGACTTGCTAGAGTTTCTGTGCGCAGAATCCGTTCCGCTTGTAACTGAAATAGCGATTTCTTTGATGGTAAACCGATATCTGCAAACTCAAGCCAATGTTCCAGAAATAAAAATTGCATATTAAATGCATGTATATTGTTTTAGTTGCAAGATTAATACAAGTCACCAAATTTCCGGCAGAGAGCTCTAATAATCTTCCATTACGATTACTGAAGTTCATCTGTCCAGACACTATCTCCCTCTCCCTGAAGGCTTATCTCTCCCTCTGTCAATTCCACACCGCTCCCTCTGTTTATTCTTCTCTTCTCCCTCTACCAATTCCTCTCGTCTCCCCCTCTCAATTCCTCTCCTCTCCCTGTGTCAATTCCTCTCCTCTCCCACTATCAACGCCTCTCCTCTCGGTCTATCAACTCTCTTCTCCCTCTATCAATTCCTCTTCTCTCCTCTATCAGTTCCTCTCCTCTCCCTCTGTCAATGCCTCTCCTCTCCCTCTATCGATTCGTCCCCTTTCTCCCTCTATCAATTTCCCTCCTCTCCCCCTGTCAATTCTTATCCTCTCTCTCTATCAAGTCCGCTCCTCTCCCGCCAATTCCTCTCCTCTCCCTGTATCATTTCTTCCCTCTCCCTCTATCAATTCCTCTTCTAAGGAAGAAAAAGGGAAGATGCCCACCAAAACAGCCCTTTGGTGCACTGCTTCCCAAACGAGTTCCCTGCAAAAAAAAGGGAAAAAAAGAAAAAGGAGAAGTCTCAAAAAAACTCAAATTTGGTCATGTCTTTGAATTAAGCAGCTCAATAAGATGATCATTCTTTGAACCTTTTGACATTTTTGATATGCTCAATATTCTGAGGTTATTATTGAGGTGGCGACACATATTATTACAGTTGGATTTTCCCAGATAAAAAAACGACTTATTTGAAATAAACGCATGCGTTACTTGCTCTCCGATTGCAATACAGTGAACTATTTCTTAAAATAAGTGGCCACTCTATTCTCCGATTAATGGCCAGTAAATTTTAATAGAAATCATGGTGCGGTACATAAACAGACAATGTGGAAAAAAAAATGCCCACGTAAGTGTTTCTTTTCCATACATAGAGCACGCATTCAAAATAAGAGCACCTATTAGACCAATGTGAGAGAGTCAATATCTTCACATCTAAACTTTCTTCTTACCAAACAGATATCACTTGGTTGCGTTATTCTATCACGGCTTTTTAAAACATCCGCCAATGAAAATCAAAATTTGAACGTGAATTATTAGATCGAAAGGTAGGATGTGAATGAGTGCAAAAAAAAATCAAATAATTACAATATGAATGTGAACTTTAGATGTAAATCCCGAATTCGAAAAAAAAAACATGAATGTGAATGAAGTACATTCTGAATTTCAATTTAGCTCTGAAAGTGATTTTTAGACGTAAATTTCGGATTTCAAACTAAGATGAAACTAACAAAATATTGTGAGTCCAAATTGTTCGGTTTACCTGTCCTCCTGCAAGAAGTACAACTGCTAATTTGCCTTCCAAAATGGCTGAAAGACCATTTTTTTGCCATGTCTCCTTCTGTTCTTCATTGCGATTCAAAATGGTTGCGACACCCGTCACAGGCACAATTTCTTCCTTTTGATGGACTGCACACAGACCATTCATTGTCCCCTGTTATCACTGAAGTCCTTAAAAATTATATATCCTCGTTTACATATTTGAACTTTTTTAATCCCTTGTTTCATGCAGAAGTGTTAACCACTCCAAAAGGTCGCAACATTTTTCTTGAAAAAACTAGAATGTCACTCTTGCTTAACTTTTTTTTTACAGATGTAAACAAAGTAAAAGGATAAACTTGAAATTTGTGTCTGTATCCTCAAATCTTGCCACAATCTTCCTTGGTACGTTATTCACAAACATTGCTGCGAATACTGTTGGCAAGTTCATAATCGTGTTACCATCGCTACACCACACTAATTTTGGTGCAGGCCTTCCTTATTAGATGTATTCCACACCGAGGGCAGACAAAAAGGGGACCAAAATAGTGTTATTAACGCCAATAAACCATAAATAAAACCATGAACTACATTAGTACGAATCCACACACTATTGGTGAGGGTACATACCCACAGGAGGGGCAGCCATGGATTGCTTAAAAATGTGTGATGCCCGAACAAAATCCACATCCTGTCCCAAAATAGAAAAATAAATAAAACAAATACTCAAAAGACAGGTTCAGACATAGTGGTTGTCGGTACAATTGTTAGGAAAATAATGAACGCCGTTATCCAGACAGGGATACAAAAAAAAAAAAAAAAAACACTTAGAATACATTTCAAAAGTTGATTAGGGAACTCTAGAAGCATTCCTTATTAACAACAATCTACGTTCCTAAATATGTCCGTTGAATACTTTCAACAAGCTTGTAGAAAAAGGAAAATAATTCACATTATTAGTGGCATAATAAATAGTTTGAGTGACAAAAAAAACGGTTAAAATCTGATGCAAAAGAGTTACAGAATCCCTGCAGAAAAACCACTTTGCCCATCGCTATTACTTTTTCTCAGCACATATTTTTTCTAATTTTTCAATTGTGACGTCATGATCGAAAAGTTAGACCGTTACTTTTCGATTGCTCCCCTCAAAAAAAAACAAACGGTTGAGTTAAAGACGTGAAGTGCCCGAAAATTCTCTAAAACTAATAAAGATGGACAGTGTAGCTTCCTAAAGTCAACAACATTAGAGTCAACAATAGAAAATATTGGAATTAACAACAATAGAGAAGTGTCAACAACATTAGAGTAAACAACAGTAGAGTCAACATATCGGAGTCAACAAAATCGGAGTAGACAATATTTGAGTAATCAACATTAGGGCTAATAACATTAGAGTTGACAGCATTAGATTCGACAACATTAGAATAACAATATTAGAGTAAACAACATTGAAGGCAACAAAACTGGAGTCAACAATAGACAATATTGGAATTAACAACATTAGAGTAAACAATAGTAGAGTCGACATATTGGAGTCAACAACATGAGAGTCGACAACATTTGAGTAAACAACATTGAGTCAATAACTTTAGATTTGACAACATTAGAATAACAACATTGGAGTAAACAATATTCGAGTCAACAACATTGGATTCAACAACATTAGAATCGACAGCATGAGAGTAAACGACATTAGAGTCAAAACATCAAAGTGAACATCAGTGGAGACAACAACATTTCACACCTTCATATCCTCCAAAAGCTTCTCCTTCTCAGTTTGATTCAAGTTGTCCAGAAAATTTACAAGTTTTTGCTGACCAGCAGCCTCTAATCGGTCCGAAATGGAATAAACCATGACTCAAACTTTGACCAGGTATGATTAATATTGACTAGAACTAACCTATCCAAAGACTTGACGCCAAACCACAGTTGATGATGGACCAAAACTGTTACTTATTGCACAATAATCCGTCGAAAATCAAATAAACCTTGAGAGCTCGAGTAACATTTTTTTTTAATTTAAACAGTTTCTTTAACTTCTGCCTGAAATAGTTGTTTTCACTAAAGAATGTAAGTAAAAAGGTCAGTGTACCAAAAGCTTTGCACATAGGAGCCTGTCAAAAAAAAAAGAACCAGTATGTACAAAGCACCAGAATACTACAGTACAGTATAGTACAGTATCGTACAGCTCGAACTTTAAAACGAAACTCCGACGAATTGTCGGACGTACATATTCACATCCGTACAAAACAAATCGTGCTGTCGTGGCACTACAGTACACCGTGTATCGCTATTAGTGTTAGTAATTTTTTTGCCACTTAAAACATCTTTTCTCCGTACACACATGTCTGATTTTCAATTTGAGACCGCCGATTGGAAGCTGAGAATCTCACCTTTCGATTGAAACCGTCCGACCCACAATTCGACATGTGTGTACGGAGAGAAGCTGGTTTAAGAGACGAAAAAAACATTAACACTAATAGCGGATACACGGTGTACTGTACTGTACCATGTGTCACAAAGCTGACGATCTTCTATGTGCTGGCAGTTTCAGCCAGCGTACGGTTGAAAAGCCGAAACAGTACAGTATGTACTCTTCTTCATACAATATAAAATAAAAGTACAGTATATACACTTTGCTCATACAATATGAAATTTGATTTCGTACAGTATGTACTCTTTGTTCATTGCAGAACAAGCACTGAGGCAGCCGCCATTTGTTTTGCAAATATCATATATATGTCTTTCTTCCAGCTCCTGTAAGTCTGTAACTCTTTCAGTTTTGTTTCCCTTTTTCTTTTTGCTGTAAGACACTTCTTTTGTGCGTTTCCTCGTGCACACCCTTTTTTTTCGATTCAGCTTTTTGGCTAATCTTTTGCTTTAGGTTACCGTACATCCTCTCAATTGATTACACCTGGTGGTCAGTAAATCTGAGATCTTTCTCTCAATGAGGATAGGAAACATGCCGGAAGCTTCGGCTCAAGTTTCTAAGGCCGGAGGAAAGGGAGTGGTTAGAGAGGATCCCTCTGGCGCTTTTGAATTTCTCTACCACTACCAATACTAGTACAGTACTGATTTTAATGGTGTTGATGTAATACCTCCAGAGATGACAAAAAAAGTTGCAAATCGTACGGATTGTACTTTTGTTGATGGATGTAATACCTCCAGAGATGACAAAAAAAGTTGCAAATCGTACGGATTGTACTTTTGTTGATGGTTCATTGGGGAAACATCAACAACAAAATGTGGATTGCGAAGAAATGACGTCACGAGGAAGTCTTTTGGTAGACAGCTCTTCTTTGGATGGTAGTAGTAAGGGAGTAGTATTATCAGAGAGCAAAAAAGCTGATGGAAAAGGAGATGGAAAAGGTGAGAGAAAAAGAGAGGGAAAAAGAGCTTCACCTGAGGGAAAGAGGGAAAGGAAGGAAAGGGGAAAGGAAAAGAGGGGAGGGGAGGGGAGGGGAAGAGCTTTAATGTAAATAGCAAGGTGACTAGGTCAAGGCGTGTGATATTTTTATAATACCGCATTTTGCTCATTTTTTTATCCTTTATTGCCCAATGACGATCAACATTCTGCAATGCTGAGTCATCCATTGACGCTTGCTGACAAAAAAAAACACACACAAGTTATCTGATGGGCAGTTATCATTTCTTCTCACTCTAATTTTCTAATTTTCTTTCTAATTTTTCTGGTGTTTCCCTTTTAGTATATTGTAGAATTAAGTATGGTAAATTTTGTTTCCAGGTGGTTCATTGTTGGGCCTCTAGTGTTGTAAACAATAATTATGATCTTGGTTTAGAAATACTCACTCAATCAACTCTAAATAGCTACAGACACTACAATTAATGAGTTTGGAATTTAGTGCAGGATTCGTACAAGTTACCTACACGGTGTATTGTTAGTAGAGTTAATAACACTATATCGGGGCTCACAATTTACCCCTTGAACCTAAAATATTCATAACAATACTCATTTTTTTGTTTTTTTGTTTTGTCTATTTTTTGTTTTTTTCTTAATGCCAATAGCTTAAACGTTTCAAAAATAGTCACGTCATTTGGAACTGAATCAGAATTAATAACAGTAATATAAACCCCACCCTATTAATTGACTTTACTCTAATAATGATTCGTGGTATACAGGCACAAAGTAAAAGAGGGGCAGGAGTGAAATTGCAGGGTCACGGCGACTTCATGTTGCGAGCTTGAAGGAGCATGAAGAGCTTACAAAATAAAAAACTTCAGCACAATCGAGCTTGGCAATTTCAAAATCAACATGTGGAAAAATAACATGTTTCCCCTTTTCCCCTTTTTCCCCTTTTCCTCTGGAGTACAAGAATTGCAACAAGCTGTACCTGTTTTGGCGAGTTTTGCCTGCCGTTTCTGAAACAGAAGGAGACGCTAGCTCAACATATGGTAAGATTGCAGGTGTATCTGTTGTCTCATATTGGACATGTTTTTTTTTTTTTTTTCTTATTTTGTTCGTCATTCAAAAGATGGAATAGCTGGTGCCAAGTTCAAGGCTGTTGTCGAAAATATGTGCATGTGTGTGGAGGAACACCTTAAAGTTGCAAAGGTAACATCTTGTTGTGTCTTATTGCAGAGATAATGTGATTTGAAACAACCCACCAGATGATGAAATATTTCGCAATCAGTTGCTATCAACGTTTAAGGTGAGCTTATGGCCAATTTGAGATTTTTGCAAGTCAAGACTTGCTGTCAGGTTTTCTATAATGGTTTTCGTAACTGTCTATGTTTTCTTGTAACTTAGCTGCTTTTGAATCTACGTGGTTCTATGTATGCCCAAAATGGCTTGATTTTGTTTCTTTCTGTGTCATTTCACATTTGATGACACGCTTGTTGAACCATTGCCCTTAATGCAGATCATGGAATCAACGACGGTGTGTTTTTCGGCGCTGTGACACAAGAAGACGGCAAAAAGAACAAGATCTACTACCAAAAGCTGTGTTATCTTGCCAAATTGTTCGTAGATCACATATAACTTAAACATTTTCTTACGCAATTTTATCCTACAAACTTTTGAAGTTGAAGGACCCCTTCTCCCACCTCTCCTCTTCACTTTCTACTAGCAGCTCATCCTCTCGACTTTTTAAAGCAACGAGCCCAAGCTCCGACCCTTATTAGACAAAGCATGATGGCACAAAAAAGTCGTAGACTACGCGACCTCCGGTGAAGTCTACGACAAAAAAGTCGTAAACTTCCCTGACCTCTAAAAATGGATGATATCCTAGAGAGGGGAAAGGGGAGAGGGGAAAGGATAGTTGTGGTTTATTAACTTGGTAGAGCCCTTAGAGTAGGTCTCCAGGCTCCCATTTTCCATTAGTACCCTTTTCCATGTTTAGGGTTCAGGATTTAATTTTTATTAGTTGTTTAGTATTTTAGCTAGTTTTTTCAATATTCTTAGCTCTTGTCGTAATGCATATAAAGATAATAATAATTCATTATTGGCATTTAATTGTCGTCAAAAAGTTTCCGGTAAATTATTTTTTGTTCTTGGTATGTTTTACCCAGTGCAAGTTGTGTATAAGAAGGGGGAGACGGAGGGGAAGGAGGAGGGGGGAGAGGGGAGAGAGGGAGGAGGGGGGAGAGGGGAAGGGAGAGTGCTGCTTTGCATCTGGATGTTTCACCAAGGTATGGCAATAAAGTATGGGTCGGTTGGTGTCTAAAGAGCAAAACCCACTTGAGGTTCAAAAATCTTGAGTGACTTTTATTTTACTTTAAATTATCAATTATTTTTATTAACACTATTTTATTTAAGCAGCTCATCACGAGCCACGTGGCAAAAAACAGTTTATTATATATAATTTAGTATAAATAAATTGGTATAAATAATTCAGTATAAATTATTTAGCATTAGTTCGTTTGAATAAAGAGTAAAACCACATTAAATAAACCACTAATTCTAATACTGATGGGAGGTGTATTGTCACAATAGCACTCCTTTTTCCTTTTGACAACCGTACTATTGGCAAACTTTCATACAATACGTATAAAGTACGTTAATGAACTTTTAGTCACATTTTATCAAAATTATCTTGACTTTGTCCAACCACGTGGCTCATTTCAGACAAACAAAGAAGAGACAGTAGACAGTGACAAGAAAAAACTAGACAACAAAACAAGACAAGAGACAGGATAACAAAACAAGACAAGCGACAAGACAAGCGACAAGACGAGACAAGACAACAAGACAAGGGACAATTAGACAGTGTAACAAACACTAATTTATAGTTTTGGGAAAAGGAAAGTACCCACTCAAAAGTTAAGAGTGATTATATGTAAGAGAGATGGGCAGTGTTATGTTTTTGTTTTTTTAGCATTAAAACGTCCATAGTTTCATCGAATCTACCCGTCATTTCATCGTAGTTCAAGTTTAAACGATTATAATAGAGAGCAAGTTTTTTAAAAAAAGGGAAATAAGTTTCCTCTATGTTAACATGGATACATGAAAGATATCTCATAGTATTCATCAACCTTAGAAATAGATTTTTGTTTTGAATTTAACTCCAAACGTTCAAGATTCCTAAGTACAAGATGATTAAATCACACCAAATAAAAAAAAAAAAAAAAAAAAAATTGTTGTCAAAGGCCAAAACATTCAACTTGAATATTCAATTATTATTCAAATATTCAAAAAATTTAGCACATAATGCTTAAAAATAACATTTAGCCTTTTAGCTTTCAACATTTTTTTTTTTTTTTTCTTAGCAATAAGCATTTAAGCATTTATGATTTACCGGTTTTGTCTTTAGAGTGCTTAGATTTTAATGTTTTTCATTTCCGTTTAACAAAAACACACACACATATATGCTGTAGATATACATTGTTAATCTCACATGTTCCAAATTCCACATTCCACATTCCCCACTTTACTTTTTTTTCATTTCTCCTTCAACATTTTAAAATATATTCGAGATTCGAATCGACATCCACCATTAAACATTTATTTGTCCAAAAACATCTTCTTGGGTTTTCACGGACAAAAATGAATACGAAAAACTATTCAAATGAATACGAAAAATAATTCAATACTCTAATGATTCAACAAATTTTTGACATCAACTCTAAACCACCTAACAAATTTCTAAATCCTCATTCCATCACCAATCCTCAACCCTAATTCCTCCTCCTCTCTCTCCATCTCTCTTCTCCCTGCATCTTACTACTCAGGGGGCTTGTCCCAATAAACTCCTCTCCCTAAAATCGCTCCTAAGGACCTTTTTACCTCAAAAATTGGTCGTTTCCTCGGTCTCTCCTCCGTCCTCCATCCCACATGTCCATCGGGGCGAACGAGAATCACTCCAAAAGGTGACGTGTCACAAAGATTCCAAAACTCCATTTCCGTATCCTTGAGAAGAATTACCTCTCCTTCTCTCTCTCCCTTGCGTCTTTTTACGTATTGTATCGCGTCAAATCCTTGTCCCTCACTCACTATCATGGCTACTTTGCAAGGAATTTTCATGTCACGGCACGCTTTCCACATGACTTGCATCCATTGGCAACCACTAGGAGACCAAGAAACGATGAGAGTGCACGCAAGAGATCCACTCGGACTCAAGTCCAAAGTGGACATATATTGTTCCTCCTGAATAGACAAAGAGGTCAGAAGGTCTTTAGTGGTTTTTCAATATTTTTTCTGGTTTTTATATGATTTTTTTTGGAGTTGTTTTTAATTTTCTTGGGTCTTTTTTGAGTTGTTTTTGGAGTGGAGAGACCAAGAAAAGATGAGAGTGCACGCAAGAGATCCGCTCGAACTCAAGTCCAAAGAGGACATATATTGTTCCTCCTGAATAGACAAGGAGGTCAAAAGGTCTTCAAGAGTTTTTTTGATTTTTTAAGGGTTTTGTTTGGAGTTGTTTTGAAATTTCTTGGGTTGTTTTTGGAGTTGAGAGACAAAGAACGATGAGAGTGCACGCAAGAGATCCACTCAGACTCAAGTCCAAAGTGGACATATATTGTTCCTCCTAAAAAGACAAAAAGGACACAAGTTTGTTATAGTGGCTATTCAAGAGGTTTTTTGGAGTTGTCTTAAATATTCTTGGGTTATTTTTGAGTTTTATTTGGAGTTGAGAGACCAAGAAACGATGGGAGTGTACGCAAGAGATCCACTTGGACATAAGTCAAAAGTGGACATATATTGTTCCTCTTGAGTAGACAAAGAGGATAAGAGCATTTTTAGTGGTTTTTCAAGAGTTTATCTCCTGGCTTTTTTTTGGGTTTTTGTTGTAGTCGCACACAAAAGATCCACTTTGACTAAAGTAAATAGTGGACATATGTTGCTCTAGTGTTGTCCGGTAGCCTCTTCGAGGTAGTCAATTTGTACCTTTTTTTGACCTACCGATGATAGATACATTGGATCGATATCGGCGAGGAAATTTCCACGATGTTTTACCATTATAATGGTTCGATATGCCGATGCAAAATTATCGAGATAATTGACTTGATTTTTAGTGATTTTTACACAGTTACACTGGTACGACTTTTTCGTATAGAAGTGCTGCGCAATCTGTTCTGGAGTCTCTCGTTCTACAAAAACGGACAGGATTGTGATACGTGACATGACACACTGTACTGATTATTCCATGAAACCCTAAATGTTGTTGTATGTTAAATGGAGGATGCATTTCAAATGATTGTTCATTGGCCTAGCTTCGCTTAGCTTCTTGCATGATAGTTTGGGTTGCTTCTTGCGGTCTATTTTAGACCAAAGAACAACAGGTTATGGGCCCACACCCCATCTATCATATGTTAGGTTAAGGTCGATGTAGGTTTTTGTCACACGCATTGTAGCGGGTTAATATTGTCCTTGCTGGTTGTATTGCAGTAATGGTGTCTGTGTACCCATGAGATCGGCCTTATCATAGTGTTGGTATGTGCCGAGTTTAATCTTGCATCGCCCCAAGGGTTAACTTAGTGATAGTGCCGAAATGTCTACCCTCAATGAAAATGATTAATTATGAGAAATGATATTTTATTTTTGGAAAATACATATTCGTTTGATGGAGAGATGTGGAAGGTGGAGATTCGACGTTTGGGGGAGAGAGATCCGGAAGGTGGAGTTGTGACATGTGGTGGAGAGATCCAAATTTTGTGGATCGATGATTGTTGAAAATTGGATTTGTAATGTAGATTTTGAGTTGTTGGAAATTTTTGGGAAATGTGACATTATTAGAATTTTTGGGAAAATACTATTTGTTATATGAATTTTTATGGGAAATTTTGGGATTTGATAGTTTATGAAAAGAAAAAAATTATTATTGAAATCTAGATTTGTTATAATGAGGTAGGAATTATTTGAGCGGGGATATATTATTTGTGTGATAATTTGGCTTTAATTTTTAGTTGATTTGTGATAGAATTTTGGGAATGTAGATCCGGATTTAGATATTGGAAGGAATTATTTTGTTGTAATCGGAAAATGAAAAATATATATATTATGTATTATGAAATTTGGATGGTATATGGAGACAGCGGAAGCGATGGTGGAACAAGTGGGAAAATTTTGTTGGAGGAATATGGCGGATTAAGATGGAGAAGGCAGTTGAAAGCAGGTGTGACAGCTGGTAACATTGGTGACAGCTGATGACGTGGCGCCATGGATGCACGAGACTAATTTTTCGGGGGAGTGTTGTTTTTGAAAACTTAGTTTCGTGCGTACGGGAGCGTTTCCGTGCGTACGCGATGTTTCGTGCGTCACGCATTTACGCGATATATTGTGGAGGTTCGAAAGGATTTAAGGATTGGGGAATTAAATTGTACACATAAAATTAATGGAGTAATTGAGTGGCGCGAAATGTGAGAGGAAATGGACGGCGGATCGCGAAGCAATCCGACGTGAGATAATCGACGAAGATAAAATGGACGGCGGATCGCGAAGCGATCCAACGTGAAATGTACGAAATATTTAAGGTGTACGCCGGCCGTACACAACATAATGCGACAGGCAACATCTATGGAAAAAGGACGCCACTGGTACGTAGAATCAATTTTGGACGGACTTACTTTGAATCTAACCGGCGGAATTTATAGAGAGGTACGCAGTTTTGGTACGGACATGATTTGGATAGTACGGTTTAATTTCGGCAGTGGTTCGAGCTAGAGGTGGAAGGCGGACCGCGTCCGCCGATATTTTCAAGGGATCGCATTGTTTGATGACGTGTTATCAAGTGGACCGTACTTTTGTGATGTCGGTTCACTACGTGGTATTGTCCACAAGTGACTAAGCAAGTTGTCATTTAGCAACCGGATTTTGCGGACGCATCGGTGTAAATATTTGAAAGAACATTGTCTTGTCTTATGTGTATTAATAAATTAGTATTGATTATGACGGTTTTTATTTAGGTGGTCATTTAGGGTTTCAGCAGTTTAATTTGTGTGTATGTAGTGTCGTACTTGCAGACAAGTGTACTCTTATGATTGGTGGACTCTTAGGTGTACACTTAGAGTTAGGATTATTTGTCGTAATATGTTCTCATGGTGTAATACTACTTAGTGGAAGTTACGTTGGTTATTTTGACATGTATCTATTAGTTGACAGCTCACAAGTGTATATATAGGAATGAGCCTTGTTAGGAATGATAATCAATGCTTAGCATGAAAAGTAGGGACCGAAGATGTAGACTTTTAGGTTGCCGATTAGGTCATGCACTTTGAATGATATAATGATTATTTAATTATACTTTGATTATACTTTTGTTTATGTGTGATCCATTTGTTTGTTATTATTTATTTATGTTATTTTATATATGTTTGATATGCACTGTTTATGCATTTGTCCTAGGGTTTGTCTATGTCGATTATTCCATCAAACCTTAGATGTTGTCATAGGGTTTATTTATGTTGATTATTCCATGAAACCCTAAATGTGGTTTGTTGCGTCTGTGTACGCATATGGAGGATGCATTTCAAATTATTGTTCATTGGCCTAGCTTTGCTTAACTTCTTGCATGATAGTTTGGGTTGCTTCTGCGGTCTATTTAGACCAAAGAACAACAGGAGGGAGGGAGGGTGGGAGGGAGGGAGGAGGGAGGGAGGGAGGAGGTAGGGAGGGGGGGAGGGAGGGAGGGAGGGAGGGGAGAGAGAGGGAGAGGGGTAAAGGGGGAGAGGTGGAGAAGTGGGGGAGGGGAGGGGGAGAGGGGGAGAGGGGGAGAGGGGAGAGGGGGAGAGGGGGAGAGGGGAGAGGGGGAGAGGGAGAGAGGGAGAGAGGGGGAGAGGGAGAGAGGGAGAGAAGGAGAGAGCGAGAGAGGGAGAGGAGAGAGGGAGAGAGGGATAGAGAGAGGGAGAGGATGAGGGAGAGGGAGAGGGAGAGGGAGAGGGAGAGGGAGAGGAGAGGGAGATGAAAGATAGCAAACCAAACAATGAATACACAACAAAGAAAGTGTTCCTCCAAAGTTCAATATATTAAATACAACCAAAATACAAATCTCCTTTAACTGTTGATCTTTCTACGCCTCCACAATAATCTACACCTCCAAAAAGATAACTCTACCACGAAGCCTAAACAAATATATATGCACACGACTAAAACACGCGTGGCGAAGTATATGCCGACAAAAAGGTAGTCGTCCTAAGTTAGTTGACCAACAATGAAAGTCAACTATGTCATGCCGCAACGTGTCGGCTGCTCGCGCGCACGATATTCTGCCCGCGTGCGCAATATTCGGCTCGCGCGCACGATATTATGCACGCACGCGCGATTTTATGCATGCACACGCGATTTCATGCATGCATGCACGATTTGATGCACACGCGATATTTCGCACGCACGCGCGGTATTATGCATGCAAGCACGATTTTATGCATGTACGCACGTTTTCATGTTGTTTCGCCGCACGTGCAATTTCACGTCGATTCATTTATTTTCACGTTTGACTGTACAATACTAATTTCGTGCGATACCTTTCATTTCGTGCGTAGGTACACGATTTTCGAAGTATGGACGCGATATATTGTTTAGGCGACGCATCGCGATTCTAGGAATATTTCGTGCGATATGTTTCGTTTCGTGCGGTGTTTATCGTTTCGTGCGTATGCACGCGATTTCGGGAGTATCGACGTGAAGTATCGTTTGGAGGCGTATCGCGATTTCCGAGCGACGCTTCGATACATCTTTTTATTTAAGTCGCGAACCCATGTAGGTTCGCGCATACATGTAGTTTGGGAGGGTTTTTACCCTCGGACGGTGGATTTTGTCAGGCGTACGGCAGACGATGTTGGCCGCCTATTGGCCAAAATCTTAAGTAGTTTCATGCATGTAAAGTAGACTAGACGTAGGCTAATTTTGCTTAGGCCTAGCGTAGCTCTTACTTAGCCTAATTCTCAGACTTAGAGAATTTAGCTTTTGGACAAGAATTTTCTCTTGGCAGCGGAGCTTTTCTCTTGCTCTCTCTCTCTCTCACCGATTGCCCACGTGTCTTTCTTCTCTTTGCTTGCTAGCTGTAGAGGCTAGATAGATTAAGAACATTTCCCCTTTTATTTCTGCCCACGTTTTTAATCCACATGACCTAAGGCCACGTCTGGAAGGTTTCCCTCCAAAGTTTGTCTTTTGGTGGAAGTGTGGAATTGGAGATCGTGGGGGAGCACATCTGTACCTTGCTGTGCCTTCCTCCGGCAGCTTGACGGTTTGGTTGTGTTGTGTGTGTATTTTTTGTATTTCGGTTGGCTTGAAAGGAGTGTATTTTTGATCGAATTTGGATTTTCCCTTATTCCGGTTGGAATATTTCTTGCTTTGCTGTCGTAACGGGATAACTCTTGTAGAGAATGTGATAAAGACCAGAGAGCCTAGTGGCTACCTCCTGGCTTAGCAAATTATTGGGTCCACTTACTTTAGGGGAGTATTCTTCCCCTTCTCTCTTTCCACTTCACTCCAGGGGATTATTCTTCCCCTTCTCTCTTTGGGTCATTTTCATCTTTATTCCTTCACATGGTGTATATACTTTTTTTTGGCATTTCATGTTTATTTTCGTTGTTATATATGTTTGTGAGCATGACTTTGCTAGTTTTGATGCATGTTCGCTTGTATGTCTCCCATGCACGACAACTACCAACCGACTTGAAGTACACGGTACGACTAGAAAAGTCAACAGTGAACCGACTTGAACTACACGGTACGACTTGACTTTACGTGAACCAAAACGACCAAATAATTTCCACGTCACTAAACGGTACGACCAGAACTTAAGCAAAACGAAACGAACATACAATTTCTACGTCATTTCAACTATCTAGCGACGAAACTACTTCGTCGTTGGTTGTCGCTACTTAGCTACGAGAATGTCTCGTGGCTAAATGAGTTCTCAGTACTTAATCCTAACATTCCCCCTCTTACCGAGACACTCAAAGCCCGCTCTTATTCCATGCCCACTAACTTCTTTCCCATTTCATATACTTCCTTTAATGTTGCTTTGGTTAATATATCAGCAGCTTGCTCTTTTGTAGGTACAAACACAAATTCAACTTTTTTTTCCGAAACTAAATCTCGAACCAAATGCCACTGAATTTTAATGTGCTTTGTGCGATTATGTAAAATAGGATTTTTACTAGGTGAAATGGAAGACATGTTATCACTTAGTATTTGCATGCATTCCTTTTCCACTCCAACCTCCGATAGAAATTCCTTAATCCACACGGGATTCTTCGCCGCATGACATGCGACCATATACTCCGTCTCCGTAGATGAGAGTGCCACAGTGGGTTGCAACCAGGAATTCCAAGAGATGGCTCCTCCTGCAAGTAAAAACACAAATCCTAACGTAGACTTTCCTGTATCGTGGTCCCCTCCATAGTCGACATCACAATAGCCATAACAACTCAAGCTCTCATTTTTTCTATAAACAATTCCAAGACTAGGGGTTCCAGCCAAATATCTAAAGATTCTTTTCACTGCCTCCCAATGTACCTTTTTCGGATTACTACAATACCGACTAACCACACTCACTGCAGCATTAATGTCAGGCCTTGTTCCAACACTCAAATACATCAAGTTTCCGACCGCCTCCCTATATAGTGCTTCAACCTCGGGACTTTTAACAAAGTTATAATGCTTCTCTCGAAGATCAAGAGGAGTTCCAAGTGGCTTACAATCTAAAAACCCAAATCTTTCTAATACCTCTTTTGCATATTGTTCTTAGCTTAACTTAATATCCCCGTTCCTCCTCTTTTGAATCTAAATTCCAACAATGTATTTTGCATCCCCTAAGTCTGTAATTCAAAAATATTTTTAAATTCAATTTTTAATTCTCCAAGTAACTCCAAGTTGTGAGAGATGGAAATAAAGTCATCTACGTATACACTAAAGATTATCATGTTCCTTCTCCCCGAATATACACTCCACAATCTGCAGTAAGCCTTTTAAATCCCAAAATTAGTAAAACCTTGTGAAGCTTATGGTTCCATGTTCTCGGTGCCTGCTTTAAACCATACAAAGCCTTCCACAACCTCCATACTTTACCATTCTTTCCAGGAACTCCTTCAGGAATTTTCATATATACCTCCTCGTCTAATTCACCATTTAAAAACGCCGTCTCTTCATCCATCTGTTGGATGGATATTCCGTCCGCCGCCGCCATTGCAATAATTGCACGTAATGAATCGAACTTAACTACAGGGGCAAAAGTCTCTGAGTAATCAATACCTTCTTTCTGCTGAAAGCCCTTACATACCAACCGTGCTTTATACTTAAGAATTTCTCATGAAGCTCCCGTTTTTGTCTTAAAAACCCACTTTGAGTCTATCGCCTTCTTACATACAGGTAAATCTACTTCTTCAATACACCTATTTGATTTTACAGAATTACATTTTTTGATAAACGTTGGTTTCCACTTCTCCTCCCATTCGTTCGAGTCTCGAGCCTCTTCATATGATTGAGGATCGGCCGGACGATTTTCTGTTATTGCCTTTCATAAGGGGAAAGATTACGCCATTCGTTCTCTAATTTCAGAAATTGCCCTCTGGTAGTTGGTTTGTTTTTTTTATGACTGTCAAAGTGAGAATCGTTCCGGTGCCTTCCCTTTTGTTGATCTCTTACTTCTCCGTACGTCTTCTGCAAATTCCTTATCCAAATCACTGTTCTCAATCTTGTCATCATCCTCCTTCTCTAGGGGTGTCTCTTCTGATGTCACATTGTCAGTGCGAGTG
This sequence comes from Zygnema cylindricum, assembly GCA_037447655.1. Taxonomy (NCBI): domain Eukaryota; kingdom Viridiplantae; phylum Streptophyta; class Zygnematophyceae; order Zygnematales; family Zygnemataceae; genus Zygnema; species Zygnema cylindricum. The sequence goes on along the minus strand of JBBHKE010002734.1, from coordinate 39,722 downwards.
GGTGATTCTCTGATGACCTTGTCTCCTTGTGATTCGGTGACGCTAAGTTTAGGTGTCGAAACTTTCTCTAAAGCTTTCTCTACAAATCGCACCATTTTCTTCGTCCCTACCTCTATCAAAACTTTTGTTGTCCATAGCCATTTTCAGCCATGGATTTACCCTCGGAAGCACCACAGACTACCCAAAAACAGCCTACTTTGAATCAACACAGAATTCTACAGAAATAACAAAACAAGCTGAAACTACATTAACGGATATTATATAGGCTATAGAATAACCTCACAAAGTTTCAGACAAATATAATAAACAGAGTGATCACACCATCTAGTCAAAGTTGCAGAAAGAAAGTCTGCCATAACTTTGATAAAATAGACTAACTTCACAATGAAGTAAAACACAGACCAGGAACACAAGATGCCTGGAAATCTGTGACAATATTAACAGTACATAGAGGAACACACATGCAGAATTTCAGACAATTCTACCAACAGATCTGAGAGTAATCCTCAGATAAAATTACCAAAAATAACCATCAACAGTTTTTGGTCCAAAAGGTTCCTATGTCCTAAAATGACTAAGTCCTACAAATATATACAAGAGCTTACTGCTGAATGTACGGAGGCATACCAGCCGTACGCTGTCTACCAGCTACCTCTATTAATGTTGGTATACCTAAATACTTCAAGGTATGTCAAAGTGAGTAACCCTACACTAATAACTAATACACAAAAAGACAAAACAATGTTCGACCAAATATTTACACGTACACACAATCTCACAAAATCGTATGTTGAGTCACGCTACGTCACTCAACGAGATTCCTTGAATTTCTTCAAAGAATCTGGATTGTCCAAAATAAACATTGTGTGATTGACGCAATTCCGCGTGGTCACAAAATCCAAACGAAATCCACGTAAGTCGTCAAATATCTTATGACATCACGAAGTGCATTCAATTCCACTTGCCAAATAAGACGCTCCGTACTTGTGGCGTCCCTTTTCATAAATATGTCTGTCGCATTATGTTTCGTACGCCCATCGTACATTTTCAAACCCTTCAAATATTTTAAATTGGATCACTTCGCGATCCGCCGTCCATTTAAATTAAGCATTCCGCGCCACTCAATTTCTATTTCGTTCGTCCCGAAACAATATATATCCGTACATTCACTCCCCCAATCCGTGAAATCATTCGAACCTCCACAATAAATTCATTTAATAAATTAAGCACGAAACGTCACGTGCGCACAAAATGTCGCGTACGCACGAAACTAACATTTCAAAACAACACTTTTTCCTCTTCCTCCTCCTTTCCCATGAACTTCTTATAATGAATCTTCTCATAATCTTTAGCTCGTTTGGACTTATTAGCTCCTTTCACCATCCATTCCAAGTTTTCATTAAACTCCACATTTCTAGACTATTTAACCCTTCTATTAATTGAGTTCTCACTATATCCCACAAAATATCCTTCCCATGACCGCGCAACAAACTTTCCCTCCCGATTTCTTTCCTCTATGTATCCCATAGCCTCATATCCCCAAATCCTTAAGTATTTAACCGTAGGTGTTTGTCCACTCCAAAGTTCCTCCGATGTTTTGTTGCCAAAAGCGGAGTTTATTCTCCTGTTCGTTATATGGTTAGCTGCCCTGATTGCTTCTCCCCAAAGACGATGCGTGAGTTTCGTCATATGGAGCATGGCTTGTACCATCTCTTGTAATGTCCGATTCTTCCTCTTTGCAATTCCATTTGATTGTGGGAAATAAGGAGCCGTGAACTGCTGTTTAATCCCCGTCTCTTTACAGTAATCGGCGAAAGCAAGAAATTCACCTCCTCGGTCTGAGCGTACCGCCTTTACCTGCCTCCCGCTTTCCCTCTCAGCCATGACCACAAAGTCTTTAAATGTTTCAAGAGCGTTTGACTTAGCTTTTAAAAGATATACCCATGTCTTTCTGCTGAAAACATCAACTATCAGAATAATGTACTTGTTTTTTCCAATGGTTTCTAGATGTGTGTCCCCACAAAGATCTACATGGACTAGATCTAGAGGGGCATTCGCTTTGAATTGAAGATCTTTCACCGGATGAGGCTTCCTTTTATGTTTCCCTTTTGTGCATCCAACACATACAATGACCTTCTCTCCTGTTGCCACATCTAGCCCTCGAACCGCCCCATGACGAATCATCTCCTTAATGTTACTCTCTGAAGTGTGACACATACGATGGTGCCTCAACGTGAGGTCCTCCTTGTTGACTTCTGCCGAATGGAGATGACCTTTTTCATCTGCCGTCCTATTTTCTGGTTTTCTCCAAATCAACCTACTTTGCATATTTTCAGTCACAATGCCTTCTGCAAATGGCCCTTTTTTACTAGTGAAAATGATTCTTCCTCCTTCCAAGCATGTGGCTCTTCCTCCTTTCTTTTGAAGCAGTGCGACACTTAAGAGATTAATGCACCCCCTGGATTATTGAGCACATTGTTAAAGCGTACTCTATTGATTATAGTTTTCCCTTCCCTATCTTGTGTTGGTAGATCCAACCGTACTGTTCCCAGTGTATCGATGACCATCATTGAACCATTAGCCACTATGATGGATTTTGGTATACTGAGTTTTCTAATGTCACTGAATAGTCCTGGATCTGAACACATGAGATGTGTGGCACCTGAATCTATGATCCAACTGTTTAATTTTCCCTTACTCTCCTTGCCTCATGTGTGAAATAGAATATCTTCCTTTTCCTGTGATTCCTCGATAAGTGAAGGAAAACTCTTGATTCCTCGATAAGTGAAACGAAAAATTCTTGATCTTGTCCCATTGGCCCATCCTCAACAAAGTTCCCTCTACCTGATGAGCTTCCTCCACTTCCTCCGCCTCTAAATTGTCCCCCTCCGCGATTGTTTCCCCTGTTTTAATAACAACCGCTTCCAGTGTGTCCCCATTTTTGACAAATTTTACACTGTTTACTTTTGTCTGGGCATTTGAAAGAGCCATGCCCAATCTCGTTACAATTGTAACAAGTCATCTGAGAGGTATCACGTTGATATGAGCCTCTCCCTAGGCCGTGCGACCTACCTCCTTGTCTATGAGGTCCACCTCCTCTGTCCTTAGATCCTCTAAAGTTGTAAGCTCCTCCGTCATCCTCCTCTTGATAACTCGGATAAGATGACCCTTTGCTTTCCTCTTTCGATGTTGCCTTCTCCTTCTCCGTACTCTTCAAGTGATTGATAGCATATGCCAATGTCGGTTTCTCTCGCCCCTTGATGACCTACTTCGCTACTGCAAACTTGTTTGGAAGACTCCTCATAAAAACAAACAACATCTCTTTTTTTGTAGGTAAGTTGTCCAGTGAGTTAAGTTGTTCTATGTTGACATTAAACCTTTTTACTCCATCATCAATGGACTCATTCTCCTTCATTCTTAACCCAATTTACTCCTCAAATAGATAGTTTTCATTTGCCTCAAACCCTTTTTCAAACGCATTTTGCAAAGCGGTTCAACAATCATAAGCCCTGTCATGAGTTAGAAGATGTTCATGCATAGAACTAACACAACTTTGTATTAGTGCGGTGGAGGCCGCCATATCTTTCTTGTCCCACTTCTTTGCTCCGGCTGGATCCACGGAAGGATCCAGTCGTGTTTCTTCCCCTATGACCATGTCCCAAAGTTTTTTCGGTGTGAATGCTCCTCGAATGTATCTCTTCCAAATTGCATAGTTGGAACCCGTGAAGACGATGGTCTTATTAAACACTTTAAGATCATCATCGTCGCTCTCCTCCTCTTCCTCATAAAGTTTAGATTTCCCCTTTTAGTTCTTTATTTTCTTTGAATTGTGTGAGTCTCCACGTACACCTCCATCTCCATCATCTCCTTGTGTTTTGAGAAACTCCTGAAAGCATTCAAACATTCCCTCGTCCATCTTCACATTTTTCTCCCCCCATTCGTCAAACTCGTCATATTGTGTCCCTATAATTCCTCCTCCACTAACTCCCCCACTAGCTCCTCCACTAGGTCCCCCCGGGGATTTCCCTTTTTCTGTCATACCGGCAAGCGTTGCCAGTAACGCGCTCCGATACTAACTGAAAGATAGCAAACCAAACAATGTATACACAACAAAAAAAGTGTTCCTCAAAAGTTCAATATATTAAATACAACCAACGTACAAATCTCATTTAGCTGTTGATCTTTCTGCGCCTCTATAATAATCTACGCCTCCAAAAACATAACTCTACCACGAAGCCTCAACAAATATATATGCACACGACTAAAAACGCGTGGCAAAGTATACGGCCGACAAAAAGGTAGTCGTCCTAAGTTAGTTGACCAACAATGAAAGTCAACTACCAACCGATTTGAACTACACGGTACGACTAGAACTTAAGTGAACCACACGACACGACTAAAACTTAAGTGAACGGAAGCGACGAAACAATTTCCACGTCACTTCTATAGTACGGCTACAACTCACGCGAAACGAACAAGAAACTTCCACGTCACTTCAAATATCTAGCGACGAAACTGCTTCGTCGCTGGTCGTCGATTTTTTAGCTACGAGAATGTCTCGTTGCTAAGTGAGTGCTCAGTACTTCATCATAACAGAAGAGGGAGAGGGAGAGGGAGAGAGAGAGAGAGAACATTTTAGGGTTTCAAACTCATTTATAGATAGGGATGGAGATGAGTAAAGAGAAAACAAAATGTGACATTGTGAGAGAGCATGTGAAAGAGAAAGGTTAACTTACGTGTTTACACGATCGAAAAATGCTTAGAATTTTTTTTTAGGTGGCCATGATAAAAAATGTTTTTTCTTAAGAATCACGTTGATTACTCTTCTATACAAAATTTATCCGAAACATTTTCATTTCGACACTTACATGCGAAAGAGGTGACCACACAAAGTGGGAACAATAAAATTGTGACATGATTTTATCTTCTTCGAGATATAACTAGTTAACACAAAGTAGAATCCCCAAAGGAAAAACAAAAATATGGTAACAACATATCGCCTCGTAAAGAAAGCAAAAACATGAGAGAAAAACACGTACTTTTGATTACCAATTGCACAAATTTTGTGTTGAATAGTATGAAAAGTTGTCAAGGGCCAAATTTTTGGAACATAATTTAATTCCTTCCACAGCTGTAGAGTTTTTAGTGGATAATGAGTTTGCCACCTAGAAAAAAAAGCTAACCAATTTGCCATTTTTTGTACGTTTACTACGTTTTGCCGTAATTATGGACCCAAATAGGGTTAACATTAACGCTAATATCTGGTGGTTTTGTAATTTCCTTTCGCAAAGAGCATTTATATAAGCGTTAAGTAACCATAATACTAATAAATGGGCGAAAAGTGTCGTTTTCATCATTAAACAATAATATACTGTACCTCACGGGAAAGTAAGTCATAGTCATGTGACAAAGTACTTTTTGTCATACTTCAATATTTTTACCTTTTTTAGAGTGAAAGTCAAAGTCACTGCCACACTATGTAAATGAGTAAAGTAATTGGTAGTGTTGTGTATCGGCAAAAAAAATATCTTGCAAACACCGACACCGCTAGTTATTGGTTATCGAACGGTCAAGGTCCCGATATATCTCTCTGAGACAAACAATTTTTTTATCGACGATAAGTATAAAATATATAGTATGTTATATAATAGTACGTTATAATAGAATGCATTATATTTTCAATGTATATAGCGTGGTATGCCATGTGCAACAATATGTGTCGTTCTCTGTGCAACAAACAATGACGGTTTAGTACGACGGATTAAACGGTAAAAGAGTACGCTACGAACCATTCAATTAATGCCAATAGTTATCGGTACCGGTGTTATTGTGGTAAAAAACCGATGTTATCAGTCTTTTATTATCGGTCTTTTATTATCGTTCTTTTATCGGTGATAACACTGGTCAGAGGTCACAAAAGTCGAAATTTTAGATAACCAAAATCGACTGTTTTTTTTTTTCAAAATTTGAGTACCCGACGCCCGACCGGGTTATGTCACACTCCAAAATTGTTAACCGTTAACCGGATAGCATTTACAAAAATTAAAGAAACGCGATTTCTCGCGACTACCCTTACCTGCCCGTACCCAAATAAGTACAAAATTAGTGGTACATCTCCCGTATACCTTCCACGATAACGAGGTTACAAAGTAAAATAATACTCAATTGTATAGATAGTACAAAATTTTCATTTTTTTTCGTTTTTTGCTTACCCGACCGTAACCGATTTTTTTTTTCGGTGAATCAACCGCCCGAATCTGCCCGGCCCCCCCAAACTTGGCAACCGAATCCGTTCCGGATCCGACGCCGGTTGTCGGTTAACGGTCGGTCAAGGTTTCGGTTGACCGTTTGCGACCTCTGACACTGGTGTTGATATATCGTGCCAATATAGTTATATATCGATTATCGGCAAGCCAAGAACATGTACATTTTGATTATCGGCAAAACCCTGCCGATACACAACACTTCTTTAGTAGTTAGTGTTGATGCTTTGTTGGTGCGAGGTCACGATACCCAATATAGCGTTAATAACAGTATTTTATTATTTACACTAATTATTTTTTTACTTTAAGCTATTCACGGTGTAGTGCTACGCCCACGAAACCTTCAATTTTTTTCGTTTTTTTACTTGCCGGCCGTAACTGAATTTGTTTTTATTTTTATGTATCACCTGGCCGAATCCGGCCGGCCCTAAAAATTGGCACCAGAATCCGTTCCGGATCCGATACGGCCGGCGAGGTACGGATCGGGTACGGATTCAGGTACCCAATTGCGACGTCTGGGCCGTAATGGTCACCAAAATGGCCGAAGCGCCGAAACAGTCCGATATCATTACGGCCGGCGCAATAAATTACATGACGTCACAGCACACTTTTTAAGTCACCGGGCATCTTTGACCGGCGACATTCTCCCAAAGAAAAAAGAAAAAAATGGCAACGTGCGGACTGTGGGCGCCTTGCCGGGCACTTCCGTACAAATGGACGAACGTTACACCGCGCATCGTTATTAGTGTCAACGACACTAAATTGGGTTCTTAAAATTTTGATATTTTTCCTCAAATAGGATACATGATTTTAATTTTTCCTTGACGTTAATTAAGGTACTTTACAAAATAGCGTAAAGGACTAATTACAATAATATCTAAATAGTGTGATGTACGGCCGATGTCAGACCGTAATAAATGTACCTTTTCAAGTGAAAATTTTACAAAAAATGAGTTAAATCAGACGCGCACGCATAGGATCGTGCGCTAAAAAAATGGGATTGTTCTGACACGTAAAATAGTCTTACATGTACGGATATATAAATTTCACGACGGCGTACAATTTTTTATATTTTGTACGGATACATATATTAATGTGTATAATTGTACAGCGAATATTCCATTTTTGCTGTTCCCAAATTAGCATAAACGCCGAAATTAGAATACACCTTTTTTTTTTAAAAAAAAAAATCTTAATTAGCGTCAATGACGGTATATTTACTTCCACACTATTTAACCTTTGACACTAATAACGATGCGCGGTGTAGTATTCGTTTAGTGATGTCATCTCCCTGATGCTGAAACACTAATCAATAAAAGCGTTGACCCACTGAGGTCCTTCCGTACACTCTGCCGTATGACCTTCGAAAAAACTCAAGTTTCCGTGCGAAATAGTCCGCTCTTCTGGTAGGATGCCGTCAAAAAAGTACGAATGTACTGCGCGCCAAGCGAACAAGACGCCCAGTGTAAAAAAGATAAAAAGAAAAGCAAAAGACAGCATAACAACACGAAAGGAAAAAAACAAAAGTTAGGACGAGTGAGAGAAGACAAGCGAGACAAAGTGAGACAAGGGAGATCAGACAAGTTTGACTTTTTGTTGACTTTTAAGTTTTCCGTACCTTTTCTTCCAAAGCTCTCCATATCCGGCCGTCAAACTAGCTAACCGGCTGTCTAGGAGCTACCGGCTATCTGCATTTTTTAGCGGCTGCAAACGGCCGTCAATATGAGTCGCCGGCCGTTAACTATTTTGCTGCTGGTTGTGGCGGCTGTCGCTTGCGCGGCTGTCCACGTGGCAGCACAGGAGAGGACGGAAATTGTGTCAGAAGGAATGACGGAGGGGCACGTGGCAGTAGATGACACGAATGGTGAGAAGTCAGAGAGAGTGGAATGAGCGGTTGTGGATGTGGGGAGAGGAAGCTGGAGGGAGAGGAAAAGGCGGAAGGGGATGGAGGGAAAAGGGATAAGGAGAGGGAGTGGGAATAGGCTGAATAAGAACAAGGAGGCATGAATAAGTAGGAGAGAGAAGGGAAGGATGAGTGGAAAGAAGGGGGGAGAGAGAGGAAAGTTGAAAGATAGAAAAGAGGAATGTGGTTGTTGCTCCTTAAAACCATGGCGAAGGACATATCCTTCTCATCGAGTGAATGGGAGTATTTTTTTTTTTATGTCACGTTCTATGTAGATGCTCCAGTCGATTCTGTCCCACTTTTGTTCTCTCTCCTTTCCTTTTGTTCCTCAAAGTTAATGTGGTGCAATTGTCACTCGGCTGTTTTTCTTTGTTGGCGATTCATTTCTTTTTGGTTCATTTACAGTTCATTTGTTTTCTTTGTCAACTCTATTTTTCAGGATTCGATGGAGGCCGGCGTCACTTGCTCGCATGTCTCAAATATTACACGTGGCAAGCAGGTGACACGTGTAAAATTGTGATTCAAAAATTTTGTGGCTTGAGAACGACAAAAACGTGGAGCCAGTGTTTTGGTTCGTCGACATATTGTTCCGGAACTGGCACCAGTTGGCCGGTAGGACTCTCCCTCTCCCTCTCCCTCTCACTCTCCCTCTCTTTCTCCCTCTCTCCCTCTCCCTCACCCACTCTCTCTCCCTCTCCCTCTCCCCCTCCCCTTCCCCTTCCCTCTCCCCCGGCTGTCACGTCGATGGATAAAAAATACAATACGCTATATAATAGCACTTTGTAATAGACTGTATTATATTTTTCAGTGCACATAGCGTGGCATGCCACGTATAACAGTCTGTTCTGTACTTTGTTTAATGGAAGAACGGGCGTTAAGTACAACGGAATAAACCGTACAACTATATGGATTCAACCGTACAATTATCGCCGATAGTTATGGAACCGGTGTTATCGTGATAAAAAACCGATAATGCAAATACACTGGTACCGAAATATTGTGCCAATATATTGATTATCCGTTGGCCAAAAAAAGGGGCATATCGGTTATCGGCAAATGGCTACTGGTACACAATACTACTAACTTCCCCATTGTTGTGGAGTAGATTGACTTTTACATGTTTCTTGAAACCCTACTACTAAACAGAAAATAAAAGCATTCATATAATTGCATAGGAACTACACTAAATAACATGTATATAATTTGAGTAAAACTACCTTTAGGTCTCTTAGAAAAATGTTAAATATCCCGAATTGGGTCCACGGGGTCCACGTCCTAGGCGCTACAAATCTCATAACATTCAACTCTTATAGTTTTTGGTTGTTTGTATTCTTGAGCCGAGAATTTTTATTCTAGCTTCTTTTGCATTTCATTTAAGAAATCATTTCACCATAAGTGGGTAATGCTACATGGGCTAAACAAGGGTCTGAAGCAGGTTCAAATACTATTTATACTGGCAAATTACCAAGGATGTCTAAGTTCTCATTTCACAAACGTTTTATTTTTTACAATATTATCAGTCACATTTTTTTCTAATATCTTCAAGCACTTGAAAAGGAAAAAATCTGCCGACTTGTTTTCAATGTTTAGGCAATAATTGTTTCTTATGTTCCTTAATGTTCTTAATGACAGATGCCATGCCTTTTATATTATTCATCAACAAGCTGTAAATAGTCTGTGATCCTTTTCCATCAAAAAATTGGCACTTCACGGCGTTGGCAAGAAATGAAGAGAATCCGTGGAAAGATATTAAGAGGAAAGGACAAAAGAAGGCACGGAGAGGTGATAGGTTAGACAAGAACCGGAAGGAGGGAGAGGAGGCAGGAGAGGGCCAAATCGGAGCGAGGGAGGGCCGAATTAGGTGAATTACAGAACCTTGCCAATCCTTTCATGGTATTAAATCATGTATATGTTATTACAAATTGAGGCAATGAAACAAGTTCATAACAAGCAAGTTTCTAAGTCTTAAAACCAAATAGCTGAAAACATAATTATAACGGGGCATTAGAAATTCTACCGGGGCCCAATGGTTTGAGATATGGGCACAATGAAATTGGAATCAGACGACCCTGGAGTGATAGGAAAACGTTTCGGGGAATACTCAGCTGCCTCCCAATCTTCGTTATCCTCCAAATCTATGGCTTGTCTATCTAACAGAGTATTCTTTATTTGTGCTAAAAGTTGGGCAGCTTCCTCCATTGTTGGGCGCTTTTCTGGATTCTTTTCGGTGCAGATAATAGCCAATCGTGTGAGTTTTTTTAGAGCCTTTAGATGAAAATTTCCATCGATTTTGGGATCAACAATCGATTCGATGTTTTTCAGGTGAGGTTGAATCTGTACCAAGCATTCAAGTTTCCCAAATTCCATTAGTTAATATTTGCATCATTTTGCAAAAAAACAAAGCCACCGCATATTTTAAAAATATCCACCATTTGGGAATTATTCGGGAAAGAATATCTGGTGAATGTAGAACTCCATTTGTTCCCATATTTCAGTCATACCATAGGGTTAGATTTTTTTTTTTTTCTTAAAAATAAAAAAGAAATATCTACTTATGCAGTACATTTTTGGAGAGATAATTTACATTTTTACAAGTGATGGAGAGGGGAGAAAGAATAAAATGGTTGCCTCCAATGTGAAAAATAGGGCTTGGAGCTTATAGAAGAGGCTCAGTAAACATTAAACATCCTTACTCTAGTCACCACTTTCTATACCCACTCGATCAAAGTTGACAAAAAAATTGGACTGTATTAATGATACGCTATAAGGGAACATTGACATATACGTCGAGTACCATGCAGAAACATTCGGTAAGGAATATTTTGGTCCGTAAAAGCAAGAAATCCTAAATTTTAGGTGAATATTTACCATGCCAGCATTAATGTCAAATGCGCGCCCAACTAGGACCAAAAATTCACGAGTATTTGTGACTATGAATAAAAGTGACACTGAAAGGCCTTATGCAACATGCTAGAAGATTAAAACCCCAAAATATTTGATCAGTCAAATTATGGATATTGGAGGAGTACAGGTGTGATCCAATAGAACATTTTAAGAAAACAGTATAATCTTTGTTTTCTTTTCAACGTACACCTGAACGTGTGCTGGACCGCATGCACGTTACTTTAAAAACCTACAAAGATCCCTGCCCAACTTCTCGGGACAAATTTTCTTAAACAGTTGCTTGACAACCTTGAACTCTAAACTCTTAGGTGTCAGACCGACGACACTCGCCCACTCCATAACTCCTCATGTGCCTTGTCATCAGACACTGATGTCAAGCTACAGCTTGAACTGCGTCTCCCCATCAAAATATGTAGTGCTCTAAAGTATGGATCATGGTCGTACCCATCTCCGCAAGGTCCTATCCTCTTTGCAATTCCGTTAGACTCAGGTGAGTAAGGGCTAGTGAACTCATCCCTTATCACCCTTCTGACAAAAGCGCCGAAGACTCTCCTCCATTATCAGACCTCACGGCTTTTAACTTACGCTCAAACTATCTTTTCGCCATCATAAACCATTCCTTTTATTTAGCCAAATTTTCCGATTTCTTCTTCAATCGATAAAGCCCTGATTTCAAAACCGTCCACAATAACGAAGATGCATTGGTTAACTCCCAAACTTCACACTGCCACAAAGATCAATGTTTACAAGCTTCACAAGATTTTGGGATATTTACGTGACGTCATGCACCGGATGCGGTTCTTGGATTTAGCGACCCTTAGGGCAGTTGCGAGTTTCGGATTGATGACTCACAGGTATGACACAACCGACACTGCCATAAGCTTAATTCACCCTTTTCAACTCACACAAGGTTCATTGAGGTCACAAACTTGCCCCTGGTCTATGGTCTTCTCAAAATTTACTTTCACCAAAGAATTTTCACCAACTTGCGTCCCCTGAAAGGTCTAGACCACAATACTTAGGTCCTCCATCGTTGTAAGCTTACCTTCTACTTTTTGAATCAAGGCACGCTGATGAGAGACATGACTCTTGTAGGATTTTAAGCAAAAGAGTTTTACAAAAATAATTCACAATACAAAAATCATTACACAGCGGAAGCTCATAAAAGACAAGAGGAATATTCAGCCAAAAAGATTTATAAGTGTTCTTGGCCGAAGCCTCTTTACATCATGTCTCTTCTCTCTTCTCTCTCTTCACTCTTCTCTTTTAAATAATCTCTACTCCAATATTAATCCTCTATGATTAATTGGTTGATTAATTAATACTCTGCACATGTACACTGCTGCCTATATATACTCGCTACTCTACACTAAGAGACAACAAGATAAGACAAGCAGAACTTAGCGTAGCGACGAAGTCTGTCCCTAGCTGACTGTGCACTCTTCAATGAAAATTCCACGAAGGAAGGCGCACGCGCTTTCTTCCTTCAAAACAACAAACTCCAAACGTTGACTTAACACGTGTCGCTTCACAAGTAAACCTGCACGCAAAATCAAACATCTGTACATGAAGACAAAAGTCACGCGAAACGAAATAGTATGTTTCGTTCGCGGACGCTTCAAAATTAGTACCACGAAACTTACATCGTACGTTTCGTATGATGACGTGGTACTTCACGTCAACAATTAAATGTTGGTATGACGCTTCGCGAAAATACCGCGAAACAACAATAATCCAACAATCCCCCTCTTATTGTCGGAATCGCCAAACTCTTCAAAATAATCCAAGTTTCGGTCGTCCCCTCTCAAACACATCATGTGTAGCAGCCTTTGTCAACAAATCAGCCGCCTCCTCTTTAGTTGGTACGTACGAAAATTCAATCTCATTTGCCGTAACCAAATCTCTTACAAAATGCCATTGGATCCTGATGTGTTTCGTCCTCTTGTGAAACACAAGATTTTCGCCAACGCCATAGAACTCATGCTGTCAGAATAAATCGTCATACAACCAATAGGAATGCTTAACTCACGTAACATCTCCTTAATCCAAATCGAAGCCTTAGCTGCATGACACGCAGCCATATACTCAGATTATGTGGAACTCAACGCAACCGTAGGTTGTAGCCTTGAACTCCACGAGATCGTAGCTCCCCCAAAAATAAATGCATATCCTGACGTAGACTTACTTGAATTAAAATCGCCGCCCCAATCCGCGTCACAATACCCAACACACTCCAAAGAATTTTTGTTAGAAGTAAACAAAAGTCCAAGATCAATTGTACCAACCAAGTATCGAAAGATACGTCGTACGGCCTCCCAATGCGCCTTCTTTGGCTCGTGACAATAACGGCTGACGATAGAAACCGCGGCAGAAATATCTGGACGAGTACCAACGCTAAGGTACATAAGTGAACCAACCGCCTCTCGATAAGGTACGTCGATAGAATCCTCCTGTTCAAACTTACGAATGTGTAGGTTTGCATCCAACGGTGTAGAAAGCGGTTTCGCGTCAGTCATACCGAATCTCTCCAAAATCTCCTTACAATATTGAGCTTGACTCAATTTAATGTTCCCCTCCTTGTCACGTATCACTTCAATCCCCAAAATATATCGTACCTCTCCAAGATCCGTTACTTTGAAATGTAATCCAAGATAACGTTTCAACTCATTAATGCGCTCCAACTTGTCGCATGCCATCAAGAAATCATCCACATAAACAGAAAAGATGATTTGATCAACTCCTTCACCTTTCACGTAAACTCCACAATCGGACGTAGTCCGTACAAATCCAAACTTCAATAACACTTGATGAAGTCTCAAATACCAAGTGCGTGGTGCTTGTTTCAAACCATATAATGATTTTCTCAAACGCCATACATTTCCTTCCTTCAAAGGAGAGACACCTTCCGGTACTTTCATATATACCTCTTCCTCCAACTCACCATTTAAAAACGCGGTCTCAACGTCCATTTGATGGACGTGCTTCTTCCCCATCGCTGCAATTGCAATAATAATCCGTAGTGAGTCGAACTTCACCACGGGAGCATAAGTCTCCTTAAAATCGATTCCCTCACGTTGTTGGAATCCCTTACACACAAGCCTCGCCTTGTACTTAATTATTTCACCCAACGCTCCAGTTTTGGTTTTAAAGACCCACTTTGCATCAATCGCCTTTTTCCCCTCCGGTAATTTCACTTCCTCAAAAGTTCGATTATCAACCACCGACTTAAATTCTTTCTCCCACGCCGGTTTCCACTTACTCTCCCAATCAACCGACCTTCTAGCCTCGACATAAGATTGAGGGTCGCCGGTCATATTTTCCGTAAGTGATTGCTACAAAAGAAACTCCGTCTCCTTAGCATCGGAAAGAAAATAATGCGAATTTGATGTATTTTCCCCTTTTCGATCGTAAGTGAGTTTCTCCGGTTTCTTCCCCTTTGTAATCCGAGAGCTCCTCCTAATAACTTGCTCCTCCTCTTTTTCTTCTTTGTCTTCCTCGGATTCAATTTCAATTTCCTTCTCACTCGATTTAGAACTCAATTTAGAACTTTGAGATTTCCGAATGTTCGAAGGCACTCGGGAATCCAAAGATCCATTACTCTTTCTTTCAAATTCAATTTCAACCGATTTCTTCAAGTTCTTTTTCTTAGTGTTCTCATTCGGTTCCACATCGGATTCCGAATCCCCAATGAACGGAAAGTTCTCAATTTCACTCTCCTCATAGAAATCCAAATTTTCTTTAAATTTCCCAACGGAATTCATGGCGGATTTGAGATCCTCATGAAAATCCACATTCCGAGATTCCTCCACGGTGTTACGAGCCGGATCATACACTCGGTACAAATTCCCCTTCGCACTATAACCAACAAAAATTCCCGGCCAACACCTTGGTGCAAATTTCCCCTTCCTCTTAATTGATTCTACATAAACCGTAGCCTGACATCCCCAAATTCTCAAATGATGAACCGTGGGCTTTCTACCACTCCATAACTCCTCCGGTGTTTTACTTCCGGAAACCGAAGTGAGTCTTCGGTTACAAATGTAATTCGCCGTAAGAATCGCATCTCCCCACAAAAACATCTCTCGTCCGGAGCTATGAACCATCGCACAGACCATTTCTTGTAAGGTACGATTCTTTCTCTCGGCCACTCCATTTGATTCCGGAGAATAAGGCGCCGTGAATTGATGCCTTATCCCCCACTCCTTACAATACCCCTCAAAAACAACAAACTCCCCTCCATTATCCAATCGAATAGACTTAAGCTTCTTATCAATTTGCCTTTCGGCCATTATATGCCATTCTTTAAATTTTTCAAATGCATCCGATTTCTTTTTCAATAAGTACACCCATGACTTCCGAGAGAAGTCATCAACAATCACCAAAGTATACTTATTACCTCCAATTGTCTCAGGTTTAATATGTCCACAAAGATCGATGTGAACAACCTCCAAAGGACTTTGAGCACGATGCTTGATGTCTTTATTCGGGTGGGATTTCCGAATTTGACGTCCTTTGCTACATCCTCCGCATCCGTTCACCTTCTCACCGGATGCAAGGTCCAAACCCCTCACCGAAGAATGACGAATCATCTTCTTCAAACTTACCTCGGATGTATGACACATTCGATGATGCCATAAGGTAATATCACCTTTCAACTCTGAAATTTGATGTGAAATTCCCTCGGTGGGAACTTTAGATTTCGGCCTCCTCCATAAGAGCCGACTATGATTCGCATCCGTTACAACTCCTTCTCCAATTACATTCCCCTTCTCATTCCAAATCTCGATAGATTGATCACCTCTCGCAAGTAAACTTCCACCACTCTTTTGGATTTGTGGAACGCTTAACAAATTGACCGAACCGTCCGGAATGTAAAGAGTATTTTGAAGACGATACTCCGTCGATCTCTCCTTCCCATCATTATCCCATGAAAGAAGATCAAGCCGAACCGTGCCAACCGTACCAACCGAAATGACATGGCCGCTTGCTACCGTAATAAACTTTGGAACCGTAAGTTCCCTCGTGTCATCAAACAAGGTAGCATCCGTGCAAACATGGTGAGATGCCCCCGTATTAATGATCCACTCTTTTTCCAAATTTCCTCCACTACTTACCGAATCAAGGGTAAGGTTAAGAACCGGAAAAACATCACCGGTTTCATTACCATAGTCAAAGTAATTTGCATTACCGTAACCACTACCACCACCGCGGCGTCCTCCTCGGCCGCCACCTCGGGCGCCTCTATCACCTCCTCTAGCTCCTCTTCCACCTCCGGAATCTCCACTCTTTGCATAACATTGAGGGATCGTATGCCCCCACTTACCGCAAAAATGACATTGCTTATCCTTATCCGGACAAGATGAAGACAAATGTCCAAGCCGGTTACACCGGTAGCATGTCACATTGGAAAGATCCGAAGGGACTTTCGGTGGACGACCTTGCTCCCTCTTGTTGCCTCGGCCGCCACCACCACCTCTCGGGCCACCTCCTCTACCACCTCCTCTACCACCGGCATAGTTGAGATCCGGGGTTTCGGGAGTAGTAGAGTTGAGAACTCCTCCTCCTCCACTTGAAGAAGCCGATGGAGTTCCCTCCGACATTTTGATAAAATTGACGGTGAATCCGAAAGTGTTATCCGCCTTCGCTCGTAAAATAGCTTTAAGATGCGAAAGCTTCTCCGGCAAAGCGTTAAGAAATACGCTTAATTTATCCGCATCCAAAATAACTCGACCATTGTTGAGTAATTGCTCGAGTATGATATTGAAGCGCTTCACGGTATCATCCATCAATTCATTTGACTTGATTTTAAAATTCATAAAATCCGTATAAACATATTGACCTTTGTTCTCAACACCTTTCTCATATTGCTCTTCAAGTGCTTGCCAACACTCATGGGCCGTTCCGTGAGCGAGGAAATGATCAAGCACGGAAGAAGTGCAATTCTTCATCAAACCGGTCGTTGCCGCAATATCTTTCAACCTCCATTGAGCACGTGCCTTGCTCTCCGTTGGCATCTTCTCTTCTCCATTGACAATCCTCCAAAGCCTCTTGAGAATAAGTTGATTTGAAATAAATTTCTTCCAAACCGCATAATTGGTGCCATTAAAGGCCACGGATTTCCTCGACATATTATAATCATCTTCATTATCCAACGCTTCTTTAAAATCTGAATCTTCCTCTACCTTTGCTTTACCTTTCCTAATTCTCTCTTTTATCTCACTCTCATTAGCTCCTCCACTGAATGGATCGGAAGCCTGAAATGAAGCAAATTCTCTTTTCTCACTAGATCGAGTTTGAAATCGTGAATCTACATATCTCATTAATGTATCAAACATCTCCTCAAATTTTCTCTCCGTATTCCGAGTCTCCTCAAATTGAGAACCCGAAAAACTGAACTCTCTTGCTCTCTCCGAAGTCGACATGGGGGAAGGAGTATTTCTATTCTTCTTCCTCCCCATGCGCTCTCTCTCTATCTCCGAAGCACTAGCTCCGATACCAATTGTAGGATTTTAAGCAAAGGAGTTTTACAAAAATAATTCACAATACAAAAATCATTACACAGCGGAAGCTCATAAAAGACAAGAGGAATATTCAGCCAAAAAGATTTATAAGTGTTCTTAGCCGAAGCCTCTTTACATCATGTCTCTTCTCTCTTCTCTCTCTTCACTCTTCTCTTTTAAATAATCTCTACTCCAATATTAATCCTCTATGATTAATTGGTTGATTAATTAATACTCTGCACATGTACACTGCTGCCTATATATGCTCGCTACTCTACACTAAGAGACAACAAGATAAGACAAGCAGAACTTAGCGTAGCGACGAAGTCTGTCCCTAGCTGACTGTGCACTCTTCAATGAAAATTCCACGAAGGAAGGCGCACGCGCTTTCTTCCTTCGAAACAACAAACTCCAAACGTTGACTTAACACGTGTCGCTTCACAAGTACACCTGCACGCAAAATCAAACATCTGTACATGAAGACAAAAGTCACGCGAAACGAAATAGTATGTTTCGTTCGCGGACGCTTCAAAATTAGTACCACGAAACTTACATCGTACGTTTCGTATGATGACGTGGTACTTCACGTCAACAATTAAATGTTGGTATGACGCTTCGCGGAAATACCGCGAAACGACAATAATCCAACAACTCTAACTTAAGTTTTTGTTGCTTATGCTCTCATTTAGGTTGTTAATTGTCGTTCGTAAATTGCTCGTCGCTACTATTGTTCAAAATAGTAATCTAGTCGTTTTTATCTCAGAATTTTATAATAGTGTTAACTATACCAACGAAAGGAATTGGTAGCAAGCCGTCATGTAATTTTGCCCTAAATTTACATTTTCCCTAATTTCGTTTGGATATTGATAAACGATTACAAAGACGTTGATTTGACATGGGACTATGTGACATCAATTTTAAGGTGTTATCATTTTCAGAATAGAGAAATGAAGAGGATTCATTCCTTCAGACGTTTAGGAGCCAGCAAACAAAAACCAAAACTGTGTCGCAAAAAGGAAAAGGAAAAAGAAACAAGCACTTTGAAGACAATCACAGCAGCTTATTGCCAGCCAAAACGCGTTCAATGTGCCTCCCGGTTCTACTCACCCAGTGCACCAAAGTATCCAAAGTGGGATCGTCTTCCGGGGCCGAGTCGTCCTTTAAAATCGCTCTCCTTCCGGTGATAAGCTCAAAGAGGACCACGCCAAAGCTTCATTTCATGCATACACAGAAAAGAGTCCATTTAGAAGAAAATTTCTTAAAATCCATCGAACAAAAGTTACGTGGAATCACTCGGACTTCCTGGTGAGCATCCCTCCAGTATTGAGGAAAAGGTTGTCGCGCATGCCACACATGGCTCAAAATATCTGTTGTCGGCATTTGAAATCACGACTAGAATTCCTACGGCAAGGACAGGGTTTTGCTGACCTGTACACATCGCTTTTTGTAGTGACTTGGGATGTTTTCAAATAAGCAGGATCCATGTATCCTGGAGTTCCGGCAATTTTTGTTTTTCCAGAAAAGTCATCATATTTGCTCGATTTCATCTTTACGTAGCCTTGAGCTCCCGTAATTTCGGCTATGCTGGCAACGTCAATCAAGTGGTCTGGGTTGTCTTTAAGCAGACCAAAGTCCGCAAGTTTTCCCTGTAAAAAGGGATGCCAATCCAAAACAGCTTCCACTTAGTCACAAGATAGAATGTGGTAATAGGTTACGTGAATAGTAGCTTAACAACCAGTGTTCAGCTTCAACATTGAGTGTAGCCATTACCAAGGCAATGAATTAGTAAAACTAATAGAATATTCCAATCGGGATATGAGCAACTTCAGACCACTCAAATACGTTACAAAATGTATGACATCGAGGAGAAAATCATGTGTAAAGGATTGACTAGCCACACTTAATTCTGTACACTCAAAGAAGGAATAGATAGGAGCACACATGCAACTTTCCTTATAAATCAGCTTTGGTAATAGAAACACAAGAAACAAAAGAAGATACATGATAAAAGTGTTTAATGCTTATAATACTCTTTAAGAAAAAAATCCACCACGTCGCCATGAACTACATGAGTTTTGTCAATACCAATTTCGCTATAATACTAGATGATCCATTTACACTAATTGCGACCTCCACGGTAAAACAACCAAAATTAACATCTCACATATACTCCGCAGTCCTGCCGGAAGCCTCCTTTTCCTTATAACACATTCCGTTTCATCAACTTCGATAGCATTAACACTATTACCACAATATATTACATTTTGCAACGTGGCTCATTATGGGCCATTTAAAATAGTGTTTTTAAGACCAACTTATGTTTTTACGTCAAAAGGAGATTGATTCCCTTTTCCTTTCCTACTTGGTTCTTGCTACAAAATTTTGAGAAAAGTGAGGTTTCCCTCTTTTTCACAATATTCGGTGTATATTTTATCTTTAGGGACATAATGGAACATTTTGAAAAACAAAATAGACTAATGTAATTAGGAAGCGTATATTTGTAATAATATAATCACAAAGGGATTAAATTCATAAAATAAATGGTTGTTCCAAAAAGAGTCAAATATGCTCCATATTGATGAAATACCCGGGGTATTAACTATTCCTACACTCCAACATGTAAGCTTTCTTTGTTACTACCAATACATGAAAGTACACCTTTCATATTGTTGAGCGGCATTTTTACAATAAGTCACGAATAAAAAGAAGAAACTATTTTCTGACATCACTTATTTCATTTGCCTCGTTTTCTTTTCAATGAAAGAAATGAAAGCGGGGATTATGATTTGAGGCAACAAGGCTCATTAGAGGCTCAGCTCTAGACTATACCTTGAATTTGGAGTTGACCAGAATATTATCGGACTTAATATCTCGGTGAATGGCGGTGGCTCCCGCATAGTGGTGCAAATAACGAAGGCCTTCTGCGACATCAATCGCTATCTCCACCCTTTGCTGGAATGTTAAGCTTTCCCCTACACCATCACCAATAACCACACAACAACTCGAATGTTAGGGAAACTCGACTGCATTTGAAATCAAGCTATGAAAATTTACTTGGAGATTCTTCCTAGTCAACTCTTAGAAGCCTGTACGTTCGCTTGATAAAACCCAAAAGCAGAAGAGTAGAGGCACATAATTAGGTTGGAGGGCGTAAATCGAAATATGAGACTTGAGTAAATAATAGATAAGAAAAACATTGATTTTGAAATAAAAGATTTTTCTGGATGTTTTCAATTGTTGAAGGAATATTTACAGAATGTTACCGGATGTTTGGTTAAAATCGGGCAGAATCTCCCAATTCTTACCCGATTCCGGCCAAATATCTGTTATAGAAAACATTCCTTCAAACATTTCCGGCATTCCGCAAGTGGGAATATTCTACTGTCAGCTAGATCGTTTGAAATTCAGGCAATACTTGGTCAAATAACGTCTGAATATTTACTGTATAGTCTGAACAAAAATCCACAAAAGTTGATTTCCATACAAAGCCTTTAACATTCAAAGCAAATTATCTCAGCAATACTGCTCAAGATAATCAGCATAGTTTTGCCAGATATTTTTACCTTAGACATACTAAGTTGGGTGGTCTATATTTATGATACACAAAGATGGTTTACACTGTTTGACTGGAACATTTCAATTCGACGAAGTTGAAACGATTTGAGGAAATCGTGCTTAATTTGTGAAGGGAAGCTAGGGTTATCATATGTCAAGCAAACCTTCTTCATCATGCAGAAGTTTTCTCAAACTGCCCCTTTCCATGAACTCGTACACAAGAATCTGCTCGGAGCCCTCGTCGCAATATCCCAGGAGTTGAACAATATTGGTGTGGCTCATTTGAGAGATAATGTCCACCTGTAAAATATGTCATAGACAGACAGGAGATGAAATTCAGGTCAAAAGATGCTCACCTTCAGTTCAGAGTTAATTTCACTTATACTACGTATCGATGATACTCGTTTCATCTTCAGCAACGACCAAAACTTAAACATGATAACCTAAAATTTCCAATAAGAGTGGATGGCGTCTTCAGCCACAAGTGCAAGAGGCAGATAGAGTAATAGAAATGATTGGCTTTAAGGCAGAAATTCATTTCAATGCCATCCTTGACTTCCAGCCAAACCACTAGTGGTGTTAACAAGTTAAAAATTTTGGAGGAGACCTTAAACTACGAATGTTACCGGAAAATAGGTTATTTCAATTCTGGCTTACTTTTGTGGACACTAAAAGGGTTTTTGAACTTCACATATTCTCCTCTGTTTACAACTTGAACACTTGACTTTCCGAATATACATTCTTGCATTCACTTCTTGTGGACCTTCTTACCTCTTGCTTAAAAGCTGGTAAGCTCACTATGGAGGCGTTAATTGCCCTCTTCACCGCCCACTTCTCTCCATCCCACTTCACTCCTACATATACAGTGCCATAGCCTCCTTCTCCAAGTATATTGTCTTTACTAAAGTTCTTTGTGGCTGCCGTGATATCTGAGAGGGAAATTCGTTTCACGGAGCGTTTCTCTCCAAGAGCTACTCCTTTTTCTGTTTAATTACGAAAAACCAACGATACTACAGTCCTTTTCACGTTTCTTGTGAAAAAATTTCGAAATGTTTTTAAATAAATGGAAAACGTTTGTAAAAAAAAAAATCTTAACGTGTAATGCATCACTTATTTACGATAAACAAGAACTGTACCATATTGGTAACAAAATAACAACCGGAATAAAAATAGTTCTTGAAATATTTTAATATGGTAGCATCATTATCCTTCGTATTGAATTTTTTTGGATATTCACAAATTCAAGTTGAACGCTTGCAACATCCACTGTGCCACACTGTCGGTTAGACGCGGACGGTGACTGCACTATGAGGCAATGATAAGTCTAATAGTGATACTTTTGTACATTCCTACATACATTTGTACTTCCGCAAAATGTTTTCAATTTCAAAATTTCTAAGAAACCACTATGGAGTTGAAAGATGTTGGCTAAAAGGATATAAGATTGGGACCACTCTATTGCATGCTTTTTCAGGGCCAGTCACATTCTTATTATGCAAGTAAGCATTAGAGAAAATGAGAAAATAAAATGAATGAATTGTCGATTACGCTACGACCTTGTGGCATCTTCAAGGAGCAATCCGAAAACATTGTGAAGTTGCATTCTTGCTGCTTTGCTTTGTGCACAATCACCAAAAGAAAAATGTTTATTTTCAAACAAGCACACGCAGGAAATTATTTTGCTTAAACATGTTTTTTGGCATATTCGAACCGGAAGGTCAATGGGTCTTCCATGTGCTGCCACGTTCAAGAGTGTGAATCACCTTAAAGGTAAACAGCAACATGGATACAAATTACGTTTGCATAAATTTCGTCTTGTCCATCATGATTCTGTAATGAAGAGCAAATGAATGATCATGGTAATGGTTAATTAAGAAAAACACAGGTTTTAGGGTTTATCCTCACTTCGGTAACGCTGAAAATAGCAACAGCCTAAAAAGGCTAATAGAGAAATGACGACTGCAGTGGACCCGGCGACGATTCCAATCAGAATAATATTGGATTTGCCTGCCACAGGTTGTATAAGTATGTCGGTCAATGTTAAGTATGTTGGTCAAAATTGGTCAAAATCGGTTAGTATAATTAAGTGTCTCAAATTACTAAACTAAGTTCACAGGTTCTATGTTTAAGCACACACAATAGAATACCAGTTATGGTTGAAAACAGCAACAAAAAAATAATAGAGTAGCGACTCCGTTATTTTGGTTGCAATCCCAAAACATTGTGTAACGATGGAAGTTTGCAAACTACTTAATCACTAAAAAAATATTTTCAAATGTTATCAACAACAACAATGAAATACTCAACAAGAATTATTGCATTGTACTTCGTAGCTCCTCAAAGGACGTCTAAAAAGATCCTCCATCTGGGCATAAATTTTGTTAAGTAATTCATTCTTTACCAATTTTGAGCATTTACTTAGGTTAGTATAGATTCTAATCAATATGAAGAAAAAAGGAAGGAGAAATGAGTTGAACTCCAAACTTTGCGAGTTAAAATCCTTTTTTGCGATGGCCAAGAAATCTTCGTAAGAACTTCGAGAGAAGGAGAGGGAGACGAAGGGGGAGTGGGAAAGGCAAACCGGGAGAGAGAGGGAATGGGAGAGGAGGATTGAGAGGAAGAGGGAGAAGGACAGGGGGGAGGGGGAAAAGAGGGAGAGCGGCAGGGATAAGGGGAGAGGAGGGGGGGAGGAGGCAAACCTAGGGGGAGATTGAGTGGAGAGGGAAATTGGGAGAGAGTGGGAGGAGGGAATAAGAGGAAGAGGATGATTGAGAGGGAGAAAAAGAGGGGGGCAATTTCGGTGTGCACGGTTTTTTGATTTTCGGTGTCCCCTTTTTGGTTGTAACGCACTTAATAGATGTTCCTATTTTAATTAATATTTTTTCCCATTTTGTACCTTGACGGTTTTTGGCATCGCACATTTAGCAATAACGTTATCTATCTTAATAAATTGACTGGTCCGCCCGATTTCCCGTGGCTAACCCTGGAAAAGTCCAAATAGATCCCAACCCTAATGATCCTCAAACCTAATGACTCTCAACCCTAATGACTCTCAACCCTAATGACTCTCAACCCTAATGACACTTAACCCTAATTACACTCAACCCTAATGACTCTCAACCCTAATGACTCTCAACCCTAATGACTCAACCCTAATGACTCTCTTCAGTGCCATTGTCTTGAAGCAGTGGGATCAAATCTTAAAAGAGTGCCCAACCCACTTGAGTATCAATACCCGATATAATTTGTAATCTGGAGGGGGTTAAGGCGAGATGATCCGCTTAAGTTAAAGTTGTAGAATGGTCAATATTTGAAAACGAGAATGTTATGACATTTGAAGACCAAGTACCGAAAGCAATAAAAATGGATAAGCATAATGTAGATATAAAATTATCTGGTATTGTGTAACCACATCAATATATAACCAAGTACACACTCTACAGGAGGTTCAACTATTGATGGGACAATTACCATTAGTGCAACCATTTGTACACTACCAGGTAGAGCTGGTAGAGCTACCAATAGAACTTAGAGAATTCAAGCTTTTTTGAGCAGAAATGACAAGAATAGTGAAAAATTAGATAGAGAGTGGATTATTAGTGCAGATGTGGTTGTGATGTCAATCTAGGGCTAGATTGTGTGCCTCTTTTATAGCGACTCTTTCAACTTTAGTTCTAGGTTACAGTTTTAGGTCAAAGAGACACAAGACCGCATTAGGGTTATTAACTCGAACAACTATGAAAGGTTTACTTAATTCACAAAAAGGATCTCAGGCTCATGATGAAGTCATTTAAGAATATTCACAAGTTTACATTTCTTAAAAACCCTAAACAAATCTCAAACACCCTAAATAACTCTAAAACTCCATCACTATATCACTAAATAAAACTAGTCCATGTCAAAAAAAAGACATCTGACTCATAACACAGTCATTTAAAACGACACAAAGCAGAAGTTTGCATACCCCGTCTTTAAAGTGACGGAAAAACCAGAACTTAGCATACTGCATTTAAAACGGCAGAAAAACCAAACCCTTGCATCACCTAAACACCCTGAAAATCTTAAAAAACACCCTAAAAACACCATAAAGAACCGGTAATCTAAATGGTAGTATTTCTGCATATTATGTTATATTATACAAAAAAAGTGTGCATGCAAAGCAAAACATGCCAACTTAAATTGTCTTCCGGTTAAGGAGTTACCGCTAGAAGAAGATGGAGGTGGTGGTGGTGGTGATGGCGATGGAGGTGGTGGAGGTGACGGTGGGGGTGGTGGTGGTGATGGAGGTGGTGGTGGAGGTGAAGGTGGGGGTGGTGGTGGTGATGGTGGTGGTGGTGGTGGACTTTCTGAAAGATTCAAAGAGAAAAAGTTAGAGGATAACTACGATTACAAGTTAGAGATAATTAAGAAATTTTATAATGATTTAAAACAATGACTTGAAAAATTTCAGCTCCAAGAATATCTTCACCATTTGTCCCTCCAGCAACTAAGATGATTTGTCGCAAACTCAGATATCATAAGCAGCTTAAACCCTCGTATTTGACCAAAAATGAGATTGCAAATGTTGCCAAGCCTAAATCCGCATGAGCATGTTTGATATTTGTTTGCTGTACAGTGACAATTCGCATCCAAAGCTGAAAATTCATCGCTCTAACCAATACCAAGTTCCCGCACTTCACCGAAGAGACAATCCATAATTTAAACACTTACAAATGACTGTGTGGTAATAATGCTCACTATAGATAGAGTGTGTTCGGTTGGAATATAATGTAAAGGAAAAAGACATAAATCAACAATTTTCAGGTTACCACTGTGGTTATTCTGCTCACCATAATTTATGTTGATTCTGTTAGCCTCACAAAAATAGCGAGAGAGAAAGAGAGGGAGAGAGACCGGCGGGGAAAGAGATAGAGAGAGCTTAAACAGCTCTCGCTAGCTCTGTCTCCGTCTCCTCTCTCCCTTCAAGTTTTTCGGGTTTTTAGAGGGGGGGGGAGAGAGAGAGAGAAAGAGGAGGCTGCTCTGTTTAGCTTTCTGTCCTTATGACAATAGAAAGAAAGAGAGAGAGGGTGTCAGAAAGAAAGCAGTCTGCTCCCTTCGCGAGAACAGAGAAAGAGCAAAAGATCAGGTTGTTCTCTCTAGATCTCTCTCCCTCCACCTGGCCCTCTTCCTCTTCATCTCCTTGTCACCATTTTTATTTTTCAAGTTTTGAGAGAGAGAGGGAGATAGAGAAACTGAGCAGGTTTGCTCTCTTTAGCTTTCTCTCCTCTCGAAATGAAAGAGAAAGAGAGTACCAGCTCCTTCCCCCTCACTTCCTTTCTTACTGCTAACAGGGAATGGAGAGAGGGAGAGGGAGAGAAGAGGAGGGAGGAGGGGCATGGGTGGAGGGAGGGGGAGAGAGAGAACAGCCCTCGACCTTTTTGTCCTCCTTCTATCACTCCCTCTCTCGTTCCCTCCTCTCCTTCACTCTCTTCTTCATCCTCTCACTCCCTCTTTCCCACCTTCCCTCCGTTCCTCTCTAACTCTTCCCTATGCCCTTGCATCCCTCCTTCGCTCCTTCCCCTCTCTCCTGCCGATCTAACCTTACAAATCTTGTTTTATCGGCGTATCAGTGTTGCATCGACTTATTCAAAACATCGGCGATACATTGGGTTATTTCCGTATCCGATCTCGACGTCAAATAGGTATCGGCATATTGGGTAAAAAGTAAAAGAAAGGGGACTTTTTGTATGTATCGGTTCAAGATTGTTATCACCACATAAGGTATCGGTTTATCAGGTGCGATACCCATCACTAGTCATTAATGCCTTTCAAAAAAACTAGTTTGAAATCTAAACAGCCAGCCCGAAGAAGGAACATAACTTGCCTCTCACATTCGGTAACTATACATTTATCCAAAAAACAAAAAACAGCACCAATGCCCAAAAGCTACTCCGCTCATCCTTATTAGCGTTGATTGGAAGGATCATATAATAAAAAACTGAGTGCAAATGCAAGCGAAAGCATAAACGATAAATCACACACAAGAGAAAGATAACCCCACGGAAGCCAATATATTCCACGGATAACTTTTCTTACATAATTTCCTCACACCCTCAGAACACTCTCTCTTCTAACTCCTCTTAATCATAAAAAAAAAAATCTTCATTAACCACCTCTAACTCCTCAAGAAACACCACAAAGCTATCAAACTCCCTTAACTCCTTGAACTCCTTCATAATCTACAAGGAGGATCAACTCTCACTCAATTGATAAAAACCTCTCTCTCACTACGCCTCAATATACTCCTTCAAATGTCACGTAACAATACCAACCAAACCGTACATGTAAAACCCACTAAGCGCTAACCAATCAAACTACATCAAGACGTAACACAGCATAGTACACGACTAGAAACGAGTAAGAGTCAACGTGGTGAAACAAACGACCGACAAGTGCGAACCGACTTGAACTACACGGTACGGCTAGAAAAGTCAACTGCGAACAGACGTGAACCACACAGTACGACTAGAACTTGCGTGAACCGAAACGACCAAACAATTTCCACGTCACTTCAAATATCAAGCGACGAAACTACTTCGTCGCTGGTCGTCGCTGCTTTAGCTACGAGAATGTCTCGTCGCTAGATGAGGTCTCAGTACTAAATCCTAACATTGATCACTCTAGTTTCAAGTATAGCTTTTTTAACCCGCAATCATAAAATAGGGTTAAAAATAATAATTAGTAAAACTGGCCATAAATCCACATTGTAAGACATAATTTGGAGTAGTGAATTTTGAAAAAGTGCTAACTAACTCTAATAGCGGAGATCGGTATATCTTTCCTATGCTGTCACTTTTTGATCGCTAATATCTATGTTTCATTCCCCTCAAGAAAACTAGGATGATGGGAGTTTCGTACCATTGTCGATAATTTTGACTGCCACAGCTGTGTCCATTCAATAGTTCAAACAAAATTTCTATTCAACAAAGGGGCCAAGATACACGCGTTTGATAATTTTTCAGGGGTCTAATTAAAAAACTTTCAAAGGAGATTTTTCAAATGGTTAATGACTTTACATCCACGGTTGTGTGAATGCTTGAATCACATTGGGTTATTTCAGGAAAAACTGGTTGAATTTGTTGCACAAAAATGACATCGCTTTATTTTCCGCGTACTATTTTAGTAACATTAGGGAATTTGACAAGCTCATTTACTACGTTAAAAACATCGTTGGAACTACCGACATAAATTTTGGTTTGGCCTACCAGTTGCGATGAAGTTCACCTAAGAATGAGAATGACTTTTTCAGCGATTAAAGACAAAAAGGAGGCTAATTATCTTCTTCGATATGGCTTTCATACAATAACTGTGAAACTGCTTTGAAAGCTCCAACTGCGAATCTCATGAATGTCGGGATAACCGGCGGTTCCCGCTGACAATCCAACGTATGCCTCAGTAACTGTCTGACACTCGGCACAGGAAATTGATCTGAACAACTCGCAAAAAGATCTTCGGTAGGAAAACAAAGGATCTTCTGGCTTTGAAGTCACATTGTTGAGGTAAATTTTAAAAATGTGAGTACTATCATCATAATCCACCCATACATACTTGGCGGTCGGATTAAAATCATCCAAAATAGTTGATGTTTTGTTCGCCACTGTTGGTGAAATAACAAAATTTTCACGTATGCCCGCGTATCTTCCAATGGGATCATTAGTGTTCGGAAAGGTATCGAAAATAAGGACAAGATGACCCACCATAGGTTTGCCTACATAATGCATTGCCATGTATTCACCCGTCCCTCCCAGTTTGGTGAAGTCAATGTTTGAACAAAGTATGACAAAGGCGAAGCCATCGCCATGGCTGTCTACGCCGTCTTCGCGGTAGATACTTTAAGTGAAATTCACACTAAATGAAGCTGCTTGACACCCACTAGTGGCGCTATCTCGAAGCACTGGGACCAAATCCTTATAGAATGCCATTCCGTTTTGATATTTCCCACCGGTAGTCATCTGTAGTATGGAGGAACTAATTCGAGAATCACCATTTAATGACATATAGAATCATCAAATGCGGTAATATAGAATGATGTGTCGAGTGCGGAAACTGATGGATGACATTTGCACACAATACCAAAAGCAAAGAAAATGGATAAGTACAAAGTAGGTACAAACATACATGGAAATTGTACGGCCAGTATCAAGTACATAAACAGAAGTTCAAATGTTGATGGGATTGTTACCTTGAGTGCCCCCATCCGTACAATACCAGGTAGACCTCAGTAGAATTATCAGTAGGTAATTATCAGTAGTTATCAGTAGAAATTGCTGAACTCATGCTTTTTTTACTAAACAATCAATTGAACTGGGCAAATGTCTTATAGCTTTTATTTTCCCATTTCGAACTCATAACATTAAAAGCTAAAATTGCGTTTGCTTTAGAATGACAATGAGACACACTCTACATTTTGAAGGGCTTCAAAAACAAACAAGACTACATTATGTAGGAAAGTATAGCTTTGTACTACAAATTCAGCCTTACTATATAATAAAAAAATATATAAAGAAATATTCGGTAAAAAAAAGCAAACAAAATAATACAAAATTTGGATTGAAAAGGGTGCAAACCAATGAAACAGTCTCGATACTATTGGCGGTGAGGTCATTTTTTTAAAAAGTTATCATTTCTTTGGAGTTTTCCGGCCAT
The DNA here is from genome assembly GCA_037447655.1 of Zygnema cylindricum. Lineage (NCBI taxonomy): Eukaryota > Viridiplantae > Streptophyta > Zygnematophyceae > Zygnematales > Zygnemataceae > Zygnema > Zygnema cylindricum. Next base: position 9,912 of record JBBHKE010002734.1, on the reverse strand, counting down.
AAAAAAAGACTATTTCAAGATTTTCATGAAATAAAGAAGACTTTTTAAAAGATTTTTAGGGTTCAGGGTTTCCACTTTAAATATGTATCGAACTCACCTGATCTTCCGAGGAAGGACATGGACAGAAAGAGGAGAGAGAGAGAGAGAGAGCGAGAGAGAGAGAGAGAGAGAGACGCCATCCATTAGGCGAAGCTGTACGGAAAGCCGGGAGCGCGCCATTCCAGTACTGTAGCGGGCCGGTGGAAAAATCGGCGATTCTTACGTCGCGTATAGCCAGTTTTTGTCGCGCCGAAAAAGTAAAAAGAAAAAAGAGGGATGGTTGTCAAGCGGAGAAAGAGAAAGTAAAGAAAGTAAAGAAACCGAGGTGTGTGATGACGTCAGTAAATATTGAAAAGATCTTACAATTGAACATTATTGTTAGGCAGGACCATAGATGTCTCATGCGCATAAAACGCACGCATGAAACGCCCAAAAAATAACGAATATGCGCATGAAACAAATTTCAAAAATTTATAAAATGCGTTGACCGACTTTGACTTTACAATAAAAGAAAAAATATATAAACATTTAATAAAAATACTACTACAACTTTAATCAAACTTATTTTTGTTTTACGTTAATATGCGTACTTTTTAGTTAGCGTTAGCTACTCTAATTTCGATTGCTTTCAAAAAGTGCAATGTACCAATTGCCTCTGTTAGTACAAAAATATTCGTTATTTTGTACAGACGGACAAAATAAGTGTCAGGTAATAGCGTCGACAAGGGAAATTGAGTGCGTCGCCACTGAAAAGCGTACTCAGATTTGATTTCAAGTATAACGACGAAGGAAAGTCACGAAACCTGTTTCTCACATGTTTAATTGTCGAACATGTGAACACAGACCAAAGTTACTGTTTAATTAGCGTTAATTGTTTTTTTTTCGCCTCTTTGAAAAACAAAAATAGTGTAGTATAAAGAATGAATCGGTTCGTACGCAAACTGCTCATTATTTTATATAGAAGTACAGAATAAGTGTCAGAAAACGGCGTCGACACGGGAAATTGAGTGCGTCGCCACGAAAAAGCGCACTCAAATTTGATTCTCAATCATAAAGACGAGGGAGAATCGCGAGAATCTGTTCTCACATGTTCAAGCGTCGAACATGTGAACAAAGACTATCGCGGCTACATCCAAATTACTGTTAGGTCTATAAATTAGCGTTAGTTTTTGACTTTATATTGGCGTTAGGCCTTGAATCCAAAATATTGTTTAGCGTTAATAGCGATTCACGGTGTACGTTCACCCCTTTATTTGAATATTTACGTACATTATTTTCGTACATCTTAAACGTACGAAAAGTATACGCGTTTTACGAAAGGTTCAAAATCTATAAAAAATAACGAAATTTCGTAAAAATGTCAAAATCCGTACGAATGAGACATCTATGGGCAGGACTTTATTATATGGATTGTCGTACAAAAAATGTACAAACAAACAAGTACAATTTAGGTACAGTTTCTCTCCGGGTTTGACGCCCACTCAGTTGGCCGGGGTATGCGCCAATATAACCGTTACTTTGACTAATTAATCTGGATTTTAGCGAAGTTTCTCCGTACTTTGAATAAGGGCATAGAGGTACCAAGCGTTTTAAACGCACGCATGAAACGTCGAAAAAATAATGATATATGCGCACAGAACAAATGCAAAAAAAATAAAATGCGTTGACCGAGTTTGACTTCATAATAAAATGTAAAATATGAAACATCTAATCCAAAGTACTACTAAAATTCAGGGTATGTGCTCATGCATAAAAGTACGGGGTTTTTATTATATCTGTCAAAGATTTTCTCGCGGCGGGCGGTAGCCTCGCATCGCATATTTTTAGATAGTGTAATGTACCAAATGTGTCACTCCGTACTAAAACTGCTCATTATTTCGTACATACGTACAAAATATGTGTCAGGTAATTGCGTCGACAGGGGAAAATTGAGTGCGTCGAACGAAAAATCGTACTCATTTATTGGTCCTGTACTGTTTCAATAGCGTTAGTTACTAATTTCGATTTTTTTAAAATAGTGTAGCGTACGTAATATGCCAGTCCGTACTAAAGCTTGTTTTTATTTTGTACAGACGTACAAAATAAGTGTCAGATGAAAGCGTCGACAGTAGAAATTGAGTGCGTCGCATGGAAAAGCGAACCCAGATATTGGTACTGTACTGTTTAAACTTCGTTAGTTACTAATTTCGAAAAACGGCCGAGTATGTTTGTTTTTAAATAGTGTAGCGTACGTAGTGTGTCATTCCGTACTAAAGCTATTTATTATTTTGTACAGACGTACAAAATAAGTGTAAGATGAAAGCGTGGTCAGTGGAAATTGAGTGTGTCGCACAGAAAATCGTACGCAGATTTGATTCCAAGTCATAAAGACGAAGGAAAATAGCATTAACCTGTTCTTACATATTCAGGCGTCGAATATGTGAACACAGACTTTTGCGGCTAACCTAAAAACATGGGAATGTGTATCGTTTTCTTAACTTTAATAGCGATTTACGGTGTACTTTCAATCTTTTTCTGTTAATTTCGTACGTTTTGTCCGTACATTATGTCCGTACATGAAAAGTATACGAATTTAACGAAAACTTCAAAATCTTAAAAGATTAACGCATTTTCGTAAAAAAGAGAAAAACCGTACGTTTGGTACCTCTATGAATAAGGGTCAACCGGTCAAGTTCCATCAGTCGAAAAGTGGGGTACTGTACACCGCCAATCGTTATTAGCGTTGTGTACGCTAATTCCGTCCCGCTTTTTTTTTTTTTAATTCTCCATTAGTGTAGTTCATTCTATTTTTTTCTTTATTCTATTTAGGGTTATTTTCAGTAAGTTGTCTCTTAAATAGAGTGGTGTACGGTCAGTGTCAGACCATACATAAATGTACCTTTTTAAGTTAAAAAGTACAATAAATTAGTTTTAGTAACCGCGGACGCATGAGAATGTGCGTTCTAAAAAGGGAAAAAAACCAGGTCGTAAAAAATCCCGCTCGCACATATTCGTCCGACAGCCGCGTTTCGACCGTGTGAATGTACGATTTGTGTACGAGTTGTCAGATTTTGTACGGAGACCTATATTAGTGTAAGCATGTTTGCGACCGACATTTTTTTTTTCAAAGATCCAAATTACCATAACCAAACAATTAGAATGTATGATTTTTTCCAAAATTTTCAAATTCTTAAATAGCGTACCCCACGGTAATAATTTTTATACGCTAAAAAAACTTACACGCTAATAACGATTGGCGGTGTAGTTTAAAGAAATCCACGACTATCCGTACAAATCCGTACCTATTAGTTTGTTTTATTGACGAAACAACATTACAGAGAAATGATTCGTACAGAGGGCATTATAATGTACTATCCAAAATTTCAAAAAGCAACGACAAAAAGTCGGCGGCAAACTTTGATGGTGGGAGCGTGAGGGGATAACTTGGGCGGATTCGCCTCCACCCGCGGAAAGCACATGGCCTATGCCACATGTACGCACATAAGCGCGCGCCCATCGAGGTTTTATTTTACTTTTCCACGCGGCACATTTTTACACGTTCAGTCTGTGCAAAGTGTCCTCTCTGTGCACGGTCGCCACAGACTGTAGGGTTTGCGACGTGGCTCTCGGATAAAAAGTATAAAGGCATCCGACGGTGAGATATCACGCCTACAACCTTAGAGATTTTTACCCTAAAGATGTTTTTCTTGGTAAAACAAAATGGTACGGACTTGTACGGAACGGTACAGCCCTCAGCATACTAGCCCCACTTTTTAGCTAATGGAAGGCTACCCTCAATCAACGCGGCCCGTAGAGTTGGCCGTATGATTACAAAAACGACTAATGGAATTTGACCCTAAGATCTATGATTTTAATGGAGATTCTCCGTACTACTTTTTTTAGCGTTCCAATGTGCGAAAATGACATTGGAACTTTGAAAGGTGATGGTTGTAGACGTAGGTACAACTTGTGAGGATCGAAAACAACTACAATACTGCACTGTATGAAACTTTTGACACTGTAGTTCTTCTGACAATCTAGTAAACTAAAACTTCTGACACTGTAGTAGACTAAGACTTCTGACACTAGTTCTTTTGACAGTACTAAACTACAGTACAGTACTTCCGCAGTTGGTGACGTGTAACAAAAATAGCGACAGGCGACGGTTGTAAGCGTCTATTTTTTCGTGACGTTGTACATGTCTTACGGGTTTGTGACATTGTGACGCCATGCTCAATTGTGCCAACGTGGACGTCACTATTTCAATTCCGCCATGGCTTCCCGATTTTGATTTCCTTACTTTTCTCACTCAACTTAGACCGTGGTTCCATTAGGCGGTTTCAGTAAATATCAAAAATACGTTTACTGAAGCTTCGTTCCATTGTGTCGGGTCAGTAATCAACTTTTTTTCTGCGTGGCACATGTTGGTTGGCTCCACAAAAGAAACTATTCTGATAGTGCGAATCAATATAGAATCTTTGACAGCAAATTGTGACCACATAATTGTACTAGCCGAGGTAAAGAGTGACTCGTACGAGGCATTCGCTAAAATCTGTACGGGCGTACAGAACTTAAGATTCATAAAAGCGTACTAAAATGTCATAATGGTTAGTGGATGGCAACAGGAGCATGAAAGAATATCCTCCGTCAAAGATTTCCTCACGGCTTTCGGTAGCCTCGCATCCACCTTGGTGGAAGGCACATGGCCTAGGCGACGTGTAGCCACCTGATCGCGCGCTCATCGGAGATATTTTTTTAACTTTTACGCGCAACAAAATGTTATTCGTTCATGCTCTTAAATTTGACCTACTTCAGGTCACTTGTTACAAACTGAAAGGTTCGTCCAATGACGTATCTGGTTTTGCATCCAACGGTAAATGTTTACGCCCATAACCTTAAAAAATCAAATAGATCATTTCGTAACCTTGTTTTTCTGACAAAAAAATAAAATAGTACACCATTATACGAAACAGTACGGCCTTCAATAAACAACCTCGTTATTTTCCTAATGGAACCTCACCCTTAGCGTGCGGTTCCATCAGTCATTTCTGTAATCGTACGGCCAACTCTACGGGTCGGGTTAATTGGGCCGATGTTCCATCACGTAAGCCGCTCCACGTAAGCTAAGTTCCGATATTAAATATCCTTACAAATTTTAGAACCGACAAATTTCACTTCAAATCTTCACTTGCGTACCATGTACCTGCGCACCAAGTTATAATACGAAAGAAATTTTGTACTAACGACAGTCTTCTACGCCAGCTCATTTCTTAGAGTTTTTGTTTTCGAACATGACGAAAATCTTTTGCCGAAAATAATGTGACGAAAAAACGTTGCCAAAAATCGCACGCCGAAGGACCGTTTCGAGATTACTTTTTTTATTTTCAGTTGAATTTTGAAACGTACATACCATGTGCAAATTTTGTGATTTTTTGTTGGTTGTCCATCGTGACCCGTAGCTTAATCTTCCAACGTGTCGCGATTTATTTTTTTCTGTAGATGACAACCCACCTCCTACAGCTACGTTGTCAGCTACAAAGAAATATGAAACGAACGCCTCGCAAACGCATATTCAACGGTTCGTGTTGCCTCCCAGACCTTCGGAGAGTATTGGCAAGATTCTTTGTAATCTTGTTTCGTGTATAAAAACATATTAAGCGGTAAGGGTTGGTTATGGATAGGCGCGTATTTTTGTAAACTACTTTACTTTTCAACTGAAAAAACTTGACCCTTATCATCAAATATGCTCAAAGGTAGTCAAAAGTTTTATTTTTTAAAGTTGTTGTGTTTCATTCCAAAAAAGTGTGAGATGAAACCAATAGTGTGAGAGGGAGAGGGAGAGGCGAGGATAGCGTAAAGTTCTGCAAAAGGCCCATGGAGGTCACAGTGGAGGTCCGAGACCCTTGAAAATAACAAATCGTATATGCAAGTGACGGCCAAGGAAAAAAATAGCGAGTACTCTCCCTCGTGCAATAAATTTCCTACTCGTGTAGCATTTGCGCAGAAGATTTTTCATTCGTGGTTCTAATCATACTTGAACTAAAATCAACTCGCGAGGTGATTTTTGAAAAAAAAATTATGAGCTGGATTCGCATGCCCAGGGGTCGAAAAGAGTCAAATGCCAAATTGAATACATAAGATGACAAAAGTTGACTACATTCAAGTATCAAGATGACATTCGTTATACTGTGGTTGAAGGTTTTTTTGGCACATACTATTAGGTGGTGTGTCCATGTAACAAAAACTTTGAAATGTAACTTTGGGTTTTAGCTCAGATATTCATTGTACATTTCAAAGTGTTCTTATGTCCAAGAACAAAATCGTTACTTAGGCCTTCCTTACTTTACTTATGTAACAATAGTAGATGTCTACAAAATGTGCGATAGTTGTAGACGTCAAAAAATTGCGAATAGTTGTAGATGCCAACACGTGGACAAAATACTTAATCACAAACGTCTATAAATGTCTCTTGTCAAAGTGACATCAAATGTTTAGCGTGGCATTGTTGGGAGGACGAAAGAGAGGGCGTGAGGCGCCTCCCAAGACTTCTCTTTTGGGAAATGTCAAATGTCATTCGTTACTGGAGACCAATGTTAGAGAGAAATTCCGTACAAACGAACAAACAAACAAATTGTTTGCAAAAGAACAAACATTTTTTTTCCGTATACTCTCCATACTCCAAAAATATTTTCGAAGACTTTTAGCGCATGGAATACCGTTTTAATATTCGTCAATCGACTATTGCTTTTAATAAAATCATCTCGAGAGTCGCTTTTATTATAAGTTGAAGATGAGCAAGCGTGATGTAGAAATGGGTCGAAAAGGTGATAATGACAAACTAGAGTACGTTCAAAATTTCAAGAGGACGCGAAATGTACTTTAGTTCTCACCCATTTTCCGTACGGCATAAGATTTTCTTGATACAAGCCCCATTTTTTGTGAAATAATAGAATAAAACCCTCACGTCAACATATGGGCACACGTCCTTAGACCTACGAAAGATTATGTTACGACAAGCAACGGGTGAACATTTTCTCGCAACTCGACACAACACCGTGAATTGTTATTAAACTTATGTTCTATCAAAAAAAATTGTAATTGTACGGCCATCATTACGGGTTGTTATATTTTGAGCAATGTTCTACGCGTAGAGCCTATAAACCTTGTGGTTTAAATTGAGAGTTACCACATAAGGAAAGGCCCGATAGAAAAAATTGATAATGATTTTCACACTAACCAATTTTAACTTAAAATCTTTATTTGCGTACCTTGTACATGCGTACCAAGTCATTGTATGACACAATTTTTGTGCTCTTCGCAAACGCCTTGTCAAACATCAACATATTTTTAGGGTTTTAGTTTTTTGCATGACGTAAGATCGTTGAAAATAATAGCTTGGGGAAAGAGCGTTTTGATATTACTTTTGTATTTCTGGTTAGATTTTGGAAAAGACATCGTGAATCGCTAAAAGCGTTAATAACGCTAATTCGGCGCCCACAAATTTTGGCCTTCAAACTTTAAATATAATTAATAAACTCTAATTGTTTTTTGACGTCGATATATTTTTTAATTAACGTTAATTACTCTAATTTGGATAGTTTTTAAGTAGTGTAGTATACAAAATATGTTATCTCGTACCAAAATTGTTCGTTATTTCGTACATTTTTACAAAAATAGCGTATTTAATGTCGTCGACAAGCGAAAGTTAGTGTGTCGACACGGAAAAGGGCACTCAGGTTTGATTCCTGATGAAAAAGACGGCGAGAAATTATGCGAAAATGTTCTCACATGTTAAAACGTCGACTATGTGAACATAGGCTTTACCATTTACAATATGGAAAAAAATGTACCTAAATTAGAGTTATGTATAATTTAGAGCTAGTTCTTTATTGGCGAAAGGACTTCAACCCGATTTAGAATTAATGACTAATTGGCTTTTTTACACCGAGTAGTTCTTAACGGCAATAGCTATTCACGGTGTACCTATTATGTGCATTTTTTTTTAAATTATGTTGGTTGTCTATTGTGACACATATCTTTATCATCAACAGATCGCGGCTCTTCAATTTCGTAGCAATCCACCAACCCACCACGAAAAAATGAAGAGAATGCTTCATGAATGAATATCTGACGTTCATTGTTACCTCCCAAACCTTTAGAGAATGTTATCGAAAATTTATGGAATGTTGTTCGCGTATAAAAACAAAAATAAATTGTGCGGCGTAGTACAGAGAGGTCTAGATTTTTGTAAACAACCTCACTTTTCGTCCGATAGAACTTCACTCTTAGTGTAAAGAAATTATGTGTAAAGAAACAATTAATGTTATTAACTATATTTTGGGTATAATTGTGTAACCCCAACAAAACATTAACATTAACCTATACATGTAACACTAATTTGGATACACATTCCCATAATGTAACCTTTATAGCCAACATTGACATGGTCGACGTTTGAACATGTGAGAACAGGTACAAGCGATTTTCTTACTTTTTCATTGATGGGAATCAAATCTGAGTGCGTTTTCCCTTGTCAACGCCACTCACTTTTTAGTCTCGACGCCGTTATTAGACACTTTTTCTGTATGTTTGTACTAAAAAATGAGGAGTTTTAGTACGGATTGTACATGCCGTACACTACATTATTAAAAATTTGCCTAAATTAGAGTTGCTGCCGTTAAGAAAATGTTGTTGCTGTATTAACGTAAAGAAAAAACTCTTATTATTAATCCAATTTTAGATTCTAAGGTCGACATTTTGAAGCACGGATATAGTGTTATTAACAATGTAAGTGATTCAAAGTGTACTGTATACTATCGCTACTATAGTTCATTTTATTTTCGCCAGGGAAAACAACTTTTTTTTCCGTACACACATGATGGATTGTGGATCTCGTCCTCCAAACGAAAAACAGACTAGTGTGCACGGAGTATTGCTGTTTTTATATCCACAGTATTAACTGTACATTATGAAGTTTGGTACCAAAATAACATTTACACGAGTGACAGCTTGGCACCATGTCATAATGGTTCTAAAATGTGGTATTTCTGAGTATTGTAGTATTTCGGCTTTCATTTTTTTTTTTTTTTCCTTCACTTTTTGGGCTATTTTCACCATATTGTACCTTATTTACGCAACCGTACTTGTATTTTTGTCTGTATCTTACATAAAAGTTCAAAGATGTGTAAATATCAAAAGCGACCAATTAACAGTGTGGGTGTTCGTACACATATTTTAAGTACAGTACTGGTCTGATAAGACAAAACTTAAAGCTTCGATTGCCTTTTTTGTCGGATGTGGACCTGGAAATGAATCTAACGGATACGACATTATAAAATAGAATAAAATATACTAAACCAAAAAATACGAGAAAATAAAATGTGTGCGAGAATAAATCGTCAATTGGAAGTCGCTTATCGAAAATTGGCAGCTTTGCCAATATTCTATAATTCCAAACACTTAAAATATCGGCGATATTATAGTGTATATTTTTTTTTGTAACTTTTTTTTTTTTGAAGTTCTGTCCTAGGCGCGAAAAAAAATATATGATATTAAATTTCAAAAAACTGGTCCTTTTTTATTTATTTTTTTCCTTTCTCTTTCCTTTTTTTTTTTTTTTTTTTTCTGTTTCTCCTTTTATCCTCTCCTTTCTGGTTTTTCTTCTGTTTTTGTTGTACTAGTTTGATATGTTTAATTCCAGTGGACTTTAAATAATGAAATTGGAAAGTTTCCTTTTTTTTTTTCATTTTCCAATCCTTCTTTTTCTCCTTTTTTCCTCCTTTCTGCCCTCTGTTTCGCTTTCAGTTTTTCTTATTGCGGTCATACTATGTAAATGTTTGGTTGAGCTATACTTTAAGAGACTGGAAATTTGAAAGCGGATTTTCTTCCACCTCT
>JBBHKE010002731.1:0-10388 GCA_037447655.1 Zygnema cylindricum | reverse complement strand
AGGCAGCGTAGAATTATGCCTGTAGGAGGGCGGCAGCGTACATTTCCGCCAGCGGTACAACGGTCTGTACCGCTAACGCACGACAATGTTAGATTGCGGCAGCTGTACGGCGGTTTGTACCACTGAACCACGGCAATATAAGATTCCGCCAGCGGTACAGCGGTCTTACTGCTGACGCACGGCAATGTTAGATTGCGCCAGCGGTACGGCAGTATGTACTGCCGACGCATGGCACCGTAACATTGTGCCTGCGAACAGCAGTATGTACTGCCGACGCACGGCACCGTAGCATTGTGCTTGCGTACGGCAGTGTGTATTGCCGACGCACGACACCGTAACATTGTGTCAGCGTACGCCAGTATGTAGTGCCAACGCACGACACCGTAACATTGTGCATGCGTACGGCAGTATGTACTGGCGACGCACGACACTGTAACATTGTGCCCGCGGTACGGCAGTATGTACTGCCGACGCACGGCAACGTTACGTCGTGCCAGCGGTACGGCGGTCTCTACCGCTGACGCACGGCAATATTTCATTACGCCATCCGTACGACAGTTTGCACATCGACGGTTAGGAACGCAATAAACAATATGGTAATCCATACTGTGGACGAATAGAAAACGGACACACACCCCCTATATAAGGCTTTCCAGAAGGGCGTCCAAAAGACTCTTATTTATATACTGATGGGGACACCCCCTTAGTACAAAATAAAAAAGTGTACCCGCTTTTAAATATCGATGAAACTAAAATGAAGCGTCGTCACGCGCAATTAAATGAAGTCACACTATTTACGAATCAACACCTCCACAGAACGTTCTTCACGGGTTCAGCGTTCCGGTTTGCGAGTAGATTTTATTTTTGCGATTAACGGTGTGTCCCCATTTGCATAAGTAAGGGTTTTTTCTGTCGTTTTCCTGTAAAACTTAGCGTTGTATTGCCTAAGTCCGAACCGTACGAATGAATCGCAAATTTGTACAGTACAATTTGCGTCACTCTAGAACTTAGGATGTACGAAAAATTGTCGTCTTGTGTTTTTTGACCCACTTCGACGACAAAAAACGTCATCTTCAACCTTATCTTTAAAACACATGCGCGATCTGTTGTAAAACTAGGGATTTTATATAAACAAATAGGAACACATATTCGCACGTGCCGTAATTTTCGAAGTTTTTCACACAATTTTCAAAGACAAAGGAAAGTACGCAAGTCGCTATGTTTTGTCCGTTTGCATTTAGTAGGACAAAGAAAATTACACAATTTGTTTGGTTTCGTCCGTTTTTGTCCAGTACAGAATATTTTTTTTTGCTGGGGTCTCGAAATTCTGATGCCATTTCATGTCGACCGGACAAGAGACGCAAAGGCAAAGCGCAACTTCTTCAACCGTGAAACGGTACAGGCTAGAAGGCGGTACGTCTACAATGTCACGGTAAGACATGCGACGTCACAAGCAGTTCCAAAAAATAACGTCCGACAACACAGATTGTAGACGTTGACAACCGTCACAGGTATTGTCGACGTATACAATCGTCACCAACGTAAGTTACGATTACGTTCTTACACATAGGGACACTTGAAAAGGGGGTCTGCCGGATCTGCGCTAAAATACAAAGTAAGTTCACTAAGTTACAAGTACATAGGGACACACCCTAAGTCAAATGTGTGTGAACTACCTTCGCGCAGCCATTTTATTTATACGTGGCTGCCACAGTTTTGTTGCAGTAAATCGCGCCGGCCGTGTGATTTTTTTTTTTTATGACGGTCGACGTTCGCAAGCGCGACACTTTTTTAACCGCCGTTACAATATTCCGCCAGTCAAAGTTGTTCGACGGATTGGCCGTCAAATCTAAAATCAAAGGTACTTAGCTTGTACGAAAATGTACTTCAAATGTACAATATCTGACAACTATCTGCGCGCAGCAAAAATCGTCTCTGCGATTAGCAATTCCCTAAATTTATCGGGATAACACTGTTAATGATAGTTATTGGTTATTGAACGGTGAGGGGGTCGCGATATATCGCTCCGATGCGTGAAAGAAGTACCGCATGCTATATAAGATTACTTTATAATATGTTGCATTATGTTTTTCACTATATATAGGGTGGTATGCCACGTGTAACAATCTGTTTTGTACTCTGTGTCACAAAATAACAGCGGAATAAACCGTACAATTATCGCCGATTAAAAATCCATATTATCGGTTTTTTATCGGCGATAACACTGGTGTCGATATATGGTGCCAATATATCGATTATCGGCAAGCCAAAATAAAGGTATATATCGATTATCGACAAAACCCTGGCGATACACAACACTATAAATAACCCTAAATCTTTTGTGGTGGCACCATTGTGGTTCCATGTAGATATTTGGATTATTTGCTGTCGAAGCTTTATAGAATCATTTATAAACTTTAATCGAATCTTTGCTAAGATTTAGTAATTTTACCGATTTTAGACCGATATTTCACAAATATCGGCTACTATTCGTAAATCATTACCTAAACATTCACAATTATTGCGCAAGTTAGGGTATGGTTACATCAGACGAAAAGTGAGGTTTAATACATACTTTTGTACTTTCCCGCACCATGCACGACTATATTTTCGTGAGTTTCTTGAAAACAACATTACAGAAAATAAGATTACGATTCTCCAAGTATCCGGGAGAAGACGTCGACCGTCCGATTACATTTTGGTCTTCATCTGCGAAGCAATTTCTCCACGCGCCTCTGTATTGGTGAACCCACCTCGCGGAGGTGGGTTCACCAATAGAGAACCAGTCAATTCGTTACACTTGGACGATAGACACGTGCGTCGATGAAAAATGAAAATTTTCACACGCCCCCAAAGTCACGTGCCTTCGGACGAGGTGACCGTAAAATCTTTGCCGAAAAGAAATACGATTTTTTCCTGAAAGTCAGCAGAGTGAAGGAGATCTCTGAGGTACATTAACGCGGTACACTTGCGAAGTACACGTGTGAAGTACGCAAGTACGGATTTGCATACGAAAATGGTCGGTTTTCAAATCTTTGCGATTTTAGAGATTTGATCGTCGACTTATGTGGAACCATTCAAAAAACAACACGTATGTAAAAACCTATTTACAGACGATACGCGATGTAACCGAGGCCTCTGTAAGGGTGGAATTCCATTAGGCGGTCCCAGTAAATGTACGGAAAATTCTACTGGCAGCGTTTACTGGAAGGCTATTCCATTTTGTCGGGCCAGTAACGAATCTTCCTCAATTATGATTGACGCCACGTAAGTTGGATTCCAGATTTTGAAGATCTTAAAGAAAATCTTCAAACAGAAAGTCAGGACGAAATATTAGTACAGTGTATGGAATTGCACATCCGTACGAGTGTACTATATTGTACTATATGTACGTTCACAACATACAACGAAACTTCATGATCATTTGTAAAAAAACCCTTTTCTTCTTATAAGTGCTGCCATGGCTGCTTTCTGAACGCCTTCCAAACAATTGTTGCCGTCTTAGGTTACACCTGTCACCTTTTATCGTGTATCTTTCTAAAATGGAACTGTTACTGCTCATATTTGTCTTTCTTAATTTGAGCAATGGTAATCAAACGGAAGATGAATGTGTTCTTTTAATGATTATGATGTTCTATATTCAAAACAACATCATGACTGCTTCCCAAACCTTCGTACATCTGGTTGAGGGTTTCTCAAGATCGATGGATAGTCTTAGACGACGTAGGTTGCGGGGAGAATTGTTGTTCTGAGACAAGTGCTGGTACTGAAGATGAAGAAGATGCAGCAGTAGTCATCGTAGAACAAATCAAGAGAGGAAGCTTCCACAAATATCGATGGCTGAACAGAAAATTTGACAGACTATAACTTTCAGAAAAATGCTCCAAACGTCGTGAAAATCTGCCACAATGTAGATAACATACTAAGAAACACACACACAAAATTTCAATCGATTCCGCTCACAAATCTGTGAGATATGTAGAAATGAAATTACATAAAACTGAGTGTACAGTTTTCATATCATTTTTTCCTAAAAATTAAATTCACTAAGTCTTACTTTTATACACCGAAACTACACTAAGCTGTACGGAGGCATTCCAGCCGTACATCTAACATTCTATCACAAATATTTACACCGAAGTTCAGACAACGTAAAGTGATAATGATCTAGTCACGCCTCGTCACTATTTGTTGGCGGCGGCTGTCAGCGGTCCGATTAGAGGATTTGGCACCGTAGAATTGACTTCACGAAGTCCAGTGGTCCTGCCGAATTTCCGTACGTCCACGGAGGACATACTCACGCATTCTCCCAAGTGACGACACGTGTCCCAAGTGTGAATGAACCGTGAACTCCCAACTTCACTGTCACACTAATTTCGGTAAGTACTGAACCGAACTCAACCAAAAATAGCTAAAGTCCCGAACAGCTCTCTCTCACAGCTGAGGCATAAAGAGGACTAAAGCTTTCTAAAAAACAACAAGAATACTATATTGTCCCCCGCAGTTTACATTTTTCAATGACACTTGTCGATACTTTTGAAAACGATAGGTATATGGGAATGTTTCGTCTTCCACGGTATCTTGTTTATTATTTGGTGGAGAAAGTAGGTCATCGTATGGAGACGGACCCCGCGCCCTGTTTTCTTAACATTCCCAACAGGAATTTTTTGGTAAAACGTCAGATTGAAATTCCCAACAGGAATTTTTCGGTAAAACGTCAGATAGAAATGGTTCTTTACCGTTTGGCGACTGGAAACACACCTACTTCAATGGGAGAGCTCTTTGGAGTGAGTAAAACCACGGTGTCAAGGAAACAGGCATTATTCTGTAGAGCAGTATGGGATATCCTTACCCCGCGGCTAATTTATTGGCCATCAGGAACAAAATTCAATCAACTCGTAATCGCATTCAAAAGTTACAAATTCCAGTTTCCGAATTGTTGTGGTGCTATCGGCGCCACTCACATTAATATAGGGTTGGGGGCTGGAATGAGGGCATCAGATTGGTATGACAGGGAAAGAAACTATAGTACAATATTACAGGTGGTAGTAGCTCCCAACACTCGTATTCTAGATGCGTGTGTTGGGTGGGCCGGCAGTGTTCACGATTCCAGGGTATTCAGAAATTCTGGTATAGGAGACGCTATTTTGTTTGGGGGGGGGCTGCAAGGGCTATCTGTTAATGTAGATTGGGAAGAGGTGCCACCTTTTATTTTGGGTGACGCAGGATATCCGTTGAGTAAGCACTTAATCACCCCGTTTCCAGGGTCTGATTTAGAAGAACCACAAAAGTCTTTCGGTTTGTGAGGTGAATTGTAAACAAAAGATGTAACTAACAATTTTCTTCTTCAGCGATGACAGCGAGGCAGTGGGCCTGGAGCAGTTGGAGCTATAAATGTTTAGAGGAAACAAAGGGAGAGGAATGTAACTGTGAGGTATGAGGCTCCACTAAAGGTTAGCATATATTTCATAAGGCTCCAGTCGTAGTAATTTCTACATTTTTTGTGTGTTATGCTTGCAATATAATGTGAACTCAGCTGTGTTCTCGCGGTACTTCTGCACTCCACTAATGCAGTAGGACAAAGATAATTCTGTGCTTATTTTAGGTTTCCAGATTAGCATTTTAGCATTTTCCCTACGCGTGCCTGCAACTTTATTTTAGGTTTGCATGTATGTAGCATTTTCTCCTTAATGAAGAAAAATGAAAAGTTACTGTCATTTCTGTAATGCTTGTTTTCAGAAGGAGCTCTGTCATTTCTATAATGCTTATTTATGCTTGTTTTCAGAAGGAGCTCCTTCTGAGACAACAAAAGTGTCATCTACTTTTTTTGTCCGTTCGTGGCCGATTTTTTCTCGTTGTCGAATCAACTTCGTCGTCGTTTTGCTGTCGATTTTTTTTTGTCATTTTTTCAGATATTTTTTGTCGTTTTGTGGTGGAAATAGTGGCAAATATGGTGTTTGTGGAGTCACCGGCGGGAGTGGGATTTTCGTATACAGAGACAGCCAGTGACCTGACTACCGGGGACAACCAGACGGGTGAGAGGGAGAGGGAGGAGGGAGGGAGAGGGCGAGGGAGAGGGAGGGGGAGAGGGAGAGGGAGTGGGATTTTAGTATACAGAAACTGTGACCTCACCACGGGGGACAACCAGACGGGTGAGAGGAGAGGGAGGGAGAGGGAGGGAGAGGGAGGGAGGAGGGAGAGGGAGATGGAGAGGGGGGGAGGGAGAGGGAGAGGGAGAGGGAGAGCGAGAGGGAGAGGGGGAGAATGAAAAATGTGGAGGTTTGTTTTGCTTTTTTAGTTGATAAATTTGTCGAAGCTTGTGTTGTAATACTAAAAACGACTCATTTGCAGTTTATTTATTTTATTTTTTATATATATATTCCTTTGTTTACTTATTTATTTATTTATGTTTTTACTTTTTTTTTTTTTCAGCGGCCGATAATTATGTTTTTCTTCAAGGATTCCTGAAGCGTCACACTCGCTTTCAGGGGAGAGACTTTTATATTACTGGGGAAAGTTATGCAGGTCTCTCTCTCTCTCTCTCTCTCTCTCTCTCTCTCTCTCTCTCTCTCTCTCTCTCTCTCTCTCTCTCTCTCTCTCTCTCCCCTCTCTCTCTTCTCTCTCCCCTCTCTCTCCCCTCTCTCTTCTCTCTCCCCTCTCTCTCCTCTCTCTCTCCCCTCTCTCTTTTCTCTCTCCCCTCTCTCTCCTCTCTCTCTCCCCTCTCTCTCCTCTCTCTCTCCTCTCTCCTCTCTATCTCCCCTCCCGCTCTTCTCTCTCCCCACTCCTCTCTCTCCCCTATCTCCTCTCTCTTCCCTCCCCCCTCTCCCACCTCTCCCTCTCTCCCTCCCCTCTCCCCTCTCCCCTCTTAACGCTTGCCTCTCCCTTTTATCCCTTTTCTCCTCCTCCCTCTTTTTCCTTTCCAGTCTTTCTCCTTTTTTCTCTTCTCCCTTTCATGTTTTTTTCTCCTCTCTGTCATTTTCCTCTTCTCTCCCTCTCCCTCCTGTCCCCTGTCTTAATCTCGTAAAGTCGTTGAAACGTCATTCCCGGAATTATTTTTACCTCATCAAAGGTCATTTTTTATTGAAGAAAATCTTTCCAAATAACGAACCTTTACTAAGATAAATAGTTTTTATAATTTATAATAACATAATAATATTTTATTTTATTATTTATAATAATATTGCAAATATCTGGTTGTTCGTCAGTTTTTTGTACTTTTGTGAATCAATGTCTGGCTAAAAAAAAGTCGAAAATAGCAAAAAAGAAAAGAAATGAAAGTAAGATAATTAATAAATAAATAAAACAATCAATTAATTAAATAGAATTTCATAAATAAACAAATGAGTTATAATCGGGGCGGAAATCGGGGTATAAATGGAGCGGTAAAAGGGCGAGAGAGGGATGATGGGGATAAGGAAATGATAAAAAGGTATTGTTATTAATGGAAGGTTGGGGTGGAGGGACAGGCGAGAGCATCCATCCGGAGGGGGCAGAGGGAGACGGCCTCCATGGATTTAATTTATTTAAATTAATTGCAACCTTTGGAAACTACAGAATGTTTTTCGTTTGTACTGGTGGAAAAGTGGACAGGGAGAATTGCTATGTTAGCTTTTGCGACCTTTTTGTGATTGGAAGGGTTAACAGGATTAAGGATTAACAGGAAGGATGAAAAAAATCATAGCCAGTCTTTTGTTAGACGGAAATGCACAAAGTCAAATGATTTTAGTTCTTAATGTAAATGTACTTTTGATACTTGAAAAATAAAATATATTGTACCTTGTCTTTTGTCATTTGTGTTACCTTTTTCTTGAGTGTTGTTTACATTCGCATTTTGTATGAAATAAATAGTTAGGCTTTGATATGCAGTGGACTGATTTTAATCTTTCATTTTCTCATGAAAAAAAAAGGAAAAGGAGATGTGTAGGAAAAAGAAAGGAAATGTGTAAGAAAAAAAAAGGGGAAATGCGTCCAGAAAAATAAGGTGTAAAGAAAAAGAGGGTCGAATGGCGAATGTGTAAATGGGATGTTGTATTCGTTGATGAGAATATAAAATGAGGGCAACATTTTTTTGCAAGTGTGACAAATGCCATGAAATCGTGAAGCGGGAAATAACAAAAAAAAAGGCAAGTGAAGAGAAAAAAACTCAGAAGACAGTCAAATGGTGACATGGGGAGAAGAGAAAAAGAGGGAAAAGATAGCCTTGCATATCGAACGGGTTTAGCCGGAATCAACATTTACTTCTTTTTACAGTCTCAATAATCGCTATATCGATATCTCATGGGAGATATCAAATGACCAATAATCGCGATACATCGATATGTATATTGAGATATCGACAATATGGATATACAGTCCTTAACAGTCCATAAATACGACTTTTCACAAGTTTTCGTATATTTTGTACATTCGGAAATTCCATCACTCTGTACATAAAAAATACCTAAAATTTAAAAAGATATCGGTATATAATCTATGATTATCACGATATTGATGCTCTATCAGCAAAGAACAAAAATATCGAGTTTGAATCTGTCGATGTTACAGTGAATTGCCTTTGTGGTTACAATGGATACTTGTAAGGGCTTTGACGAATGGATAGAGAGTATTGAAAATCGTCAATAACATCAAGATTGGCATTTCACATGAACATCTCTAGAGGGCTAGTACGCACACGTCATATAAAACGTGATGACCTCTAACCGTTGATTGACCCGTGTGTTATGAAAGTTTTACAAACAAATGGGCTTAAAAATACGAACATATACGGGTCAAATTACATGGCATCAAGTTTACGCTGTAAAACATCATAAACATCTTTATGAATGAGTATGAACGAAAGTAAAACCAATATTTTCCTGTATAAGCTACCCTTTTATGTGTTTGTTCTTTTTGTCCTTCAATTTGTTGCATAAGCAAAAAAGAAGGATGGAAACCTATAAATTAAAACTATTATAAAAAACACCGTCATAACAAACAATGTATGAAAACCTATAAATTAAAACTATTATAAAAAACACCGTCATAACAAACAATGTATGAAAACCTATAAATTAAAACTATTATAAAAAACACCGTCATAACAAACAATGTACTCCTCCAAGAAGAAAGTAAATGTAATCCAATACTACGAAGACGTTTCGCCTCGTCTGAACATTCCTGTTCATTCAAACAAGAGATAAACCAATCAATAGGAAAAAAACAAAATTTATAGGAAATCAATTGAGACCGAAAAGCATTCAAACAAGAGATAAACCAATCAATAGGAAAAAAACAAAATTTATAGGAAATCAATTGAGACCGAAAAGCAACTTCAGAGGTGGAAATAAAGTAAAACCCTAAAAGAATAAACACAAAAAAAAACATACATAAACGAAATATAAACCCTGAATGTAGCACCTGTTGCTTTGGTGTCTTTGTCGCTGATGCCTACTCCTTCAATGTTTGTAGGATCCCCCTTGCGACCATTTTCATTCGCTTCTAGGATGGTGTGTTGTCGTTCATGTACTGTCCAAACACACGAAGTTCTGTTTACAGGAAGAGTAGGTATTGTGTGAGGTAGAATGCCTGGTAAATAGACAAAAGGGTTATAGCTGCCACCTGGGAAAGCCATCCTAGTATTAAAAAAAAAAGGATGCAAACAAGTATTTCGAAATATACAACGGAAATGCACCACCTGTTTTATATATGTAATGTCGTTCATCTTGATTTCCCTATGTAGGTAGAGAGCCTCTAACGTTGGGAAATGTAACCCTATCTTTTGTTCTTAAATTTTGAATTCGTCAAAATGTTTGCCACGAAATTTGAATTATGAATTTGAATTTTAATTGTGAATTTGGATTTCAAATTTTGGTGCAGAAAGACGAATTTTGATTTTGAAAATGAAAAACGCGGCAAAACATGGTCAAACTATGGTAAGTGGATAGCTGCCAAGTGGATAGCTGCCAGGAGAGTTCTCTGCCAGGAGAGGAGGAGAGTTCTGTACTTTTGGTGGGCCGGTCGGTTTCCGGTCGGTTGTCATTTGGTGGCCGGCCGGTTGACCTGCATCCATCCAGCATGGCAGACGTCACATGGCATGTTCGACGTGTAGGCCTTTGATTGCTTGTTCAAAGCGGAGATATTTTGCCTTTTTACGTGTACCAATGGTACACGTATTGGTACACGACCAGTATCGAGCAACTCTCCTCGCGAGGAGACTATCGTGACACTGGACGATGTGCGCGATTGCTTCGTGGATCTGAAAAAGTGTAATATCCAACGGCCAGGAATTACGCCTACATCATTGGAGCCTCCCGACAGCTTTCCAGTAACGATGTTTCGTCTGACAATTTTTTTTTAAGGTACGGCTTTGTACGGCGCTGTACGAAAACGTACGGCGTCCAGTAACGAAC
>JBBHKE010002729.1:329301-394345 GCA_037447655.1 Zygnema cylindricum | reverse complement strand
TCTCTCTCTCTCCAAATATTAAAAGATGCGAAAAATGTGAAGAATGTGAAGAATGTGAAAAATTAGAAAAAAATAACGTGGAAAATGTGAAAAATATAATTCATGGGCAAGGGACGAGTGGGATTTAAAACCATCTCCCCGACCAACCACGAGGTTTTGTACCCATTTTTTATTTTTTTTTAGTTTAAAAAAAATAAAAATGGAAAATGAAAAATAGATAATGGCAAATGGAAAACGGAGAATTGAAAAACGGACAATGGAAAATGGAAAACGGAAAACGGAAATTGGAATAGGGAGAAAAGACAAAGTTAAGAAGGACAGCTCAGAAATGCTTTCCCTTTGAAACTATATTTAGTCTCCTTTAAAATCTTTATCCTGTCCTAAACTTCAATTCTAAAATTAGTTTCTCCCAAATTCGTACTTTTCACTTTTCTAACCGAACAAAAATTTTACATCCTCGTATTTTATTGTCACAACAAGACAAAAGTGTTACAAATCCGTACTTTTCATGTCACTAACAAGGGAAAATATTTACATGCTCTTCTTTTCCCATTTTTTTTCCTCTTTTTTTTTGTCCCTACAAGACAAAAATGTTAGAAATCCATACTATTCACATCTCTAACTGGACAAAATTTCAACATCCTCGTACCTTATTGTCTCTACAAGGCAAAAATGACAAATCCGTACTGTTCATGTCCCTAACAATTACATCCTCGTCTCTTTCCCATTTTTTTCATCTTTTTATATTGTCGCTACAAGACAAAAATGCTAGAAATCCGTACTTTTTTCACATCTCTAACAAGACAAACCTGTAACATCCTTGTATTTTTTTTCGCTACAAAACAAAAATTTTACAAGACCTAACACACAGCTCTAATAGGACAAGTTTTATTTACTTGTAACATTTTTATGTTCTTTTTTTTTTGTCCAAAATCTTTTCTCTCTTGTATTTTTCGAAATGATCTCTTATTTTTTTGTTTCAATTTTTTTTTTTTTTTTTTTTTTTTTTTTTTTTTTTTCTCGTCTTTATGTCCATTTTTTTTTTTTAAGTTGTCATATTCATTATTTTTTTTTTGTTTAAGTTATTTGGACTGAAATCTCCCCTCTTTTTTTTTTGTAGTAAAAAAAAGCAAAAGAAAAGAACAAAATGTGGAAAAATTGTGAAATAATTTAATGTCACTTTTTTTTATTAAATTTCTGTAATTTTCTGTAATTTTCTGTAATTTTTCGTATTTTTTTGTAATTTTCCGTCATTTCTTGAGTTACAGAAAGGTTTTGAACTCCAATTTTTTTTTCCAGCAGGTTTAAAAAAATAACAATAGGAAATAAATGAAATTGTAAATTGTGTAAAGAAAAATTGAAAATGAAAAGAAAAGGTAAAAAAAAAAGTAAAAAAAAAAATGTGATTGAAATTTTAAGGGAGAGGGAGGGATGGGGAGAGGGAGTGAAATGGAGAGGGATGGTGGGAGAGAGGGAGAGAGGATGGACGTTGTATAATTCTTTCGCCTACCTCCCTCCCTCCCCCCTCCCCTCACTTTTTTTTTCTTTTTTTTCCCATTTCTCTTTTTTCTTGTTTTTTTTGTTCCCGTCTTTTTGTTTGTTTGTTTGTTGTTGTTTTTTTTTTTTCATTATTTTTCTTTTTTTCCTGTTTTGTTTCTTTTTTCTTTTTGTCTTTTGTTCTCGTTCTCTACTTTTTTTTTTTTCCATCACCTTTATTTTTTTAAGACTTTTTTTTCTTTTTCCTTTCCCCTTTTTTTTTTTTTTTTTTTTGAAAACAGGCCTTTGAAGATTTCTGGCAAAAAATCGGCGCAGGAAAAGTTTTGCTAGATGACGAATCTTTTTTGTCTTTTTCAACCGCCGAAGTTAAAAAACCTTTGATCCTCGAAAACGAAATTTTAAAAGTTTTTTCAGATATCGATGCAGTTCACGAATTTCTCACTCGCTCCGACTTCACATTTGGTAAAAGGAAAAACCCAAAATATACTTGTGATGTAAATGGCAATATATATGTACATATATGTATATGTATTATGTACACACACACACACATATATATATATATATATATATACATATGGTTTATATATATGTTTATGTATATTTATGGTTTATATATATGCACATATATACATATGTATATGTATGTGTATATATATGATCTATGTGTATATTTACAAAGGTAGGGGGGGGAAAGGGAGGGAGGTGTGGAGGGAGGGAGGGAGGGAGGTAGTGGAGGAGGAAAGGAAGAAGGGAAGAGAGGGGGAGAGAAAAGGGAGAGAGGGGGGAGAGGGGGGGAGAGGGAAGGGAGAGGGGGAGAGAAAAGGGAGAGAAGGGGGAGAGGGGGACGGGAAGAGGGAGAGGGACACGGAGTGGGAGAGAGAGGGGGAGGGAGAGTTGAGAGAGTATAGGACTTGTATGTTTTATACCAAATACAAACTAATAATCTATTTTGTACTTAAAAAAAAAAGGTACTATCTTATTTTTGTTCACTGATAAATAGTATTTAAACAAGTTATAAATGGTATAGGACTGGTTTATAAATAGTAAATTAATGGGGTATAAATAACATACGACTGATTTTTAAGTAGTATATAAAGAAGTATAAATAAGATGCCTTAAAAGGGAGGTCAAAATGGGGTACAAATGGGCTCAGTGGAGGATCCTTCTGATGCTGACGTCATCTTCACTACCATCCAAATTGATGAGGACTTTCGCAATAAGACAAAATTGAAGCCACATGTGGTCGTAAATCAGTTTCCATTCGAAGCGTGTTTTGTGATGAAGCACCATTTGGCGCACACTATACAACAGGTACTCTCTCTCTCTCTCTCTCTCTCTCTCTCTTTCCCGCTCTCTTTTTCTCTCTCTCGATTTTTCTCACTCTCGCGTGCTCTCTCATTTTCTCTTTCTCTTTCCGTTTCTCTCCCTATCACTCTTATTTGCTCTCTTTCTCTTTCTCCCCCTCTCTCTATCTTTCTCTCTCACTCTCTCTTTTCTCTCTCTTTCTCTTTCTCTCTCTCTCTATCTGTCTCTCTCTGTTTCTCTCTCTTTCCCTCCCTCCCTCTCTCTGTTTTTGCGAATGAAATTTTCCTTTATTTTTCCAATCCTTTATCCTTTATCCTTCTTCCTCCCCGTCCTCTCTCTCTCTCTCTCTCTCTCTCTCTCTCTCTCTCTCTCTCTCTCTCCCTCTCCCTTTATCCCTTTCTTTTTTCTTAGGCTTACGGCCGCCCCCCCTGGTTCCAAACCACATATAATCTGGAAACCCAATTATCCCCCTTTATCGGCGATTTTCAAAACAGAGAAAAAGACAAAAAAGAAACAATAGACGAAGTGGAAAAAGACAATTTATGGATCGTAAAGCCGTGGAATATGGCTCGAAGTTTGGATACAAATGTGGTTTCTTTTTTACCGCAAATAATTCGATTAATCGAAACGGGTCCCAAAATCGCCCAAAAATATATTTCTCGACCGGCTTTGTTTAAGGGGAAAAAATTTGATTTGAGGTTTTTGGTTTTGATTCGAAATTTGAAACCGTTTGAGGCTTGTCTCCATCACGTCTTTTGGGTAAGAGACAAAAAAATAGAAAAAGATAATAAAAACGGAAAATTAAAAAAAAGAAAAGTAAAAAACAGAAAAGGACAAAAATGAAGACAAAAACAGGAAAAAGACAAAATTGGAAAAAGGACAAAAACATACAGACAAAACGGGAAACCTAACAAAGAAAGATAAACAAAGACAAAAAACAGAAAAAGTCAAGCAAAGGAAAAATGTTATTTGGTTAAGTGGTAAACAACGGAAAAGACAAATAGGAAGGAAGACGTCCTTTGGGTTTGAGACAAAAACAGAAAATGATAAAAAAGAGAAAAAAACGTCTTTTGGTAAGTGGTGTGAATAGGAAAAGAAAAAACAGAAAAATATGGGGAAGGAATAAAAAGCGTCTTTTGGGACAAAGAGAGAAAAAGACATTAAAGGGAAAACTAAAAGAAAAATGACAGACAGGAAAGGACAGGAAAGGAAAACAAAAGCAGAAAAGGACAAATTAGGGGAAAAACATGAGGGAATGGTAAAAAAACGGTATTACTATTGTGTATGTATTTTTTACATTTCGATTGATTTTTAAGTTGTTTTTTCTCTTTTTTTGTTTCATTTGTTTGATTTTTATTTCTCTTTTTCATTCCCTTTTATTTTTCCATTTTTTTTCATTTTTTTGGCTTTCTAGGCAAGAATTTCGAACAAAAACTTTTGTTTGGAGGAAAAAACTTTTCAAGATTTCGAAACCCATTTCACTGTCATGGTTTGTTTTTTTCTCCTTTTCTTTTCATTGTCCTTTTTTTTTTTTTTTTCTCCTCTTTTTGCACTCTCTTTTTCCCTTTTTTTTTTTTTTCCCTTTCCTTTTTTTTTTTTTTTTTTTTTTTTTTCTTTTTTTTTTTTTTTTTTTTTTTCTTCTTTTTTTTTTTTGTTTATTTTTTTTTTTTTTTTTGTTTTTTTTTTTTTTTTTTTTTTTTTTATTTTTTGTTTTTTTTTTTTTTTTTTTTTGTTTTTTTTTTTTTTTTGTTTTTTTTTTCTTTTTTTTTTTTTTTTTTTTTTTTTTCATTATTATTTTTTTTTTTTTTTTTTTTTTTCTTTCAGATATTGTCTAATTTGAAATCAATATTTTTTTTCATACTTTTTGTCGAATATGTTTCCTTTTTTTTTCACATTATTTCTGCTCAATAATATGTTTTTGAGGGGAGATAGGGAGGGTGAGAGAGAGGGAAAGAACGCGAGGGAGAAAAGGGGAGGAAGAGATGGAGAGGAAGAGGGAGATGGGAGAGGGGAGTGAGAAGAGAGGAGGAAGAGAGAGAGAAAAGGGGCGAGAGAGGGGAGGGAGGGGAGCGAGGGGAGATAGGGGGGAGAGGGGAGAGGGGAAAGAAGAGGAAAAAACGAAAGAAGAGAAAGAAAGGGAAGAAGGGAGAGAGGGGAGAGAGGGGCGAGAGGGGATAGGGGAGAGGGGAGGAGCGGGGAGAGGGGAGAGAGGAGAGGGAGAGACACGCAAGAGAATGGAAAGACTGGACAGCCCTCCAATCCCCCTTTCCTTCCCCCCTCCCCTCCCCCCCTCTCTCTCCTTCTCTCTCCCTCCCTCTCTCTCTCTCTCTCTCACACACACACACTCTTTCTCTCCTCCCTCCCTCCCCTCTCTCTCTCTCTCTCTCTCTCTCTCTCTCTCTCTCTCTCTCTCTCTCTCTCTCTTGGTCTAAACTAAATCTTCTTCGTCTTCTTCCTCACTCTTCTCTTCTTCTTCTTTCTTCTTCTTTTCTCTCTTCTCTTCTTCTTTCTTCTTCGTCTTTCTTCTTCTTTCTTCATCTTCTTCTTCTTCTTCTTTCTTCTTCTTCCTTCTTCCTCCTTCTTCCTCTTTCTTCCTTCTTCTTCTTTCTTCTCATCTTCTTCTCTCTTCCTTGTCTACTTTTTCTTCTCATCTTCTCCCTCTTTCTCGTTTAATCTTAATCAATTGCAGTCCAATGGACCGATATCGAGAATCGGGTTCGTTCCATGTTGAGGCAACTTTTCCGTGGAGCCGTTGCGATTCATCCGGAAATGCAAACGGAAACGGTAACGGAAACGGGAACAGAAATTTCTCGGGCAATCTATGGTGTGGATGTGATGTTGGACTCCAATATGGAGCCAAAACTCTTGGAGGTGAGAAAGGAAAGTATACCATATATTGTTATTAGTTTTGTGGTTTTTTTTTTGTCACGTAAATCCACTTTATAAAAAACCACAATCTAGTAATAGAATTATTATTTATGATAACTTAATATTGATTAAACGAGGTATAATGGTTAGTACATTGTGAATCAGTAATAGCGTTTTTTTTTATATATTTTTTTAATTGTTAGTTTTTTACTGCTCTCGATTATTCTTAGTCTTTTCATTTTTATGCTTGTTTTTAATCTTTTCTACTTTCTTGTAGTTTCATCTTTCTAGCAAATACTTTTCGTTTTCGTTTTCCTTTCTTTTTCCGTTTTTCCTTTTCCCTTTTTTTTCTTTTTTCTTTTTCCTTTTCTTATTATTTTTCTTTTCCCTTTGCTTCTTCATTTCCCTTTTTTTAATATATTTTTTAAATCCCCTTCTTTTCCTTTTTTTTCCGGTCAGGTTACATACTGCCCGGATTGCACTCGGGCGTCAAAGTATGATATGAAAGTCGTTACTGGACCCGATTCTGGAAAATGGGTATATGGAAAAGATTTTTATAATACAGTTTTCGGATGTCTTTTTCGAAACGAAACTGAAAATGTCTCATTGTTATGATAGAACATTTATTTTTCTTTCTTTTTTTTTCTTCCATTTTCCCTGTTTTTTTCCTTCCCTTTCTTTACGAGGCTTGTTAGCTCTCCCTTTTTTTCCGTTTTCTTTTTGAAGGCAAAATGAACAGTTTTTGAAGAAAGAATCAATAAATCTTTTGTTTACAGTAAAAAAAAATAAAGCATTTGGTGAGGAATGGTAAATGTGGGTGCGTGTGTGGTCTTTTTTTTTTCCTTTTTTTTTTAACAAGCACAAGGTTCGTTTTTTTGAGGAAAGATGCATAACTTTTCTGTTAAGTACTTAAAATACTAAGTAGCCCAAAATAATAATAATGGTAATAACGACAGTAGTAATAATTAATAATAATAATGACAACAATAATAACAATTATTATTGTTAGTAATAGTAATAATAGAAAAAGAATGTAAAAGCATTGTACAAACAGTGACTGGAAAGTGGTGTAAATAGCGAAAAAAAATAAGCATGACAAATTTTTATTATTGTTATTATTATTTTCGTGGAGATTTATTTTGCTTTTATTATTGGTGGTAGAATGTTTAGTTTTAACCTTTACAAAGTTTTATCCTTGCAAAAAAAGCAAAAGCCATGTCTTTGTGTAATTGAAAAGTCGAAAAAGACAAGCATCAATTTTAAAAATCATGCTAATATAATTAATAATAATTATGAAAAAAAATTATGGCAGGTTTATCACGTTTTATCCTTTGTGTTTGTTTTTGTCCTTTTGTGCTCTAGTAATAAAAGAGGATTTATCAAGAATGGGATCTTTGTCTATTCATTTTTTATATTTTTTTTTGAAAAGGTTATTTTGTACTTATTTACTTTTTTTAAAAGATATCTGTAAACACTCGTGGTTTATGGATGATCCTAGTTTAGTTGTAGCCATGCTTTCGTTGAAGAAGATGCAGTATTGGTGTATTGTATTATCATATATTTATTTGTTTTTATTTTTCTTAGTATTTTTTGTATTTTTATTATTCATATATTGCATTGGCTATTCGGTTCACAATGTCAAGTTTTTATTATCTCTTAGTGTAAAGCTTCATGCATTTAGTACAAAGATAATAATAAGCTACACCGCCTTCATTAGAGTTAGTGAACTACAGAATTACCGCAAAAGCTTCATTGGATTTCACCTTTGTTTTGCCACGTGGCTCAGTATGAGCCACTTATTGAGTTTTTTGGTGAAATAATCACTCACTCGAGTTAGGGTGCCTAACTATAGCTGCGACGGGGAGTGTAGTACTGTACTGTATAGTACAGTACAGTACAGTACAGTACAGTACTGTAACGAACCTTACCTGTACCGTAAAGGTCAGCACGCTTTTTGGCTTTTAGCCTTTTACGAAGAAAACGACAAAAGAAGATTATTTGTACGTTACTAGGATAAACGAATTATCATGTTTGAATTTAACGCCTTTGAGGCTTTGACGCATGCCTGACGGTCACAAATGATGAGCAGAAATTAAAATCGAACGGCCAAAAATCTCCGAAGAGGCGGTGGATACGGTATCTGGTACACCTTGAATCGTTATTAGCGTATAGAAATTATTAGTGTAAAGAAAAAAATAGCGTCATTCATTCTAATTTAGTGCCAATAGATGTGGCAGATTATGGTCCGCTTCCTTAAATGGTGTAATTTATTCTATTTAAGGTATCAATGTCAAAATTTTGGGGTGCCGATATAGAGTACATAAGGCTAATAACGATTCAAGGTGTGGTCTGAAATTCATAGGGACCAATTCGACGGTCGTCACGACGACCGCTAACTTCAGATTTTTCTGCCGTCAAATCAAAAAGCCCAGAGTTTGGTGGGCGATCTCTTGTGCACCAATCTCCTTCGAGAAACTGAAGATCTAGGCTAACTGTGGATGGCGTTTGAAGATTTCTTCACCCGTCAGATCTAATTTTAACGGCCAAGATGAACTTCAATAGTACCGTTACCATCTACAGACTAGCAGCGAGTAGCTGACTTTTTCACCGGCCGTCACCCAACCTCAAAAAGCGAAAAAGCGAATGTCGCCGCAATCTCCATCTTATCGATTCTTTCGCGTTGTGATTGGCTTGGGCAAATAGAAAATTGCCGACGATTGGCGGGTTTAGCTTTTTCTCCCATTCTGATACATAGTGCGTACGGAAACAGTACTATGCATACTTTATTGTAGCGTAGCGTAGCGCGCTACGAATAGTGTATCGTAAACTGAAGTAGCTGTTAAAATACTGGCGATACGCTACACTGTGTATCGCTGTGAGGGTTAATATTCATTTCTCCAATCAAAACATTTTTTTTCGTGCACACACGTCCGATTTCTCGTGAAAACCGCCAATCAAAAGGCGAGAATCTTTTTTTTCAACGGATGAACAATTCAACAGGTGTGCACGGAGAAAAGCTGTATTATTGGCTACAAAATATCATTAACAATTTAACACTAATAGCGATACACGGTGTACTGACCTGTAGCGTATCGATAAATATCGAGAAAAGAACCCTAACACCAGCAGCACTACAACACAAGAATCCTCCCTCTTTCAAATATTGATCAGTTTCACAGTTTCCCTTAACATTCTTTGCTCAGCTTCATCTTCTTCTTCCTTCTTCCTTAGTACTCCACAATGGCATCCGTAACCATGGCTGCCAACATCGTGTCTCCTTTGACAGCTGTCTCAAAGGACTTGAGCTCTCTCCAGTCCTTGTCTTCCACCAAGGCTTCCATGTTTGTGAAGCAGGTGGCTTCCAGGACTGTCTGCTCAGCTGCTGAGAAGAAGGATGAATCCATGGCTGCTCAGGTTGGCAAGGTTGCAACTGCTCTCGCTCTTGCTGCTGTCGTCAGCACCTCCATCCCTGAATCCGCCATGGCTGACGTAGCCGGACTTACTCCTTGCAAGGACTCCAAGGCCTTTGCTAAGGTTAAGAAGGCTGAGGTTAAGAAGCTTGAGAAGAGACTCAAGCTTTACTCAGCTGACAGTGCTCCAGCTCTTGCCTTGAAGGCAACCATTGAGAAGACAAACAGGAGGTTTGACTACTACGGAAAGCAGGGACTTCTTTGCGGAACTGATGGTCTTCCTCACTTGATTGTGGATGGAGACCAAGCTCATCTTGGAGAGTTTGTGTATCCAGGAATCGTCTTCCTTTACATTACTGGATGGATCGGATGGGTTGGACGAGCTTACATCCAGGCCATTAAAACTGAGGCAAAACCTACTGAGAAGGAGATTATCATCGATGTTCCGCTTGCTTTAGGCATCATGTCTAAGGGATTCACATGGCCTTTGGCTGCCGTTAGTGAGTTTAGGAACGGAAAGTTGGTTGAATCTGACGCTAACATCACCGTCTCTCCTCGTTAAGTTAGCAACTAGAAAAGGAAGAAAGGTTTTGGAAGTATTTGAAAGCTTTTGTATTATTTGAAAGCTTTTGGAAGTTTTCTGAAAAGATTTTTTTTTAAGTCTGTATATCAGATATTGGCAAAGTAGATGGGAGCTGAAATCTTCAGCTGTTTTGTCGTATTTGTCAAATAATCAAAGACTGCTTTTTAGATTAGTGAGTTTTTTGCTGTCAGGCTGCTTTTTTTGCAGCCTTATTTATGTACATTGCCCTAATTTTCGTAGAGAAAATCTCGTGTTACAATAATTGCCTGAAATTTCAATGAGAAGCTAAGCGACTCATTTCATGCGTTACTTTCGACCTTCATTTTTTTTTGTATGTGTGACTTGTTTTTCTTTTTGATTCTGATTTGGAGGCAATACCTAGGATAATAGAAAACTTCATTGTGTTGATGTTACGCTTTTTTTTTATATTTCTTCTATGACACATGGTCTTCACTAATTTTGATTTGAAACAAAATTTTAAAATATTGAATATTGGATATCAAATATTGAAACTTGCTTCTGGGCTACATTGTGAGGCTTTTGGTATTTTGCCGAACTGTTTTGGTTCTAGATGTGGATCGTTTTTTAAATCTTACACATTTTAACTTTTCTTTTCAATTTGAATCCTGAGTGTAATGATTTGCGGAAGTCAGTGTTAAAGGCACTTTCAAACTAATTTGAAATGTTTTTACTGATTCAAAAGTATTTTGTTTGCAGTTAGCAATCTAATCGAAGCTGCTTACCATGCTGGCAGATCAATATTTTTACTTTATTATCTACTTTTTTTTGTCTTTGTTTTTGTTTTACTCACGAAGCTTGTCTGGTTATATTTGGGAATTTAGGCATTTAGATGTTTTATCAGAGAGTTTTCCGGATCATTAAAGTATGTCAGTAGGCGATTATCTGTCTACTGTACAGTTATTATTTTAATTGCCGTTAATCCTGTGTCCTATGACTTAATAAAAATTTTCTGTACAGTTTCAGGATCTTAATTAAAATTGAAGTAACAGTATTTCTGGTGTGAAAGAATTATGGTTACACATGGTCTTCACTAATTTTGATTTGAAACAAAATTTTAAAATATTGAATATTGGATATGAAATATTGGATAGTTTTCTGGATCATTAAAGTATGTCAGTAGGCAATAATCTGTCTACTGTACAGTTCCTATTTTAATTGCCGTTACTCCTGTGTCCTTTGACTTAATAAAAATTCTCTGTAAAGTTTCAGGATCTTAATTTAAATTGACGTAACAGTATTTCTGGTGTGAAAGAATTATGGTGTCTGGTTTTAAGCTGCGTCTGGTATATTGAATGATTAGTTTTAGTTCTTTGAATGAGAGAACTTGTATTTGTAAATGTATTACTAAAATTTCTAGCGGGATTAGTAACCATTCTGAAGATTGAGAAATTAGCAGTTTTTACTTCCTTGACACCTGTTTACGGGCTTAAGTTATGGGCTCTTCATGTGGTGGTACAGATGAGCTCAAATATGTATTTAGAGCAGAGGTTAATGTTTGAAGGAGCTTTGAAATGAATTTGAAGTAATTTGCTGTGTCATGAGTATTTCGTTTTTGGAGTTATTCGATTTCTTGTTTTGCTGTAATGAGTATTTCGTTTTTGGAGTTATTTGATTTCTTGTTTTGCTGTAATGAGTATTTTATTTTTGGAATTATTCAATTTATTTAATTGCGGGAACCTTATTGCAATATTTTTTAAACAACTCGACTCGTGAACACCCAAGTGTACACAATAGATTGTGGTGCCATCCTACCTTTTTTTCATGTTTGTGTTCTACCATGATAACTAAACATCTCTTTCCATTTCTTCTTGCCATTTCATAAGAATTAAATATACATACTGCTTTCAGAGTCAGTCATCCCACACTATTTCTCTTCAATCTTTCTTTTTCTCTATTTCTCTTTCTCTTTCTTTTCCTCTTTCTCTCTCTCTCTTTTTTTTATGCTCCTCTTGACATACTATAATACACTATTGTAGTCTTACATCATTCTGCAATTTTGTGGGAATTTTTGAATGTAGGAGAACTCTGTAGAGAAAATTTATAAGGATAAGTTACATGAGTCTCCCAAACGCGTAATTTCTCCAGAGCTTAGAGCTGTAACGTCATGTCTATATTTGAATACTAAAATAAGCAATAAGTATAAAAAAACTTATTATGAAGAGGATTAGTAACGACAATGCAAATTTGCAACGACAAATCAAATTCGAGCTTTCATCGACAATGTCAAATTCTGTCAACTTGTCGAAGTGCCAATATAACAACTTTGGTGGTCATAGGAGAGCCAGGGAGAGGGAGGGAGGGAAAGAAGGCAGAGGGAGAGAGGGCAGAGAAAGAGAGGAGAGAGGGGGGAGGGGGGGGAGGGCAGAGAGAGAGAGAGAGAGAGAGAGAGAGAGAGGGGCAGAGAAAGAGAGAGGGGGCAGGAGGGGGAGTGGGCAGAGAGAGAGATGGGAGAGAGAGAGAGTGGAGAGAGAGAGAGGGGAGAGAGAGAGCAGAGGAAAAGGGGGAGAGAAAGAGGCATTGAAATCCATAAAATTAACAGAACAATCAGTCAAAATCAACAGCATAAAAGTTGACTTAACATCGCAAATCTCCTCCTTTATTTTACCCAGAAGAAAGTACAATTCAGAGTACCTCCTACATACAAACAAAATATACTTTAGGCGTTGTTCCCATCCAAAACCTCACTAGCAAATCCTAAGAGAAAAAAAACACTAATAAAAACCCTATAAACCCCTAAAAAAACCTTTGTCATTTCTCAAGTTCCTGTGGCGATTTCTCTCGTCAGGTAGTCTAAAAACATTCGCTTTGAGGAGATAATATCGGTCGAGGGAGGAGGACCAATAATAGAGCTGTGACTTGTCAACTTTAAAAAAGTACGCCGAAGTCGTCGTAATTCCGGTAATCCCACGGATCGATTCAAATACATGTGCTATTATTCCGTTAAGAATTGCAAAAAACTCCTACGATTCTTTAACATTATTACAGTTTTCAAATTGTTAAAGTTTTTGAGACTTTGAAGTTGTTAAAGTTTTGAAGGTTCTAAAGTTTTTAAGATGTTAAAGAATTGAAGTTGTTAGATTTTTTAAATCGATGGGTTCTTAAGGTTCTTTCCAACTTCGTTTTATTTCTCTATTTCCGTTGCATGAAAGTAGTAGGAGAAAGAAAATGACCTTGAACCAGGAGCTATAGAAAGCCCAACACAACTATTTACATACTGGGAGCAATTTGAAAAAGATAATCATTTTTCTTTAAAAATATGTGAGAAAAAAGGATATCGAAGGTAAGGCATTACCAAAATGAACATCTCCAGCTGGTGATCCTCCTGAAGCCGTTTGTGCCTCCATAAGAACATTTATTACCTCCTGAGGCAATATCAAAATATCTCATCAGCTCTTAATATATTGTAGGTTTGAATATAAAGGTTACAAAACTGCAAAACTCTACTGCCAGTCGCCATTAGAGTTCCTCGCTCTAATTCACTTGCGTGTCTTTAGTTTATCCAAAATCACAAATTAGTGTTAAAAACACTATATGGTTAAGTGGGGCTCGTAATGAGCCATGTAGCAGTACATATTTTACTGTGGTTAAGTCTAATAAAGTGCCTAATAAAGAAACTGAAAGGACACAGAAACTAAAGGAAACTAAAAGCACACAAACTAAGAGAACTAAAAGGACAAACTAAAAAAACTTGCCTGTGTGGCGCGGTCCATCTCATATAGTCGATTGGTATCCGACACCTTGGCCTGCGGTGACAAACAGTCCCAATTTCTTCCATTACTAATTTGAAAATACAGTTTAACCATTATAAGTTCAAAAGACATAGGTCAAATAGTCACAAGTCTCGGCCAATAATACTGACAAACACCTATCGCGATTTTCAAAAGGAAAGCAGACAAACCTGCAAACAAAATAAAAAAAAGGAGCCAGTAATTTATAGAACAGGAGGTTTTGTCTTATCTGTCAACATCACAAATGAAACTTGCACAAACATTACTTAACACATATAATCTTGCCTACACAACCTCGACTAACTACTATAAGCAGTGTAGTATAATCTTACTAGTATTATATTATTATTATTCTTTCCACATAATAAGCCGAGAAAAAAGCCAAATGATTCCTTTCCAGCTACCCTCTTCCCACCTATCCCTTCAGCTCTCAATCCTTAACTCCCCTCCCCTCCCCTCCTCTCTTTTAGAGAAATAACTGACGTTCTGTGTTGCCATTGTTGGTTGCAAATTTCGGGGACCCGTTGCTCCGCCCTCTTTGGCTGATGTGACAAATGTCACTACATCGGCCACCACCTCTGAGACTCTTTCTTGTGTATCTGCAACCAACAAATCCCGAGTGTAAGACAATACAGATACATGCCACTTTGAAAGGAATAACAAACAAAACAGCATTTTTTTGATCACTTTGACAAGGAATAGCAAAAAAATGGAGTTTTTCGATATAGATATGCATAACTTTGCGAAAGAATAGCAAAAAAAACGGAATTTTTCAATGCAGATACACCTCACTCTGACAAGGAATTAGCAAACAAGAGGGCTATTTTCCAATACGGAAACACCTCAATTTGAAGAGGAATAGTAAAAAAAACGGAATTTTCCGATATATCCTCACTTGACAAGGAATAGCAAACAAGACAATTATTTTCAGTATAGATAAAACCTCACTTTGATAAGGAATAGCAAACAAGACAATTATTTTCCGTATAGATAAAACCTCACTTTGATAAGGAATAGCAAACATAATGGAATCTTTAAACAGAGATACATCCCACTTTGACAAGTACAAAGCAAACAAGACACACAATGTGGTCTGGAGAAAAGACAAACCTTGACCAGGGTATATCTCAAATAAGGGAGAATCCCAACGATTGTGTTTCTTAGGTGTCTCAAAACGCCTCAACAAGTCTTCCATGCTGCCACCTTTCACTCCCCAACCATAGTGTCCATTCCTAAAGTCAGGCAGTCTGAATAAGATTTCAAAATGTTACTTCAAAATATTTAAATATAATATTTATTTATAGAACATTCTTAATCCAGTGAGCAGTGAAGATTTGCTAGTGGCCAAAAGAATGGGAGGCTGATCTCACATGGGAGGAGGGTAAGCAGTTTCTCCTTTTTCAAGGCGTTGAGCATTCCAAGCTCTCGCAGTTTCCGCAGTTACGTGACAATGGACCTATATTCCTCCAGTTCAAAAAGAGTATCGTGTTAATAATAAGTTTACTATATTGTTAATAATAGATTTTAACAAGGAGACTGCGATGTACCTAAATTTCTCTAATTCAACAAGAGTATCTTGTTAACAATAAGTTTTACTACATTGTTAATTATCAGTTTTTAAATTCCTCCAATTCAACAAGAGTTAAACATATTGCTGGTATAAACAGTATTACATGTTGAGACCGTTTAAGGCAGACAGAAGGTACACTGCCCATCCTCTGAGAGTTCATCACTCTAATTAAAGTGAGTGCTTTTATTTACCCAAAACCATAAATTAGTGTTAACAACACTGTTTAGGCAAGTGGCGCATAACGATCCGCGGGGGAAAACATACTTAAGTGTAGCTAATTCTAATAAAGTGTTGACGCTAATAATTCACTAACTCTAATAGCAATAGGCGGTGTACATCTCCACACATCACACAATTAACAAACGTACACAAAAGTCCAAACAACCTGGTGATAGAATTAAATGAGACATACCGGCTCACCAGAGAGTACAATGATCACCACACCAGACAATTAATAAACATACATACACAATTAATGAACGTACATATCAAACAATTGATAAAAGGTCACAAACGTTCAGACAACCTGGTGATAAAAATAGAATGAGACATACTGGCTCACCAGAGAGTATAGTGTGCCTGCTGCTCTCGCCAAACACCATAGTTCATACCGATAGCCCTGCAGTGAACCGCCTTAACAATACTCTCAAAACCCTTCCAAAGCCCTCTAAAAACCTTCAGACCACATAATATTTGGCCAAGAATAAAGGCCAACGAGTAGGAATAAACCTCACTATATGTAGCTAAAAACTTAATGGATAAACAAAAATGGATAAGCAAAATAAAATCCGTTAGTTATGCCCCTGGACGAAGCTTCAACAAATATCCAGTTGAATCCAGCCTTAAACTTAGCGAGGGTCTCGACCATAATAATGCACGCAGTGGAGGATTTTGGAATCCTCCAGAAATTCCATTAAATCACACAGAAAATTTGAACAAAAACTGAAAATAGAAAGAAGAACCTTGATGTTATTGAGGGAATCCACAATCACAATGCGTTCCTTGCTCACAGCCCGATCAACAGCCGATCTTAAAACTCCACGAAGGTTCTTCTCT
This sequence comes from Zygnema cylindricum, assembly GCA_037447655.1. Classification (NCBI taxonomy): domain Eukaryota; kingdom Viridiplantae; phylum Streptophyta; class Zygnematophyceae; order Zygnematales; family Zygnemataceae; genus Zygnema; species Zygnema cylindricum. The sequence goes on along the minus strand of JBBHKE010002729.1, from coordinate 378,304 downwards.
CGTGGCATATCTGAAAAGGCGAGGACAACCTTGACATGTCTCTTTAGTCAAGAAGCAACTATGAACGAGATAAAAAGAAAGGAGATAAGCAGCTAGGTACTGCTCACAATGATTTAGGAGAGCTCTCTTTTAGTCAAGAAATAATCATAGACCAAAGAAACAGATAAGCGGCTATTCAGCCCATTGTTTGACTTCAATTACTCTAATTCGTGTGAGTGTTATTTTGACCCAAAATTAAAAAAACACTATTATAACACTATTTAGTTAACTGGTCCACAATGAGCCAGCGGCAGAACTAATTTAGTGCAGTTAATTCTAATAAAGTGTCAACACTAACGATTCAGTAACTCTAATAGCGATGGGCGGTGTAGAGAATGGTTTCTCTTTTATATGCACCTGAATACCAAAAGCGGCTTCACGACTTATTTCAAACTACATCGTGACTCTCCTCTTTAATTAAACATTAATATTATGACTCTTATAAAGTTATTACTTGCATTTTAAGTGCAAATACAATTTGAGTAGACAATTTAATCAGAATGCACTACAATGATTTCTTTAGAGGAACACAATTATTGCCACAACATGACGGACTTGACAACATAGTTAAAATGTAAGAAATCGATTGGACGCTGTGGCTACCCTATATTATACGTGTACTATACGGTGTAATACTCGTGTTGTAACCACATTAAGAGTTTCCAATTGTTTTCGCACATATGAACTCTTCCAACATAACCATCTAATTTGTCTCAATCACCACTTTGTTAACCTCATAAAAAACTTGATTTACTTTTTCTTTCACCACTCGCATCGGAAGCTTTCACGCCCATCGCCATTAGTTGCTCCATTCTAGAAAAAATCTAACAGTCGACAATATAATTGAAGACCTTAAGAATTCAACGATTGAAAAATAAGCTAAATACGTTTGAGTGCCCTAAAAATGTCTAACACAGTGACAGTGTAATTATCCATATATTCCTAGCCTGCAAGAATGATGATTAAATTCAACATTTGTGCAAGATTCCAAACTAACATAGGCACCTTCTCTGAATTTCATGATATTTCTTGTAAAACCTTATGGAAATTTCTTACAAAACCACATGGAAAACGTAGCGTAGCGTTTTTTATTGTTTTTAGGGTTGCAAAACCTTACCTTCATAACAAAGTTTGCTGTCAGCACTCAAGGACGTTTCGTCTATAATAACTACATTCGACGAGGGAGACGCTAGGGCATCTGCAATCAGGCGGGCGACGGTGCTTTTACCGCTGCAAGGCTGGCCGCACAGAAGCACGAGAGCCATGGCTGAGAATCGAAGGGAAAGAATCGAATCGAAGAAAAAGAATCGAGAGGAGCAAAAATCTGACGTGGATAGCTCGCGTGAACGTTTCAAAAGTTGCAAAAAAGAATCAAAATTTAATGAAGAAGCCATTTGGACATTTCGTGAATCCGCACAAAAATAGGAGTTTCCAAAACTGTATAAATTGCGTGCGAAATTCCGTGCAGATACATATAACCGAATTATTAATAGATAATAAATTAATAATGGTACAGTGCTGTACTGTAATGTGATTTTAATCGTACAATAATCGTATTTTACACGATAAAACAAATTCACGCACAAATAATACGGGTAAGCCACATATACTGTAGCGTCTCCAATTTTTGATCCTGACGTTATTAAACAAATACGATGGCATACTGTACAGTGCAGTACAGTATATCGCGTATCGCTATTAGTGCTAATGATTTTTTCGCCACTTAAAACATCTTTTCTCCGTACACACTTGTCCGATTTTCACATAAAGACCACCAATCGAAAGATGAGATTCTTAGCTTGCAATCGCAACCGTCAGATCCATAAACCGACAAACGTGTACGGAGAAAAGATGTTTTAAGTGACAAAAATAACATTAACACTAATACTCTAATAGCTAGTGTTGGGTATCGAGGACCCATTGCCGATATTCGATATATATCGAATTTCATGTACCCGATATTCGATATATCGCTTCGATATATCGAATTTCAAATTATCGCGATATATCGCCGATATATCGCCGATATATCGTATTGACGATATATCGAATATGAAAATTTTTTTTTTCAAAAAAAACCCCCCCCCCCCCCCCCCCCCCCCCCCCCCACTGAGCACAAATCCGTACGATTTTTCGTACGATTCTCCGTACGATTTTTCGTACGGTTTTCCGTACTCTGCCTGTACGGACACGAAATTTTTGCGATATATATCGCGATAATTTATGTTGGTCTCGGTACGATATATCGAGGATCCTCCTCGATCGATATTCGATATATCGAATATCGAGATTATCGCGATATGAATCTACCCGATACCCAACACTACTAATAGCGATACACGGTGTACTGTACAGTACTGTACTATACTGTACCATAAAATTCGATGGCATACCATACCGTTTGTAAAACCTGAGAAAAAGCACCAGAGCAGCTGGTCTATAAACCTATAAATCATAGCTGCTTGAATTGAAGATATTTTCCCCCTTAACCTTTCCTTTTTCCATGCAAGCCAGTATATCTCTCTGCGCTCTCTGCGATGGATATGTCCGCCATGTTTCATTCTCTTTTTCTTCCTCCAGCACCTTCCAGCCATTATCACTCTGTTCTACGTCATCACGCTGTTCTATGCCGTTACGTTGCTCTTTGCCGTTACCTTATTCTATGCCGTCACCTTGTTCTATGCCGTTACGCTGCTTTATGCCATTACGCTGCTCTATGGAACAGGCTACAGTAGTTGTTTCGAGAACACCTAAGCGGCAGGAAGTTTCTTGGAAATGGCCGTCGTGGAAGTCAAGCCCCTTGCGCCACAACAAGTATGTCACTGGAGAGGGAGAGCCGCAGAAAGGAAAAAAAAATGGAGAAGCAGAGCAAGTGGAGGTGAGAAGGTTTCCGAATGGCCGCAGTTTTGGAAGAGCTTCTCAACCAAAACAAAAACAGAATTCTACCGAAATTCGAATGGAGGAAAAGGAAAAGGAAAAGGAGGAGGAGGAGGAGAAGGACAAAAAGTTTATCACTAATCCATTGTCCTCCACGGGAACAACCTTTACGGAAAAAGGTAGGGAAGATGATACAGACCTAGAATGCGCCAAATTAGACGCCAGAGTATGTGTATCAGAAAAGAGAACACAAAAAACTACAATCAATATAGTTTCTCACATTCAATTTTATGGAAAACAAAAAGAAGAAGAAAAAGAAGAAGAAGAAGTAGAAGAAGAAGATGGTGCGTCTATCGTCGACAAAGAGCCTTCAATCGGAGAAACAAAACCGACACAGACTGGGAATTCGACAGCAAGGACAGGTGTACGTAAGTTAAATGTACGGACAGACGTACGGAATTTGAATGTACGGACAGCTGTACGGGAGTTAGTGTCTGCCGCTAGCGCAGCTGGTGTTGCTGACGTAATGGATGGAATGGTATCGCCTGGAAAATATATGAATGATTGGGAGATAATGGCGCTTCTCCGCGAATTAGGCCTATTAAAACGGCCTAAGGTGGCCCTGCAGGTACTTCAAACCCTTGAAAACCCCAAAATTAATCTCGTAACACTCTTAAAACCCTTAAAAAACTTGAGGGTCTTATGAATTATTGGGAGCTCCCTGCAGGCAGTTCTTCACCAAACCTTAAAAATTCCTAAAAAAACCCTGAAATCCCTGAAAATCCCTGAAAATTCCTTAAAAAACCCTAGGAATCCCTTCGAAAATCCTGAAGAGCATTAAAAACCCTGAAAAACCTTAGTGAACCTTCGAATTTAAAGCCCTCATAAAATCATAAAAAAGTTTCTCCTTTGTTTCTTCTGATTTTTAGTTGAACTTTGACTTGTTTTCTGCATTTTTGCATCCCCACCCCCTCTCCCTCACTTCTCCCTCTCCCTCACTTCTCCCTCTCCCTCTCCCTCTCATCTCCTTCTTCCTCTCTCCCTTCCCCTCCACCCTCTTCCCTCCACCTCTTCCCTCCCCCTCTGACTGCCCTCTCTCCCCTTCTGACTGCCATTCACTCTTCTCCCTCCTTCCACTCTCCCCTCCTCCAGTTCCCCTCACTCTCCCCTGCCTGTCCTCCACTGTTTTCCCCTTCCCACCCTCTTCCTTCCTCTCCCCCTCTCCATGTCAGTAAAGTTCTATCATTGTTTATATCACTGTAGAATGCATCAACGCTAATTTAATTTTTGATTTTCATATGGTAATGATGATAAATAATAAAATAATTAATTTTGTCTGCCAGGTATTGTTTGCACAGTAGGCCACGCAAAAACCCTAAAATTCTGTCTTCTCTTTCGTCTCTCCCGTCTCTCTCCTTCTTCTCCCTCTCTCCCTCCCCTTCTCTCTCTCTCTCTCGAAAGAGAGAGAGAGAGAGAGAGAGAGAGATCAATGTCTTTTCCATCATTCACGGACAGCATTTTGCCAGCTTGCTTCACCGTGTACCGCTATTAGTATAATGTTATTTTCACCACTAAATTATCTTTCTTTGATGCACACTTGCCGGGTTGTTAATCGACGTTTGCGATTTCAAGGTAAGGTTCTCCCCTTTTGATTGGCGGTCTCCAATCAATATGTGGTGAAAAAAACATTAGTGTTAATAGCGGTACATGGTGTACACTGCAAGTCAACTTCTACAATCCTAAAATCCAAAAAACCCTAAAAAAACTCTAGAAGCTCTACAATTTTTTCCGAAAGATAACACTTACAATTCTAGCAACCCCTGGAAAACCGTAGAAAAACCCACAATTTTGTTGTGCAAGACAACTGCTACAATCCTTAAAATCCTTAAGAAAGTGTTAAAAACCCTACAATCCTGTTTTGCAAGACAACTCCTAAAGAGCATTTGTGTCTCTTTGTTGTAGAGCAATGTAAGTAGTGTTTGCCTTGAAATTTTAAGGTTTTTATGGCCCATCTCTATTAGTGTTAATATCAATGCAGTCGCGACTTTTTTTCCCCAAAAACCATAAAATGGTGTTTTTTTAATTTTACTATTTAAGTGTGTGTTAAATCAGTATGATTGGTACTAATTTCGATTCAAAACCAATATTTTTTTTTCACTAATAGCGATGGGCAGTGTACTCTGTGTATTGTTATTAGCGTTAATGACACAATATCAGTGCGCCTAAATTTTACCCCTCAAACCTGAAAGAGTGTTTATGACACTAATTGTTTTCTCTTAACACTTATTCTTTAAACAGTTTCAGAATCAGCCATGTCATTTAGAATTGAATTAGAATTAATAACACTTATATAAACCCCACGCTATTAATTTGTTTACTCTAATAACTATTCACGCTGTAGTTTATGGCAAGCTGGAAGGGGCTATATCTCCCGTTAAGATAGCTACACTGTCCATCCTTTTAGTGTAAATGAAGTGTTAGAGTCAATGCTGAATTAGAATGTATAATACGAATTCATTGAGGGGAGACATGGCGATGTGTAGTGCACTCCTTTAATATTATGATTTTTTGGTGAAAAAGTCTAGACCAAATTAATGTTGTTAACTTTCATTCCTATGGGCATTCTAACTTGGGTGCGTGTTTTTTGACTCAAAATCATAAATTATTGTCAGTGGCACTAGTCGTTTAAGTTCCCTACATTGGACCATGTGGCAACACTTAATTTAGTGTAGCTGATTCCGATAAATTGTTAACGCCAATATTTCAGTAACTCTATTAGCGAAGGGCGTCGTATTGCCTTGTGATCTTATCATGTCCTCTGAATAGCATCAAACGTTGTTTTCAATGATAGGTGAGGCTGTGCTTTCATAATTCTTCACACAATGGAAGACGTGAAAGCTACTACCACCTTTCTTTGTAACTCCATATTGAGTAAAGCCACAATACCTAAAGATGAATCATGCTTCTCTATCTCCTTAGAGATTTGGCCTACTAGGCAACATTAAGATCATAGTATTAAAGTGCGAAAATGTATGAAAACAATATATGTGGTTGCCCCACATATACCAGTATTATATGCGATAACCCCCTATAATACATGTATAACACGAGGTTACCAGATATACCAATTCCACGCATTTTTGCACTTTGAAACTATGATCAAACTGGCGAAGTCTTCAAATTAATTGCACATCTTAATGTGTTCTTTGCCAAAAATCTTGGAAATGAAGATGCAATGTTTTGTAGATGTTGCACTTGTCCTTGCTTGGTAACATTAAAATGTCTAGGACTTGGAAGTAAATTGCATATGTTAACGTATTCTTTGCCAAAGATCCACAAAATGAAGATGTATTTTTTCCCGTATATTGCATGTGTTTTTACAGGTGTGGCAATGGTGGCGCAAAAGGAACCCTTATTCCCCTAACGTGCACCATTATACAATGATGTTGACAATTCTTGGACGTGGCAAGATGATAAAACAATGTTTTCTTCTCCTAGATGACATGCAAGCCTCTGGCTGTGTAATTGATGCTCCACCGTACAACGCTATCATTACTGCGTTGGGACGTGCTGGAGAAACAGACAAAGCTGTAGAAGTTTTTCGAAGGATGCAGGCATCAAATTCACCATTGAGGCCCACCGTTGTGACGTACGGAGCAATATTGATGACATTAACCAAAGCTGGTCGTCTACAGGAGGCAAAGGAATTGTTTGAGAGAATGTTAGAAACAGATTGCAAACCAAACATTGTTGTGTTTAATACGCTCATTTCTGCTTTTGGAAAGACAGGTGATATTCAATCAATGGAAAAGATATTGGAAACAATGCGTCAAAAAGGTCTTACTCCAGATGGGGTCACATACACGGTGCTAGTCCACGCTTATCGTATTTGTGGTCTCTTTCGTAAAGTTGCAGAAACTTGGGAAGAGTTGACCATAAACAAGTGCAAAAAGGACACCGCCTTATATACCGAGATGATTTGTGTCGAGAGTCAATTGGGAAGAGTTGCAGAAATGGAGGCAGTATTCACAGAAATGTGTAATTTAGGTATTGAACCCGACAAGTTAACATTCACTGCCCTTATAACAGGCTTTGGGAACCATGGTGATTGTACAAAAATGGATACCACTTTGCGTTTTATGAGAGCCATTGGTTGTCAACCTGACGCAACTGTTTATGCTTCTGTCCTAAGGGCTTATGGGAGACGGGGCTTAATAGCAGGAATAGAACGAATTCGGCAGGTTATGGCTATAGAGGGCTGTCCTTTTACCCATTTAATTTTCGAAATCCTCATTTTGGAATACGGAAGAAGTGGCCTGATTGACCGCATGGAGCATTCAGTTTGTGAAATGATAACAGCTGGGTTTTCTCTTCAAAAGAAAGACTTTGATAATTTGGTTGTAGCCTACAGCAATGCTGGGCTTTTGGGGAAAATGGAGGACACAATAGAGTTGATGAGAGAAAGACGATTTCGTCCGTCATCCCAAACGTGGGAATTTGTGATGTGTGCTTATGAGAGAGCAGGACTCCGGAGTCGAGCATCATATGCTCGAAATCTTGCCCTGGGAAAGGATTTTAAATGACGCAATATTTGAGTAAAGAATTTCCCACTTGAGTAGAGACTTCTCCACTTCAGTAGGAACTTTTCCACTTGAGACGTCTTGAGTAGGGACGTTTCCACTTCAGTGGTGACTTTTCCACTTGAGATTTTCCACTTCAGAAGAGAACTTTCCACTTGAGTAGAGACTTTTCCACTTTGTTTCGCAATTCCATTTGTTCGCAATGAGCTTAAAGGGGACTTGTTGAGGTGGAAATACCAAGGACGGGAAGGCAAAATTGCAAGAACCGCCATCATATATCACTACCATGTATATGTCGCTGGTTTTTGATATCAGCAACATATGACCCGATAGGTCAGCGCTTTTTTGGTCAACGCTTTTTTTCTCGGACCAAGGCTCCAAGACAGCTTTTACTCAGTTTTTTTTTTTTCTCCGAGGATCGTGCACTGTCAGAGGATTTTTTGTGTGCGATCCTTTCCATTCTCCGTAGGGATTATCAGTTACATTCGTCCTTCCATCAGACACATGTGGTAATCAACTGCATAAGTGCTCTTATTTGACAAAGATAACAATTTTTTTGTGCGTAAGATAACTGGTAAGTCTTCCCACTTTCTTTTGGGAACTTTGAGGGAAGGGGATATGGATTATAATTTAAATGTGTGAAAACAATTGGGAACACTATACGTGGTGACCCGGTACTATACGCGTATTTTATGATCTTTTTGAATAGTTTGGGGAAACTACATATAGAGTTTCCGATTTTTTGGTACATGTGAGCTATTGTATGCATAGGGTCTTCGTTTCATTTTCTGTTGTTAGGCATGTTATTGTATGCTTTGCAATTGTCTCTTCATGTTTGCCCCCAAGCATTTTATGATTTGTAGTCTTCACTGCTGTTGTCTTTCCTTCAGCATTTTATGCTTTGTAAATCCTCTCTTCAGATGTTTTTTCTGAAGCATTTTATGCTATCCTCTCTTCTGCTGTTTTTCCTCAAGCAGTTTATGCTTTGTAATCCTCACTTCTACTGTCTTTTGTTGTATGGTTTCCTGTCATGTTTGCAGGAGGAGCCATTCCTTTGTATTCCGTATGTGATAGTGGCACAAAGTCTAAGATTCGCTTCGAAACTCTGAAGCGATTTTCCGGTGCAAATTTTCGGTCTTTTTTTTGAAAAGCGTACGCAAAATTGAAAATACCATTGCTCCAGGAGGGCTAAATCAAGTGAGAAAAAAACCTTAGTGCCATTTTGAAATATGTGCTGAAAAGCTGTTGACGTCGTGATTATGAGAAAACATGTCGAGGGAACTGTTTTATTACATATTTTTATGTTAAACGGGCGACAAAATATGCAGTGTCAACGACCAAATTGAAGTTGAGATAGCCTTCGCAACACTATTATTAGTAACAGAATAGTATTAACTGATTAGGGACCTGTTGAAATCCAGGCTTGTATAGTGAATTAGGGCAGGCAAAGGGGATTTTTTCTTCGGAGGCCAATTTGTTATAATGAACTACTGTTGTAGATATATAAGTGCTTCATTCCTATTAGTAGGTCCACATATTTTAACCTGTAGGTATTGTGTTTTGTCAACATGGTCAAGGTTGTTCACCATAGGTTTATTTGTTTTAACTCCAATTGTTATTAATTCGATTTTTATTAAACTTCTCATTATTGTCGACATTGCCGATGCAAAAACCAACAATTATGAGCTCGAAGTTTTGTTTTGACATCTTTGTAGGCATGTGACATTTGTCACAGGTAATCACATGTTTCACATATAAGGAAAGGGATGTTTGTTTTGTTTTTCTGGTAAGACTCGGTAACTCGGATTTGACTGAAAATGGTTAGATAGGAATAATCTCGAGTAAGAATAGTGATATTGTTGCTGTTTTTATAGACGCCAACCTATTTCTCTTGGACGCCCTCAGATCTATTTTTCTTCCACTCTCCAACTATGTGTCAGCACCTTCTCGTGACAATGTCACGCCCTGAAACAAAATTCGGGGGGAAATTTTTTGAGAAAGCGACGATCAGAAAGTTTGGCATTAATGCCATCAACTTAAATTTTATATTAGTACTTGAAATGTTTCAAATTATACAAAGCATAGTTCAAAAGTAGGCGTTTTTATGGTAGGCCTTTGGTAGGCGCACAAAACTTGGCACAAAACTCGCGCACAGTAGACATACTGTATGTGTGTGCGTTGTGCACACTCTTGTACGAACGTATGAATCTGACGTATCATCATAGTACAGCGCACGCCGCCGGACGATTTTTTTTTGCGATTCCTTCGTACGGTTGCAACTTAGGCAGTACGGCGCTAAGTTTTACAGCAAAACGACAGGAAAAAACCCTTACTTATGCACATGGGGACACACCCTAAGAGACGAAAAAAACATTAGCCCTAATAGCGATTCACGGTGTAGTATAATGCCGTTCAGAATAACGTGCGACACGAAATAAATTACGCCCTTTTTTTTTAACGTGTTTTAAAAAGTTCTCAGTACACTGTCTACAGTACAGTATTGTACGGTATAGTTATTACTTTTTAGCGTCAATGTTTTTTCACCACTAAAATCACATTTTCACTTTATGCATACTTTTCAGATTATTAATCTGACGGTTGCGATGCAAAGATAAGGATCTTACCTTTTCAATTAATTGGCTGTCTTCAAACCGGAATCAGACACCGTGCGCACGTTCAGAAATTGATGAAATTGGCGAAAAAACTTTAGGCTTTTACGATATACAGTACAGTAATAATGGTCCGAATAACACAATCCTATTGGTCGGTTTTTTGTTTGGGAGGGGGGAAAAGTGCTCGCGGTAACTTTTTTCAGCTAACGAAGGGCCCTCTGTTAAAATGGGCATTTGCTCTTACCGTATATATGTACGGCCGAATATGCCACGTGGCACTGCCGTACCGTACCCTAATATTAACAAATTCGTCGAGCTGTACGGCGTGACATGCCGTTACTGTGACACCTATGATTCTCCTGCCAAGCAGTGAACTGCCATGGCTGACAAGGAAGAAGGGCGGAGTCTCTCAAACCAAGCAGCCATTTTTTTGTCTTCTCAGAGGGAAAAAACAGCAAATATGACGTCATCAAATTCCGTTTTTTCTACAGATACAAATATAGACTCAAGGAACAATAATAGCAATGTTGTCAAAAGAACAAGAAGCAGTAGTAACCCTAGCAATAAAAAAATACAACCAGATTTGTCCAACTCAATAGGAGAGAGAGAGAGTGGTAGAGAGAGTGGTGAAGAGAGTAGTAAAAATATATTTAGATTTTTTCCTTGGACTAATGGTAATGAGACTAAACAATCTAGAAGAGAAAAAGAACCAGAAGGACAAGTGAAATCCGTACAACAGCCGAAAAAGACGAAAAAACTAAAATTTCTTAGCAGTTTCGTACACCCGATGAGCTCCTTTATTACACTATTTGCAAGAAAAATAAAGGAGATTATCCGTCCATTCTTAATATTAAATAGACTGAGGACCAGTGCTCTCGAATCTTTTATTTTTTTTACCAAAGTTTTGTTTTTAGCGGTTGTACGGACGAGTTCTCTAAACAGTTATCCAGTATTCTGGTCCGCCTTTCAGTTTTTGACAGCTGTCAACTTGCCTCATCTCCATTGGTTGCAGAAGAGAACACCATTTCGTCAAATTTCCGCTCCATTTAAGGTACATTTTCATTAGTTTTTGTCAATTACGTTTAAAAATATACAACTTTCTTTCAACAACAACTCTGTTTTTTGTCTCATTCTAATAGTCTATTCATTTTTCGGTTGTTTTGTAAAAAACATTACAACACACCGTTTCGCCAAATCCGCACCCTTTAAGGTACATTTTCGTTTTTTTTAGAAAACTTTGTTAAATAAACAACTGTTCTTTAGTTCCAATAGTCTCTTCGTCCTTCAATTATTTTTTCAAAAACATTTCAAATTTCTTCACCAGTTAATCTACGTTTTCGTTTGGTTTTTCAAATACTTTCCAAAAACATGATAGAGAAAACTTTATTATTTGCCACATTTCAATAGTCTTTGCATTTTTCGTTTGTTTTTTCAAAAACACTATAAACTATAAACAAATTTGTTTCTTCAAATTAGCCCTCCGTTTGAGGTACATTGTTCTCATAGCTATTAAGAGTTAATGAATTATGACGGTACACACTTTATTATTATACATTGAATATGTAATATAATATTCAGTAAATTATGAGGGTTAATACTAGAACTAACCACACTAAATTATGTTCTGCCACTTGCCTCATTATGGACCACTTTAACAAAACAGTGCGACTAACACTAATTTGTGATTTTGAATTGGAAAATAACACTTACTCGAATTAGTGTGATTAACTCTACTAGCGATGGGATGATGTACATTTTCGTTTGCATTTTTCAAAAAATTATTTGTTTTTTTGCACATTCCAGCAGGTTCTCATTGACAAGAATGCTCAAGAGATTCTCTAAAGTATCTTTTTTTATTGTCTATTAATAGCTCAAACCCTGAAAACCCTTGAAAAACCACCTGAAAATCTCTAGAAAATCCCTTGACAATCCCAAGAAAACGCTAAAAAACTGTAAGAAACCTGAAAAGCCTGAAAATTGCACCATTCACTATGCCTTGTAAAGCCTTAAAACCCTAAAACTCTAAAAAAACACTAAGTGTGGGCTGTTTGTAATTATGGCTTTTTCCAGGTAGTTTGGAGATATTTGAGGCGAGTCTTGATTTCATATCACCTGAATTCCTATTGCCTTCACTCATATTTCATATTAAAATAATTAATTTCCTAATACTATTCTTACTCGTATTCCTGTTTTGAAACCCGGATTGAGTTCCAACCAAATAATGTTAAAAAAATATGAAATTTAAACTTACTCTTGTGAAAGTTTCAAATTGACAAGAGACAACTAGACAAAGGGAAAAAATGGGCCATTGAAGGAGAGGGAATGTGAAAGGGAAGAAAAAGTAGCAGAGAGAGGTGAGTCTAGTAGAAGAGGGAGAGAAAATGTTACAAAAACAACCATTCTCACAACCGTGAGTTGGGGCTGACTGACAATGCATAATTGTTTTTCCTTCTCCCTCTCCTCTCCATCTCCCTCTCTCTCCCCATTCCCCTCCCCCTCCCCCTCCCCTCTCCGCTCCCCCTCTCTCCTCCTCTCCCTCACGACATTCCTCCCTCCGTCCCTTCCTCCCTCCCTCCCTTCCTCCGTCCTTTCTGCCCTTTGTTAATGGATATTTACAGATGTTTACAATGCCTATGCTCGCCTTTTCCGTTGTATCCATGGTTTTGGACGCTCAAGATGAATCTTCAAACCCTAGACAACGTTCCATTTCCAGACCTGAGCCCAGGCCAACCCCGAACCTGCTGACTCACGAGCCTGCCGAACCTTCTGCCGAATCTCCTCTTAATAATGAGCGGGAATCTCCTGACAACTCAAACCTCAGCCCTGACAACCTTTCCGAAAGTGCAACCTCCAGCCCCAGGTCCAACTGCTCCAAATCTCTCTCTCTCTCTCTCTCTCTCTCTCTCTCTCTCTCTCTCTCTCTCTCTCTCTCTCCTCTCTCTCTCTCTCTCTCTCTCTCTCTCTCTCTCTCTCTCTCTCTCACCCTCTCCTCTCTCCTCTCCTCTCTTTTCTCTCTCTCCTCTCCTCCCTCCCCTCTCTCTCCCTCTCTCTCTCTCTCTTCACCACTCCCCTCTCCTCTCCTCTCCTCTCCTCTCCTCCCTCTCTCTCCTTCTCCTCTCCCCCACTCTCTCTTACACTCTCTCCTCTCTCTCCCTTCTCAATCCTCTCTCTCTCTCCTGTTGACTAAAAACGAAATGAGCAAAACTTGATCGGTTGATGCTGAAAATATATGAAGTCATTTTGGCTTTTTAAAAGTTCAAAATGTAAGCAACTATTTAAAAAAAATTGTCTCGTGTTAATAAATGGCAAACTTGCACTCCATTTCTTGATTGCTCCTTTGACAGATGATTGTCCACTGATTACAATTTTCGATCTGTTTGCTTAGAAGATCTGCTGAACCTTCTTTTTTAAAGCTTTTGTATGCAATGTGAAACTTTTATATCGTTGCTATGTACTGAAGGTAATACTGATGGCGATGTTGTCCCAATGTGTGGTTGTTCACCTGTCGAGGCTCCAGAGCCGCAGAGGACGGTAGAGATGAGGAACAAGTGCCCCTTCTTGCGCTTCGGGCTCGACTTACAGAAAATCAAGTTCAACTGCCTGATCGGTATGATTTTCCCCTCCACCTCCACCTCCACCTCCCCCTCCACGTCCCCCTCCCTCTCCCTCTCCCTCCCCCCTCGTTCTCCCCCTCTCCCTCCCCCCTCTTTCTCCGCCCTCCCCATTCCTTCTCCCGCTCCCTCCCCCTCCCTCCCCCTCCCCTCTCCCTCTCCCTCCCCCTCCCCCTCCCTCCCCCCCCCCCTTCCCCCCCCCCCCCCCCCCCCCCCCCCTCCCCCCTCCCCCCCCCCCCCCCGCCCTCCCTCCGCCCCCCCCTCCCTCCCTCTCGGATATGTGTCAGTAATTAAATTATTCCAGTAGCTATGTTTCTCGATGTTCTTTTGCACCAAATGTCAGGCATTTGAAAATAAGGTTTTATTACAGAATATACAGTTTCAATACAGTGGATTGTGTCACTCATACAAATCCCTTCTCTTTTTTTTTTTTTTAACAGATTGAATGATGACGAACTCCAACGGTTCCTTGTAGCGGCTTCCGGGAATCTTCGGGTGGCCGTACAAAAGGTTCAACATACTGTGACATGGAGAGCCAATTGCAATTTTCTTAATTCACATGAATTAGAGCGTGATTGGGGCCAAAAGATTTTTTGGCACGGGAGAGATGTGTGTGGTCGACCTTGTCTTGTCGTTCACCTCGGAAAAACGACTCGGGAACTTCCACCCGATGAGAGAGCTAATTTTGTCCAGGCTTTGGGTGAGAGAAATACTGTCCTTTTCCCTTTTCCTTTAACCATTTCCCTTTTCCGTTTTTCCTTTTCCCTTTTCCATTTTCTCTTTTCCCTTTCCCATTTTCCCTTTTCCCTTTTCCCTTTTCCCTTTTCCCTTTTCCCTTTTCCCTTTTCCCTTTTCCCTTTTCCCTTTTCCCTTTTCTCTTTTCCCTTTTCCATTTTCCCTTTTCCCTTTTCCCTTTTCCCTTTTCCCTTTTCCCTTTTCCCTTTTCCCTTTTCCCTTTTCCCTTCAACATTTTTTCGCATTGTTTGAAACTCTTCGACATGAGTTTTGTTAGATTGTTTATGGACATTGTTGTAAAAATTATTCAAAAACTGGAATTATGAATCGCTCTTGAGGATCTTTCCGAAGACGGATATGACTTTTTCTTAAAAATTATCCGAAACTGGATTTCTGAATCGATTTTGAGAATTTTTTCAAGGATTCTTGTGTCACTCAGTATCTCACTCATTTTCAAATTTTGTTCTTAACAGTATCTCAGGTGGAATATGGTGTGGTGGAGTTGGTGGGAGAGACACAAAGTCCCGATGAAGGAAAGATAGCGGTGGTAGTAAACTGCTCTGGATCTGCCTTATGGGCTCTCCCTCTTGGGATGCTTAAAGACTCAGCTTTGTTACTTCACCGGAACTTTCCGTCACGTCTCGGAGCCTTATATGCCCTTCATGTACCCTTGATTTTGAGGGCACTTGCGGGAGCAGTTATACAGGTAACTTTTTTTCCTTTCTTTACAGTAATTTCTTTTTCTTTTTTTTTACAGTGTCAGCGGTTTCTGCCCGACATCTTCTATCAGTCAGTAAGCTCCCAGCGTATGTTACATTTACTAGTGTGGAAAAGTTTTTTAACCCTGAATGTCTATTGTATTTATTCAAAAGATTGAATCAGTTTATTGCTTACAAAGCCTACTTATAGCTCATGATTTTGTTTTGATGAAAACTTCATTACTTAAAATCAGTTGTATTCCTGACGCAAGTTATGATGGTTTGTCGTGAATCACTAGTAAAAGAAATACATAATGTGGGTTTTATTTTAGTGTTATTTATTTCTAATTTAGGGCCGACCGATGTGGACAATTCTAGACCACTTACCAAATTATAGCTTTAAGAAGGAAAACCATTAGTGTTATTTACGCTTCTTAATGTTCACGAGGCATAAAAAACTGGCACTGAAATAGTGTTATCAACACTAATAGCGATTTACGGTCCACTGAAAAATTTTCGCAGGTATTACCACCTTCGACTCGTCAAAAAATTCGATTAGAAGGCGAAAGTACGGCTTATGTACCTCTTTTGGAAGAACAATTAGGAGGACTTGCCCGAGTCCCTCGAGATTTGGGTGGAGCTTGTACTTGTTCACATTGTGTGCGTCCTTCGTCTACGTCGGATAACTCAACAGTAGTGGGTAACGGGCAATCGAACCGCAGAAACCTTTCCCTCTCCTCTTACATTTCCTCTCGATTTTCCTCTCGTCCTTCCTCTCGCGTTTCCCCTTCCCCTCCCTCTCCCTCTCCCTCTCCCTCTCCGCTTCCTGGTAGACGAGAATCGAGGAGACAATCGGAACAAAGACAGAGTGTTCCTCAAAACCAGGAGAGACAAGAAGTAGAACAGCAAGGCGAGAGGAGAGAGAGATCAATACATTCAGAAAACCCACAATCTCACAGAGAACATAATAGGATTCGGAATGGCCCTTGGTTGTGGAACGGAAGACTGTCTAACGGAACTGCGTCTAACAGAACAGCGTCCAACGGATCGATGTCTAACGGAACGCTGTCTAACGGTACGATTTCTAACGGAATAATGTCTAACGGAACAGCTTCTAACGGAACTAACAGAGTCACAAACCCTCGAAGGGTTCAGTTTCGAGAACAAAGGGAAGAACCGACAACGGAGTGGTTATTAGAAGCGGAACAACAGGGTTTATCGGGAGTTTCTTGGTTACTTTTTGGAGGGTTTTCTATTCTCGTCCTTCTTTTGTTTGCCACAGTAGCTCAAAATTTCTACTCTGGAGTATATCAAGTTAGTTTTTTAAGTTTCTGATGTATGAGGGAGTTCCTTGTTTTTTTTTCAGTTCTGTTTCAGTTCTCCGGTCTGGTGAATGCTGATTAAGGATTTAGGTTTTTCCTGATTACCTTCTCTTTTTTTTTTTCGTGAAGAAAAGAGGGGATTTAGAATAAGTAGGGATACTTTTTTCGAAGGGTTTACCAATCAGGATAGAGAGCTTAACTTTTTAGTAACAAAAATGTTTTTAGTGAGATTTACGTCATTTTTATGTTGGGTTCGAAATTTTTTTTCCATATGTAAGTCAAAACTCTTGTTCAGTTAGCTTGCTAAGAGGAGAAAATAATGTAATTTGGAAAATATACGTTTCATTTCACTCGCTTGTTTTGTTAGCTTGTTCTCTCTCTCTCTCTCTCTTTTTTCTCTTCCCTTTGAACTGTCTTTGGTGCTTATTTGCTTACTCTTTTTGCCGGACATGTCAACAAAATTTGTCTAATAAAAGATTGTGAAAGTTCCCGGTTTACCTGAATTCAACTATTTTAGTCTTCCATTTACGCAAAAGAAATAATGGAACAGAAATTCCTTCCCTGTCAATTATATTTTGAAATTTGTATTCCAGTGAACTTGAATGCATGCATAAAGGATTGGCATATATATATATAGAACGTGCATAAACAAAATATAGATAATATAGGTAGAAAAGAAGACAGAGATTAAGCTTATTGAAAGGGTGTATTGCTTTGTACAATAGTCTACTCTAATGACATGACTCAGATTTCTAACCACTATATGATTCAAACTTTGATGGCTTGTAAACAACACGACAGGGGAGCTTTCACAATTATTAATATAATCTTGTTTCTTTTCTCCCTCACGATCAGCAAGTCAAAATCTAAATGCTCTAACAGAATGTGAAATCTGTAATTGATTTATGCATTTATAAAAACACCAGTTTGCTTGTAAGATGTTGGGATATCAAGCAAAATCTGTCAATGTTTCGATCAAGTTCACCTTTTAGTGTGTATGTGTATGGCATGTTTTCCTTTTTAAGTTTGTTTAATTTTTTATGCATTTCCTGTTTTATACTGATTTTCCTGTCTATTGATCTCCGTTGTATGTACTCAGCTGTTTGAAATTTGGGAAATCAGGAAACTGTGCATTCCTAAAAGATGGTAAAAGATGCTCTAGCCTAACAATGGACTGCAATTTGTTTTCCCTATTTCCAAAATCTTACAAAGAAAATATTCAAAAAGCAACATTACCATCATCCTGAATTAAAGCAAGCAAGGTAAAGATTATGGAACAGAAAATAAATTGGTTACTTGAGTTGGTTTTCGACAATTTCAGCCAGTCTCTAAGCTCCCGCTTTTGTTTGTTTTGGCATTGGGTGCCAGACTTAATTCTAGATCTGATAACCATAGAAAAGAAACTAATAACGGAATAACATGCGCAGAGATTCAGTACCGAGTCTACAATTGGGCAGCATTTCACACAGAAAAAGTTTTGTCGGAAAAGTAATCCCACAAAATTTCCAAGACGGGAAATCATTTCACATATTACCGATTTGACACCGACTCTCACACAATATTCAGTGAACCATTTGCTGAAAATTACTGAACTCTTTTGTTCGATGTCTATATGTTTATCACAACTACTATGATCATAGAAATAGAAATAGAAATTTGATATGAACCACAATAACCGGCCGGATAGTTTTCCTTGTTTACCTTTCCTGGAATAAAATTCCCTTATAAAACGACACAAAATCACCATACTGGAGAATCCGACAATAAGTTACACTATTAACAAACCATACCGTCACGAAAAGGAGAAGATTCCAAAGATAGTCCTTTAGAAAGAATACAGTAGTGCCCCCTTCCTCTCACCTTCCTAGGAAAGCCAGCTTTAATAATATCCTTGAGTCAAAATTACGTTAAGAGTTACGTTAACTTTCCGTAAGTTAAACGCTGATTGTTTGTACAAGTGGACAAACCATACATACTAAACTCATTTCCAGCTAGCAAATAAGAATAATGGCCAGTAAATTTAAAGTTCGTGGCTATTTGTTAAGAAATTAGAGAGAACATAATAATTACTAAGATATAGAAAACCTTTACTTATGAAACATTAATGAAGAATAAATAAGCAAATAGGTAAAAAAAACAGAGGCATGCGTGCAACTGCTTGTTTGGCATTTCAAAAAAAGCATGCAGGAAGGATGGTAAAATGAAGTGAAAGTACATTTTATATGTTAATTGAAAAAGGAAAAAAAATCACTAGTATAAAGAAAGATAAACTCACCTTAAAAATACAATAGGAGTGGCATTCAACCCGTTCATCACAGATACGCAACTGTGTGAATGTCATGAGCCATTTAATCAAGAGTAATCACAAAATTCATCTTCTTTACAATTACACTAACCATCATATAACATTAAAACACAGTGTAGAAAAAACACAAACATTACTCAAAAGTGATATCATGAAAACACTAAAAAAATTATGCATGCCGTTTGCATGCAGACGGTAAAAACCTTCATATGAAAGAACCTGAAATCCTCTGTTTTCAACAGAATAAAAAAGACGTACGATGTACAGCCAAGTAAAATACATTTTAGGAGTCGTAAAAAAAAACTTAGTTCCCATGCCTTCTAGATTTCCTTTCAGTTCCCATGCCTTCTAGATTTCCTTTCTTTTTTGGAGTTATGAAACTGCCAGATTAAGTGCTGAACGCCACAACCACTTCATACAATATTTACCTGAGCATTTATGATGAGTGAACAAAAGGCAAATACACTTCACTAGCCCTCACACTCACCACTAATTCAACATTTTTTTTCCTACCAAAAATGTCAGTGTGATGCACTGAACAAGTATAAAATCTCTGGATAAACCACTACATTTGTCTTCCACAAAATTTAGTAGATTTAAAGAGCAGCCAAAATTTCATCAGGACCACTGATGGTGAATGCGCCTCCCTCCTCCAAGTTGAGAGACTTCACAACACCATCATCAGCCAATAAAGCATACCGGCGGGAACGAATTCCCAATCCTTTGTCTGTAAGGTCCAACTGAACACCAAGTGCCTTTGTAAAAGCAGCACTGCCATCAGCCAGTAACATCACTTTGTCACCCGCATTGACAGTTTCTCCCCAAGCTCGCATAACAAAGGCGTCATTGACCGAGACACAGGCAATGCTGTCAATCCCCTTAGATGTCAGTTCTTCTGCTTTCTCGATGAAGGCAGGAAGATGCTTCTGGGAGCATGTTGGAGTGAAGGCACCTGGGACTGCAAATAGGACCACCTTCTTGCCCTGAACATCAAAAGTCAAAAGTATGCAAATTGTGTTAGATCATAGTTAAAAACATTTTACTCTACATGTAATTCCTT
The DNA here is from genome assembly GCA_037447655.1 of Zygnema cylindricum. Classification (NCBI taxonomy): domain Eukaryota; kingdom Viridiplantae; phylum Streptophyta; class Zygnematophyceae; order Zygnematales; family Zygnemataceae; genus Zygnema; species Zygnema cylindricum. The sequence continues at coordinate 358,465 of JBBHKE010002729.1, read as the reverse complement.
ACGCGCGCAACTTGGGCGAATTTCATAAAAACGTGTAAAATGCGTATAGGCTGCCCATACGTATTCAAACCTTGGAGTTATATGATAGATACTAAAATGCATGATAGAGGTAAACAAAAAAATGAAGAAGAATATAGCAATTTCCACAATCGTAAGACTTGCTGTTTATACGCCAGTGTATGTTTAATCAGAAAATAGAAACATTTCATCAAACGCAATGCATCTGCCAACTACATGCTACACCGCGCATCGTTATTAGTGTCAAAGTTTAAATAGCGTTAAAAAAAAAATAGCGTTATTGATTCTAATTTAGTGCCAGAAACGTGGCAGATTATAGTCCACGTCCTTAAATAGCGTTGCTAATTTAATTTCGAAAATCATGCATACTAATTGGAGAAAAAAATCAAGATTTTAAGAACCCAAATTAGAGTTAATAACACTAATAACGATGCACGGTGTACACATTTGTGCAGGCAAACAAAATAATTTAAGAAGTGCACATCTGCTGCAAACGACACATTAGTTCAGTCTACTGAAATTTATTACGTATAAAATAAAATTCATCAACCGAATACAAATGCTTCGGCATACACATTTATCATGGAATACATTAAACCAGTCTAATACACCAGTCTCAACATAGTTACACAAGTAGTTTTCCACTAAAACTAGTAAGAAAACGTCAACCACAAAAATAATAGAGACAATGTAGGACCTTTGTCAGCTGACTGATGGAGACAGTCTGCAGATTTCCCTCCTTATCGAAGTAAGAGAGGTCAGCGTCAGGAAGAGTACTTCCAACCGAAACTGTAGAGCTCGCCATAGCAACTGCTGTCGTTCTAAAAGTTCTGCTGTTAGCTACTGAAGTAGAAGCGCTAAAAGTAGCACGCTTCACTGGGCCTTCACTGAGCTTAGGAGAGGAACTGAGTCCTGAGAAGGATGGAAAGAAGAGAGCTCTTTGAGAGGAAGGATAAGCTCTCCTGAGAGGAGCAACTGCTGAAGCAAAGGGAGACAAGGGAGCTCGAACAATATTTGCAGTGAAAGATGCCATGGCTGCTGGAGTGTTTGTACAATCAGACGACTGAAAAAATCTTCACTTCCTACGTTTCAGCAACAACTTTCACTTCAGCCACACGTCATTGTACTTTATGAAGAAAGCTTGCAAGAGTTATAAGTGTTTGTACCCCAAAGCAGCACAAATTGGTCGGAATTTCCACGATATGACGGATTTCCCTTACTATTCAATGTACCTTGTTATATTTCAGGATATGAATCACACACGTCATTGCAAATGAAGCTTGCAAGAGTGATTTGTACCTGAAAGTACACAGAATGATATGAATTTCCATGACATGACAGATTCACCTACACTATTCAATGCACTGCATTTCTGCAACAGCTTTGAACCGCACGTTTTTGTTCAAGCCTTCCAAGGAAGCGCACAAGTTTGTATCCGAAAGTACAGAAATGATACGGATTTATTTTAATATGACGCATTCCTCGTGTTATACGTCAGCATGAAGAATCAGCGAATCGCATATTAATGCGCTATGCCTTTGATCGTGCTATGGATCCGTGTGGACGCTGACGATCCACAGAGACCATGGTCCAGAAACGCATCAGGAAACTCAATTCGATGTATTTTTAAACCTAAAGGATGGCACTTTAAAATGAATGTGTCAACTTTAAATATAGTGTATATCAGAAAGCTCGCTGGGAATACCAGGTACATAAAGGAAAAGGTCGTCTGTGGTCGTACACGTAGGTAAGGATTTCTGCGACGAATTAGGAGAGGACGTGTGTGGTACGCCGTGAACCATGGAGAAGAATCTGGTTCGAGGCGGAATCTTGCTCAAACAATTCCAGAGGATCACATTTTCAGAAGATTACAGATGGCGCAAGCTCGATATTTTGGAAAAAACTTGTGGTTAGTAAGCTGATCTGATCGTTGGGCACGACAGAGTCCTTGATGCGATCGTACACCATTTGTACAGCCGGTTGACTGTACCCTACGTTACATTGTGCACTGCTAAATAGAGCTCAGGTTCTAAATGAATAGGTGCCCTATGACATTTAAATTCCTCATACTAAGCACTATATGGATGCATCCTGGGCTTCTCGCGACGGAGACTGGACGTGTCGCTACAGCGGACTTCACTACAGTACAGTAAAGTACAGAACTACATTACTGTACCTTATACTGTATACGGTATCTCCTTGCGCTCTACATGCTGGTTCAGCAGCAATTGTTGCCGTCCAGAGGCTACCACGTGGTTTCAGCTAAAAAAATTGCCACGCGTAATGCGATCATTACCCGTCCGGCAAGAATCCTCGTGTCCGTACATTGCACCAAGCCCTTTGAGAATGCTTACAGTTTCGATCGCTGATAATTTGGACTATTCCTATTGGAGGAAGCCTCAGTTGTCGTCAGCAGGCATCCCACTGACTGACAAGTGTCCTTTACTATTTGCGGCAATGTCGGTGTGCAGGTGTGGCAGTGGCAGTGCCAATAATGCAGCGTCCTCGACGACCACCTTGCGCGTCCGTAGCGGACTCAATTTCAACGAGGGGGCGCTCCGAGGAACCGACCGTAGGGCACGCTTTGGAGGACGCTGCTTTTGTGGTCCTCCCACAGGTTGCAGCTCAAGAATACGCGCACTCTTTTACGTTTCAGAGCGAGTCGTAGAAAAGTACAGTACATCCTACGTGGACTCACGTGATACACAAAATGCGCTAGTAATGATTTATATGAGCCACACTACGTCTTGAAGCCACGTTATTGTAATGGAAGTTAAAACCGCTACAATGAATACTATTTCCAGTGGATTGCCTATGATCGTAATTTCCTCAACTCACGTGAAAGGAAGCCCCTTCCAAATAACTTTGTGCCGTTGTGGCCCATCTATGCGCTTTGACGGCTTCTTTATAAAGTGCGGAAAATGAGGTCATATTACTGTACTGTACTGTAGTATATTACGTTTTTAGGCAGATTTTTTAATGTTCGTAAAGCCGCACTATGAGGCTACGCGAATAGTACGCACATATTACGTATAGTATAGACACAATGTTTCGCACTTTAAAGCCATTCTGTTCAATAACGAGCGTCAATGGCCAGTAATCCTCGCCTTTCGTACTAAAAGCTGTACGATTTGTACAGTCTCCTGTACGATTAAGACGATTACTGGCTTAATAAATCTCAATTTTTACTGGCCAGTAATGCCAATGCGTATACTGCAATACCAATTTATCACCTTTTCAGGGCTTACTGCAGAAAACTCTTTGAACAGTGCATAAAATTGAGAGGAGGCTAGGAGAGTAAAATGTCGGTCACGTCACACGTTTTCAAGTGAGCGAGAGAAATCGTCATCTTTGCTACAGTGTGACGCCATTTTTTGTGGAGAGGAAAAGGTCGATAGGGAGGCGGGAGTGAGAGAGAGAGGGAGAGGAATAGGGGAGAGAGAGAGACAAGTCAAAGTTTTTAAAAGAGCGGGAAAGGTTCTTAGTGCAAGCTGCCATGGCAGAAGCCGGGATTCTCAGAAGCGCTGTCAAGGATGGCATTTTAAGGTAATGCTACGTCATCATTATCATCATCGCTTTTCCAGACTTGCCACAGTTTCTGGCAACAAAATATTATGGATTACGGTTAAGTTTTATGTGTTGTGGTTAATTTCTGGTCAAATTTTATACAATGCACTTAAGTTTTATCTATTGCAGTCAATTTTTATGTACTATGATTAAATTTTTAGCTTAATTTATGTATTGCATTTAAGTATTATGTATTCCGGTTAAGTTTTGTTTTAGTTTTATTTATTGCAGTCAAGTTTTATTTAATGTGGTTGAGTTTTTTATCTGGATTGCCTTCAGCCACTGACTCCATCTTTTTCTCTATTTTTTTTTTTTGCAGTTTCCTTTTTATGTTTATTGGATCTACTGCTGGAGCAACAGCAATGATTTTAGGTCCTTATTTTGGTGGAGACGACTCTTTAAATCTTTTCTTGCTTCTGGTCAGTTTCCGGAAGCAAAAATGAACGCACAAGATACCTCCTGATTTTTCGTAAAATATTAAAATTAGAAAATATCGTATGAAGTTTTTTTTTAAATTGTTTAAGCTCTGTTATTTAATTTTCTCTTCTTGTGAATTTTCTGAAAAAATGGAGGGATCTAAACGGTTGAATCTTCAAAGTTTCTGCCAACCTGCAGTGAAGGTCCATCCAATTGAATGTTTGTTTATTTATCACTAGAAAAGTATAAGTAGAAGTTTTTCAGTGTTACTTCAAAACTCGTTTTCGTGGAATGTTTTTGGACGCAATTTTTTTGGAGGCTTTTTTTGGCATCAAAGAAGCTATTGCAGTTGTATTTCTTCACGTCTTTTTTTTTTTTTCACATTTCAATTATTTTCTTCCAGTCTGCAATAGCAATGTTTTCACTTTTTTTTTTTTTACCTTTTTTCCATTTTTTTTTTCAGTCTGTAATATCAGTAGTTCATTTCCTTTCGCTTTTTTTTCACTTTTTTTTCATTTTTTTTTCTTCACTTTTATCACTATTTTCACCGTTTTTTCTTTCATTTTTTTTCCGTTTTTTTCACTTCCTCTTTCATTTTGCAATCTGTGATAGCAGTGTTTTCATCTACGAACATAATTCCCTACTTGCTTTAGTTTTTCACTTTTTTCGTTTTTTTCTCTCGCAGTCTGTAACACCATTGACTCCATCTCCAGCCATAAGTTCATACTTGCTTGTTTTTCACAATTCTTTCCATTTTTTGTTTTCCACATTATTTTTCACTCTTTTTTTTCACTCTTTTTTTTCACTTTTTTTTCCACTTTCTTTTCTTTCGCAGTCCGTAATAGCATTGTCTTCGTCTCCAAACACAATTTCATACTTGCTTGTGAACTTTTTTTTTCACTTTCTTATTATTTTTTTTTTCTTGCACTCTGTAGTGGCATTGTCTTCATCTCCGAACATCTAGCTTTTTTTTTTCACTTTTCTTTCAGCTTTTTTTTTCACTTTTCTTTCAGCTTTTTTTTCACTGTTTTTTCACTTTTTTCTCTTGCAGTCCGTAATAGCATTGTCTTCATCTCCAAACATAATTTCATAGTTTTTCTTTTTTTCACTTTCCTTTCAACTTTTTTCATCACTGTTTTTTCTCTTGCGGTCCATTATGGCATCGTTTCATCTTCAAGCATAATTTAACTTCCTTAACTTTCCGCTTTTTTCTCACTTTTTTTGCACTTTTTCTTCTTTTTTTCTTAACGTATTTTTCGCTTTTTTTCTCCTGCAGTCTGTAATAGCAGTACACCTTATGGTGTTTGGAGCTCTGACAGATGCCATGGGAGGCGCTTCTTTCAATCCGACTTCAAATCTTGCCAACTATTGGCTGGGAGAAGGCAATGAGTCCATTCTTGCCATGGGAATCAAGATTCCGGTGCAGGTACATAAGGGAGGGAGAGGGGGGGAGGGAAGGGAAGGAGGGAGGGAGAGGGAGGGAGAGAGGGAATAAAGATTTTGATGCAAGTGCTTGAGGGAGGAAGAGAGGAGAGGGAGGGATGAGCGAGGGAATTATGATTCCGATTCAAGTGCTTGAGGAAGGAAGGAAGGGGAGGGAGGGAGGGAGAGAGAGAGGGACTGGGAGAAGGCAATGAGTTAAACCTTGCCATGGATATCACGATTCCGGTGCAGGTAATTAAGGGAGGGAGGGAAGGGAGAGAAGGTATGCTTTTGTTCGTAATTTCAATTCATGTAAAATATCAGTGTATCTACCAGAGTATGTCATTTTGTTCGTAATTTTCCTTGCAATTAAAATATCAGGACACATATTCTCACTTGCATGTTTTTAGTCATGTTTCGGTCAAATATCACGTAACATGACCAGAAACGTGGCAAACTAATGCAAGTCGAATATCCTTTGTGCGTCTACTGGAATATGTTAATGTTTTTTGCAATTTCTTGAGATTTTCAATTTGCAATTTGAGTTCTTTACAGTTTACTTTTAGCTGCTTGTTATCTTTATGTCTACAGATACTGTACATAAAACATGGGATATTTATCCTTTCAAATAAAACTATTGTATATAAATGAACTGATGTCTTCTAATTGTGACCACTATTGAAACTTAGCTGAAACCAGATCCGTTAATGATTACCCACAAACAATTAATAAATCTGACACTTTTGAGCTAGCTTTTCAACGTCTAAATGAATCCTCGTTGCATACAATTAATATCGCACTTGGTAAACAGATTGAACGATTTCAAAATAACTTAATTCAAATAATCACACAAGAAGTAAATCAAAATAGTTTGTATGCTAGTTTTGATATATCCTCATTTAAAACGACTCAAATATGGAATCAATGAAACGTAAATTTATATTTCAATGGTAATTGGTTTAGAAACCGACCCACATATGTTCATAAATTTATAGAAACATGTTCTGATCTTAATCATATAAGACGAAAATATAAAATCAAAATGCAGTGTGTATGTCATAACAGAAACACGAGATCTTAAAACAAAAAAATATTGATCAGTAAAGCTGAACCAATCCATCAGCATGGGTATTTCTTAAACCAGTTTGAATTTAAACAACAAAGGACAAAAAGCTTTAACAAGGTTTGACAACTATAGTGTTTTTTTGTGTTTTATGGATGGTCCTGTGTGTTTTTTGTGTTTCTGTGTGCAACAACCAGGTAGCTGGTTCGATTTTAGGTGCCCGGGCAATTACAGAGGTGATGCCAGAAGCTTATAAACATACTCTTGGAGGACCGAAAATAGGTCACGGAGTCGATTTACAAACAGCGATAATCGCAGAAATTTTGCTTACTTTTGCCGTCAATGTAGTGGTTTTATGGTGCATTCTTGCCGGACCAAAAAGTTTTGCACTTCGGTCAGCTCTTCTTATTACAGGAGTTCTTTCCTGTATAGTGGTTGGAGCCCCATATACTGGCCCAGCTATGAACCCAACCATGGTAAGGATTTTGATACAATGGGAGAGGGAGAGGGAGAACAAATTAAAGAGGGTGATTACAGTATTAAAAAAAATTCATGTTTTGAGCGAAGTCCAGTTTTGAGTAACAGTACGCACCCAATTACTCAAAAAATCTGTACAAAGTGTAGAATTGCTCACATGTTTGTGAGTAAAACGTGAGAAATTTCCGATCGTATGATCACCTGACTTTGCTGACTATAGTATCGCTAATCATTACCAACGTGTTTAAGACTTGTGAAAAGAATGGAAGCCTTTGTCTGTTTTGGAGGTAGAGAAGCAACGGAAATAGCAGTTGCATATGCAAATAAGCCGGGCAGAGAGAGGGAGAGAGAGAGAGAGAGAGAGAGAGAGAGGGAGAGAGAGAGAGAGAGAGAGAGAGAGAGACAGAGAGAGATAGAGATGGACAGAGAGGCAGTGAAGGGCAAATAATGTGTGTTGAATCAAGATGCTTGAGTTTTCGTTGGCTTGCAGGCATTTGCTTGGGCGTATTTGAGAAATGAGCACTCGAATCCGGAGCATTTCTATGTGTACTGGTTGGCTCCCGTAATCGGTACGATTCTCGCGGCTATTGTTTTCGGAAATTTTATTCGACCTGCGACAAAGGAGAAACCGGCAGAAATTAAGCCTAAGACTGGTGAAAAATTAGAAAAGGAGACAACTAAACCTAAGGAAGAAGAGAACAGTGGCAAAAAGAAAACATCTTAGAAGGTAATGATCATAAGCTTTATCAAAAACGCGTCAGAAAACGGAAAAAAGGTAGAGAGGTAGAATAAAGCTATATGGTTGTGATGAATTAATTAGCTGATTAAGTATAAATTTCACATGTGCAAAAGTAGAAAGATAGAGAGAGGTGAATTGAAAGGTAGGAAAAAGTTACAGTTTTGTATAATTAATCCATCTGATAAAAAGTTTTTTCTTGTTTCACAGTCGTCTAAAAAGTTAGCGACTGATTTTGTGCAATTGTTTTAAATTACGAAATTAAACTATACACTTTTTTTTTGTACTGTGTATACTATAGCTTTTGCTATGTAGTCTACCCTGCTTTCCTTCATTTAGTGCTTAGGTGAAAAAGGAATACAGAAAAAAGGACATCGGAGAGGGAGAGGGAGTGGGCGAGGGAGGGAGAGGGAGAGGAAGAGGGAGAGGAAAAGGGTTATGGAAAGTCGTTAAATTTTCATACAATGTTTAAGGTATTTTTTGCTGTATACATAGTTTACCTTTTTCCTTCATTTTAGTACTTCGAAAAAAAAAGGAAAAATAGAAAGAACGACGCCTGAAATTCTCGATGGGAATGCTTAACAAAAGTGTAATATTCTCAGGAATTCTGAAATTTTATATTTTTTTCACACACTATTTGTACAATGTCTCACTGGACCTTCCCTAAAATCACTTATTTTCCACTTTCTTTCTTATTTTAATGAAAAACCATCCAGTTTTTCACTCACTTTTGTTTGTTATTTTTCCTTTTTCTTTTTCCTTTTAACTAGTTATTTTGCTAAAAAAGCACCTTCGCATCGATTACCTGTAAGCACCTGTTGGATCATATATAGTAATAAGACTTCAATAAGAAAGCACGGAGGTAAACCATTTTATAACATATTAGATTATTATATTTAAATACTTTATAAATATACACATTGGGAACAAAAAATGAAAGGAATAAGCGAAAGTGAAAAACCGAATGTAGATAGAAGCAACTAAAAAAAACCTAAAAAGGGAAAAGAGAGCAAATGAAACAAAAACAAAGAGATTTTTTTTTTTACTTCGTATTGTAAAATTGGTGCTTCTTATGAGATTTGGCAATAACAACCCATAGCATCCTAATTTAATTAAGTTTTTGTAACTCGGAAAATAATTTAAATAGTATCCTAATTTAATCGAGTTTTTGAAACTTGAGAAATGATTTGAATATGTGGAAAAGTAGAGATCTACACCAATAAAGTTGTGTTTTCGATTCATAACTATTGCATAAATTTATGTGCAATAAATTCAGATTCATGTATAAATTTGTATTGCACATTCATATTTATATTTAGATTTATAAATTTCACCTTCAATTGGATTCGTTTTTTTTTGGAAGAAAGAAAAAACTATCAAGGGTATGATTGATCGGTTATGGGCTTCCCTCTCCCCTCTCTTCTCCCCCCTCTCCCTTCTCCCCTCTCCCTCCCCTTTCCCTCCCCTCCTGCCCTTTTGCCACACCCTTCTCCCATATTCCATGCAAGTGAAGTACCAAAATAGAGCTTTAATATATATAAATCCGATATTGTTAAATATATTATCGAATAAATGTTATAGAACGGTGAGGGGGGCAGATATACTTCTCCAGGACCAACAAATTTGGGGTGGTGGGAGGGGCCGTACGGTACTGCAGTACGACTAAAGTACATAAAAAGTACAGAAAAGTATAGAGTTATCGCAATAGGAAGAAGAGGTGGGGTGGGGGGGGAAGGGCGAAAAAAAATCGATTTTTTTTTACGTTTATGGCGATAATTGAGGCCACTGGTACTCAACACTAACAATGTTTTACCCACCGGTGCCCCTCCTATCATCCTCTCCTCCCCTCCCTACCCTGCTTGTGTCTCATCTGTCTCCGCTTTCGATGTATCGCCAAATGGATATCCTCCACACTATATTCGGTGTGGGGGCACCTAAAACTGAATCCATTACTTTTTGAAAAACTGCGGGGGCGTTCTTAAGTCCAAAAGGCATGACACACCACTCCTAACGACCATCACTACCCCAAAAGGCGGTTTTATGCCTATCCTTCTCCTCTATTTCAATCTGGTTAAAGCCTTGTCGTAAATCCAGAATACTGAAATATTTAGCGCCTCCTACATGATCAAATATTTCTTCGGCCAATGGCATTGGATGTCGATCTTGTATCGTTCTAGCATTGAGTTCACGGTAATCGCCGCACATCCTGCGATCAGTAAAGTTTCCTTCGGCATCTTTTTTTCTGGGCATGACAGTGGGTGCGGCAAAAGTAGAATCCGACCGATAAATAAGGCCAGCTTCCTCTAATTCAGCGCAGCGTTGATCCACTAATTCCCATTCCGTTTCAGATAAGCGGTGTTTCAGCTTGAAAATGGGACGATCGTCTTACGGATCTATAGACATTTTATAGGTGGTATGGCGACCAAGATCATTCATAGAGAAAGCAAAAGCGTCGATATTCTAGAGAATCGCTTCGTTCAGTAGATCATGTTCAGATTGAGAGAGATTAGAGCCAAATTTCCATTTAGGAGATTCCGAACCTTTAATCGTCATTGCTTCCATGGCTTGTGAAAAAGCTAGCTGTTCATCCGCGATAAGTGACTGACCTAATGAGTAACCAACCGGTGTTTCCTGTAAGCAGTTTGTCCAATGGTGCCACCTGCGAGTAAGAAAGGAGTCCTGTGAGGAGGTGTTGACATACGACTAGAGGGAGCAGATTGGGCAGCAGTATATGCCGGAATGGACCATGACATGTGGCTAGGGTTCAAGAAATCGTAGATTGTGACATCTAGAGAAGGTTTTATAGGGGATGGAAAGAGGGGAAATTGAGAAGGTGTCCCCCTAAGGGTGACCGGAGATCGTGTAGGTATGTGTTTAGAAATTGATGATGCATTCCCCCCCCTGAGCTGGTTGAGACGGATGGGTTTGTGCGTAACGACCTGTTGCAAATCAGATGCCTAAGACAAATGAGAGGGATTGAGGGTCCATGACACGACCTAAAAGGATGCAGCGCTGTCGTTCTGTGAGACCATGGGCAGCCGTAGTGTTGGGAAGGAAATGCATAAGGTGTTCTCGTTCTATGGCTCTACGTTCATCTAGGCCGCCTGTGTGAATATTTCTGAGCAGGCCGGGCCCATCACCAGAGAAAGCGTGAGAGTGTGGATAAGACACTGGAGTGGGGAGAACTTTGGAGTGGGGAGAACTTTGAGTGGTTGGCCTGAGACGTTAATGTTGTAATTCGGTGGGTGATCAGGCTGCAGACAGGTTTGGACTTTGTGAAAAGGAAGAAGTGCAGTATGAATATCTGTAAAAGGAGGTTTGACAAAAATATTTCCTTCTCTAAGGCGTCCAATATCAATCAAGTTGGTCCATTTAGATCGAACCCGTGGGGAGAACTTTGAGTGGTTGGCCTGAGACGTTAATGTTGTAATTCGGTGGGTGATCAGGCTGCAGACAGGTTTGGACTTTGTGAAAAGGAAGAGGTTTGGACTTTGTGAAAAGGAAGAAGTGCAGTCTGAATATCTGTAAAAGGAGGTTTGACAAAAAGATTTCCTTCTCTAAGGCGTCCAATATCAATCAAGTTGGTCCATTTAGATCGAACCCGATGAGCTAACGACCTGTGACAAGCGGCATCAATGATAAGTGGAGGACCAATTAATGCTTCTATCTGCTTGTAATCAGCTAACACTGTAGGTCAAGGATCGTCATAGGCTGCCACGTTTTCCAGAATAGATCCCAATGGGCGATCGAAAGATTGCAAAAAATGCTTGATACGAAGTAATTCAAAGAATAATTTTGTGCGGGGATCAGCTAAGCCGAGACCTTTGCCTGCTCGTGACATTCCTGACACTCCCAACCGACATTCCTGACACTCCCAACCGGCAAAGAGAAGATCGATTGGTTCCACATCGAGAAGGTGTTGGTTTCCTATCAAACGAATATCTTGAGGTAGTGCTGTATGCATGTGAGCAAAGGCAGATTTAGGGAAAAGATGTGGATATTGTCCGTGTAAAAGATTAGAGTGATGTGTTTGGGCTTTCCGAGCTAAAGGGTCAGTGTCAACTGAGTAGTAGTGCTTGATAGGTAATTCGTTGCGAAGGCATGAGAGTAGAGAGGTACCTATGCCTGCGAATAGGTCTAAAATGACTAGACCATCTTGATGAGGTTTTACCTGAATTGGTTTCCAATTAATGGGAAAAAATCCAGAAAGATCTATAGAAATAAGAGGCAGAGGTGGAACCCGCGATAAAGGAATCTGAATTGTGTGTTTGTAGATGTGATCGAACTCGTGAGAATCGATAACAAAACCTAGATTATCAAAAATTTCAGGCAAAGAAGGACTATCGGGCAGAATTTCCTCTGCGGAAAGATAATGAAAAATTTCAAATCCTACCGAATTACCGGAATAAGCAGGGACAGATTGGGCTGCGTGAGCCATAATGGGCATGGATTGGCGTGCTGAAATTAGAGGGAGACAAATTTTCTTTTCCGGATAATTGGTAGGACGGTAGGAAAAAGTCTGATCGTACATATCAACGTCGCCTCCTACTCTGAAAATCACATCTTGCCCTACTAAACACACGTAATCACTACATTTGGTGACCAATGCGTGTACACGAACTTCCGCAAAATCAGATTCTGTACCATTTTGAAACCTAAAACAGGGTGGATCCTTCGTAATGCCCAAAACTGGTTCGGTTGTTCCCGCTGAGGTGACTAAACGTGTGGAAGTGGACTGAAGTTTATCAGCTGTCAGACCTAGTTTCAGTGCAAAAGATGACCCCAAAATAACTGGTTTTGCACTCGTGTCCATAAGTGGTAATGACGGTAGGACACCATTGACTGAAAATGCACCCTTCCCATTATCTAAAAAATTGATGTGTGGGTCAAGTAAATTGCGCTCGTCGGTAGAGATAGGCCTAAGAGCATCAAAATTACGGTTCATTTGTAAAGCCAGTAATGCTGCAAATGGGATGGATGTCACCGTAGATTTTAGGTTGGGTGAATCGGAAATCATAGTAGACAAAATGCATAATCTTTCCTTAACCCTATGGCTGTCTTGAATGGAGCGGTCAAGAATAGTGAGTGCTTCCGCCGTGATGGTGGAAGCTGTTTCGGGCAAATTGGTCGCGGTTTCTTTGGAAAATGATAATGGTAGACGTGTGCTAGACTGTTTACCCTTGCGATTGTGATCAACTGTCCCCTTGTCAAACGTGGTTGCCCGCTTTTGAATGGTTGAATCTCGTAAAACTCGACCTGCTAGCGTGGGAAGATGGACAACTGTACGAGCCATACCAGTTAGGTGAGTAGGCGGTTTCATTTGAGCCATAAAGGCTGCAAATTGGTCTTTGATCATAGCGGCCATTTGAGTTTGCATTTCCTCTCTCTCTTTTTCTCTCCGAGACACTTTAGGTGGAGAGTTTTTCTCTGACTCTTTAACAGGTTGGACTATTTTGGCAGATCTAGCCGGTATGCCACCATTTCGAATCTGATTTTGATATGAAAATTCAGGGTTTTTGATGTGACAACGATACACAAAGTGGCCAGTCTGTTTGCACTGTGTACAGGTCGCAGATCTATCCGGGCACATCCGAGCATCATGCCCGGTCTTGCCACATCGGAAACAAATCCGATTAGATGGTTAATTTGGTGGGGTTCCCATAGCTGGGACCCTTGGTGGCCGATTATTCGGCCCCAAGTTACGAGGATTTGGTGAATTGAAAGGGTTAGGTTCTCTTTGAGGGGCTTTTGGTCGATTGTGGGCCTCCCACCAACAATTCGTCATCTCGTATTCTACAGCGTATCGAGCTGCATGTTCAAACGTAAATTGGAGACCGTATGTTTGGGTAAGATGGCTTTGAATAAATTTATTTGACTGGAAAGGAAACTGTCCAACAAACTTCTGGACAGCTTCGGCATCTGATATCAGATCGGGTAATGCTTCCCGTAAGGTCTCCATGCGAGCTCGTAAAGCGGGGGCAGTTTCGCTCGGTTTACGCTCAAAATTCATTAATTTTTTAACTTGGTCAAGATTTTGCATGCGGTACTCCTCTTGTAACAAATTAAACATTATGATGAGAGGGTCTCGTAACGGAATAGTCATCCCGGGTCGTGCCGGGACGGCGGCTTGGGCTGCAATAGCATATTGTTGGGGAACCTCCGCCACAGCTGGGCAAAGAACATTGCCAAGCGCATCTAAGACCTCGAGAATAACAGCTTGATAAGGGATTTCTGCTTGACCTATTACCTCAGGCATTCCAGCAAACTGTGGAGAATATTCGGTCATCGCAAGTATGCCATCATACAAGCGGGAATATAAAGTAAGGGCGAACCCGTGAAGGTAACGCCCGAGAAGGGAGAAAACGACACGCATGTCAAATCAATCTTGATAACGGAAAGCTAGATCTCGCATTTCGGTGTTGAATAGCTTTCGAAAATGAGATAAACTCATGGTATCTTTCATTCCGGAAAAGCATAATTGAATTTTACCAAGAGTACCCTCCGATGTGGAGGCCATCAAAAGAGACGAGTTAGTCAAATTCAAAGCCTGAATCGGTGCTAACGGAGACCAAAAAGAAAGAAAATCTAAATAGGGTTCCCTTTGGTTATCAACCTCTTCCACAAATAGCGTGGAAATAATGGATGACAAAGATGAGAGAGTGGTTAAATCTGAACGAGTAGAAGACGCTCTAGATTTGATTAAAGGACTTAACGTTAAAGGAACCAAATTTGATAAATTCAATTGATCAAAATTTGATGAACGGAAAGTTCCACCACTACGTGTAGATCAGTATGAGTGGTCAAGATTCTCCCAATCAGTGGGCATAAAAATGACTGAGATAACAAGCTAATTTGCTAATGGATACGCCCTATACGAGGTGTAACAAATGCTAAACCATACCACATACATAAGCAACAATCTCAAACAGTCTCTAACAAGGCCACGATGGCCAGATCTAGTCAAGAGGCCGCTTTTACCGAAACCTCTACCCTGCAAACGAGTGGGCAAGGCCAAAGGGCCAGATCTATAAAGGCAGAAACTTGCTAAACAAACACCCGGAGGTGCAGATCTAAAGCTCCACAGGCAGAAAATAGTTCTATCCAAGGCCACCAACGGCCAGATCTAACAATAAAATTCCACGCCAAACAGACAACAAGAAAAACACAAGGCCACTCACGGCCAGATGGCAAGCATAGAAAGCGTGGACAGTGCAAATGCTCAATACAATTAGGTCCAGGTGAACCCAATCCACTCACGTAGCCTCTAAACGATCAACAACTATCCTGAAACGCGCCTGCACCCGCAAGGCATCGTGAACTTACAAACCACTCTTAGCGATCAAGTGATTGCCAAGGGTGAACAGACGCGTGTCGTCCATCACGAAGATTTACTTTACATCTTACGACGATCCGTGAATTCAGAATTGACTAGTACGGACGGTTACAGTAATTTGGACAGATTCGCCAATTGCTTACCAAGCAAGCGGCACAATGTATGTACGGCCACTATCTGTAAATATCTGAAACAACATTAATTTGTATGTAGTTATCTAGTTTTTAGTGTTACATTGTTGAAATATGATAAAAGTTACAATTAGGGTTATGGACGTACTTCCGGTAGAGTAGACGTACCGTTGACGTACAGTGATTTTATTAGGGTACAGTACTTAGTTACAGGTGTAGTACCTTGATTAGTGCAAGGCTCAGTAGATAGCTATGTAAGCATAAAATGTAGGACTTAATTTATTTTTTAGTATCAGCTGAGTTTATCAAAGTAATGGCAGACTGTTTTTTTGCATCTTTGACCTGTCAGTGTGATCACTCTGATTGATATCTTGATATGAAACTTTGTGTGGATGTTTTAGGATATAGAAACTATATGGTTGTGTAGTTTCATTTTGTTCTGCTGTTTTTGTAGAATTGTGTGAGAGATTTACTTGGTTTGTTTGATAAGCTGTCAGAAGTTTTTAGGAAACTTTGGAGCTCATATCTTTTAAATTCATTTGTGGATCAGGCTCTACCTTTGGGAGGTTATAGTGTTGAGTACATTCTACATACTGGAGCAGTTTGAGGTGCTTTTATATATTGTGGAGTAATCTATGTTGTCTTAAACACAACTGTTTTGGGGTAGTCTGTGGGTGTTTTCCTTGAGTAATCCATGGCTGAAATAGGCTATGGACAACATTTTGTTCCGCGTTTTTTTGAACTGAATTTTTGTGTTGTACTCCATCGTCCCTCAGAAAATCCTCAAACTGGTTAGAGGTATACTCTACACCATTGTCACTCTTTACTTTATTGATTGGGGTTTCATGGAGTTTTTCACTCCATGCCTTATATTGTCTAAAACATTCCTAAGCCTCTGACTTATTTTTCTAAAAATTCACCGTGGAATAACGAGACCAATCATCGGTGATAGTCATCATAAATATCTTCCCCCAGTAAAGGCACTTTGGGCGGTCCCCAAATATCTGTGTGTACTAAATCTAGAATCTTTTCTCTTTTATAGGTGGCAATTTTTGGGAAGGGTGACCTGTGTGCTTTACCTTGAGCAAATCCATTACAATCACCTAGATTCTCACTCTCATTGAACTGAATCCAGTCCACTACTCCCATTTTTTTTCATCTCTCTTAACAAATCTAGATTCACATGCCTAAGCCTCTTATGCCACAACATTGTATCATGAACACCAACATAATAAATTTTCTTGTTTCCTTTGCTTAAAATCAGCTTAAACATCCTTTTGGCTAAACATCACTTTGGCTACCTTTTTCAGCAGTGAAATAAAATTCCTCCTCAAAACTAGCATTAAAGACGCCTTTCCTAGTGGTAGTATCAAAACCATTATCATATAATATAGATGTAGAGATGAGGTTTTTGTTCAGCTCCGGAATAAACAATACATCAGAGAATATAACTATGGATGTCTTTCCTTCTACTTATACTTTTGATATACCGATCCTACAAGAGTAGCAATGACTATCCTCCCATCCCCATACTCTATCTCTACGGTGGGAATATTTCTTATCATAGTGAACAGGTGTTTATCTTAACATATGTGCATGGAGGCACCTGAATCTACAATCTAGCTTGCTTCACCTTTAAATCCACTAAAAGTACATTTTTGCTTTCGTGGAATTTCGACCTCGTTTTTCGCCTCCAACTCCTCATCCAATTGGAGCTCATTGTCCTCGTCCTCGGATTCCGCCTCATGTACCTGTGTCACAAGGGCCTTTTTCTTTCCTCTCGGGGGTCCATTTGTTTGCCCTTCTTTTAACCGAAGTTCGATTAGCTTATTACATTCTGCCATATAGTGTTCTGATTTGTTGAAAAAGTGACATAACCCCTTTAAGACCCTCGGTCCAGATTCATTTGACAAAGTTTTTTGTCCTCCTCCTCTATAGTTTCCTACTGATTTATCTACGATCCTTGCTCCTCAAATCAGTTCTTGTTGCCAAAGCTTGTCCTCTCTTCCCTCGCCTCCACATCTCTATTGTATTCTCTCAATGAGAATCATCCTTACCACAGAATTCCAAATTCACTTAGAGTCGAGCAAATCTTCCACACGGTTAACTATGTTTTCATAGTCATCGGCTAACTTTATGAGCAGGAAGTTAACCGTCATCTTTTCTGTTTCGACGTGACCAACAGTCTCTAGTTTCATGAAAAGGGTTGCAAGCTCATTACAAAAGTCTAGCATTTTCCTCCCTTTGTATGCATATGCATCTTTCTTTTAATCAGCCAAATGTTGTTGCTGAATACTACCACTCAGATACATCTCTATGAGGACAATCCACAAATTGGATGCCCTTTCCACCTGCGAAAGGAGATGAAAGTCCTTGAGTAAGATGGCGGAGAATGAAGTGTTATGCCGCCGTATTGTTGTAGTTAGTACTAACATCATAGAATTCTATGTCCCCCATTAGATTACAAAATTCAAAAAGCTTTAGATATTTTTTGACTTACCCTTCTTCAACTACAACCGGTACAACCCAAGCAGGCAAATAGACAATGTGACTGCACCCGTCTGCAGTCAAGACTCGCTTGAGTGCGCAGCAAGAAGAATCACTGAATACGCCCAACCATGCGATTAATTATCAAGTGGCAAAGATGCCAATATTTTTACAAGCTCATTGGGAGAGAGGCGGCTACCTCGTCAATCCTCTAAGTCCTAAACCCCTCTCACAACCCTTATCTACTAGTGTATGAACCAATCAGAAAACTGTATAGTACAAAAAGGTACTATGGCTGATGTACTTTCCGTACGGCCTATGTATGACAGGGCCATGGAGTAGACGTCTGTCTCCTTTGGATATGTTCCCATGCTTACGGAGATTCTTGCTTTCCAATTCTATCGTGCCACGTGGCGCGAAGTCATGTCATGCCCAAAAACTGCCAAAGTGGCCATTCCAAGGTGTCGGCGTTGATGCGTCCCATCGGATCTAAAGTGCCTTTTAATATTAGTCGTTAAAACAAATGTATGGTACATTTGTTTCGAGCCGGTCTT
Organism: Zygnema cylindricum; assembly: GCA_037447655.1. NCBI lineage: Eukaryota > Viridiplantae > Streptophyta > Zygnematophyceae > Zygnematales > Zygnemataceae > Zygnema > Zygnema cylindricum. The sequence goes on along the minus strand of JBBHKE010002729.1, from coordinate 340,260 downwards.
TGTTCACACTATATTACAACGAGTCTCTATGCTTGTTATCTCTAATTCCGTTTATTGGATTAAGGTTCTTTAGCAATGTTTAAATAACAATAAAACCCTATATACTCTAATGAACTTCTACGACAGACTGGTTAGAGCTAACGGCTACGTCTAGCTCTGCCGGTTGAAGGTTCGAGTCCTGCCAGACTCAACCTTTTTGTTAAGAGGGACTTACATCACTCTACAGTCTTGTCTGTGTAGCTAAGGCAGCGATGGCTCCACCACTCTCTCTAACTTTCAATGTCTACAACAAGTATGGGGGCTAGAGAGAGAAGCTGGCGCTTTTACTTAATCTATTGAGACCTAGAAAATACCCTCTAAATCTATTGATTTCAACACTCCTTTTATTTTCTAGGCTAATTTTAGTTTCTCTTTTAGTCCACATTTTTCTGTACAATATTTTAACGTGGGAGATGGCACAAGTTTGGTCATCATATCAGCCACCATTTCCCTTTCAGCTGTATACACAAGATTCATTATTATTTTTTCAATCTTTTCCCTCACAAAACTTAATCTTATGTCCATATATTTAGCATTAAATTGATTTTTTGGATTGGCTTTTATTGCAATGGCAGCTTGATTATCACAGAACACTTCATGCACTCCCTCTTTCATATACATCACTTCTTGTAACGAAGATTTGACCCACATACATTCTTTCACAGTTGAGAAAGAGGCCATATACTCAGCCTCTATAGTGGACTGAGCGACCACCTTTTGTTGCTTGCTACTCCAACAGCAAGCACATTTTCCCACATACAACACATACCCTGAAGTGCATCTTCTCATAGGGGCATCTCCATAACTAACATCACTCAAAGTAGTGATGTCATTGTGCTCCCCTCCTAAATGCAACCATAAATCCCTTGTTCCCACGAGATATCTCATGACTCTCTTGGTTGCCTCCGAATCTCTCTTCCTACGATCATTAAGACTTCTACTGAGGACTCCAACTGCTACCGCTATGTTTGGTCTAGTACATTCATAAAATAGATTAAGCTTCCTACAACTTGCCCGTAAGGAATAGAATTCATAAATTGTCTCTTTTCTAGACTCATCTAATCATCTAAGATTATGAATCCTCCTTCTACACTCCCATCACTTACTTTATTCAAGTCCATGGGAGTGGTACAACAATTTGCCTTTTCCATTTGGAATTTCTCAAGCATATTTCTTATAGCTTCTTTCTGAGTAAGTTTGATAATCCTTTTTCCTCTATCTCTTTCCATTTGAATTCCTAGAATATATTTTGCCTCCCCTAAATCCTTCATGTCAAATATGCTTCTAAGATCTTTCTTTAACTTATTGATATTTTCCATGGATTTACTTAACACCAACAAATCATCCACATAAATTGCAATGAAAATAACACCATTCTCATATTCAAACATATAAATAGAATGGTTAGAACAGATCTGAATATATCGGAGACTGGTGAGAAACTCATCTAGTTTCTTATTCCATTGTCTGGGAGCCTGCTTTGGACCATATAAAGACTTTATGAGTCTGCAGACTTTGCTCTCCTCTCCTTCCTCTACAAACCCCTCTGGTTGCCGCATAAAGATTTCTTCCTCTAGATCACCATTGAGGAAAGTGGTCTTTATATCCATTTGATGTATTTGCATGTCTTCCGCTGTCCCTAGACTGAGGAGAATTCTTAGTGATGGGAACGAAACCAATGTAGCAAAAGTCTCCTCATAATCTATCCCTTCTTTTTGGGTGAACCCCTTTGCTACCAACCGAGCCTTATATCTCTCTATGGTATTATCTGGGTTGAGCTTTAGTTTAAACACCCATTTGTACCCAATCGGTTTGTCGGTGCGGAGGACAGTCCACTAGCTCCTAAGTATTTTCTTCTAGGATGGAGGCCATCTTATCATTTATGGCTCTAGCCCATCTATCTTTCTTAGGACTGTTCATTGCCTTTGAGTATGAGTGAGGCTCATTAGGATGAGATAGCTTAGTTACCTCGTGAGTAGCCTTCTTTTCCTGTAGTCTTTTGCTGATTTTTTGTCCTCCCTCCAAGTCCGAAGTAGGAATGAAAGGAAGTCTCGGGTTCCTCCTCACTGTGTCATAGGCTCGCTTATCTATGGAAGTTGGTTGTAGCTCCTCCTCCTCTGTCTACTCGGAGTGTATAGGAATATGAGAAGATTCCGGTGTATCTGTTCTATCTTGGATCTCCCTTGAATCTGCAATCACGTTTTCCCTCATGTCCCCTTTGAGAAGATCCGAGTCCTTCTCACTCTCGGACTCAAAACTGATTTTTATCTTCTTGGTATAGTTGAAGGGATCAAATGACTTTCGTTCATCCATGACAACTAGGTGCTTTACCAGAATGATATATTATTTAACTATGTCATACACTCTATATCCCTTAACATCTTCATCATATCCCACAAAATACCCTAGTTTCCCTTTAGCATCTAGTTTCCAATTTTTCTTATCTGTGTCAAGGCTGTAAAATTGACTGCCAAATACTTTAAGGTGAGAAATATTTGGTTTCCTTCCAACACATCTCTCATAAGGTATCATTCCTTTCACGGCTGTAGTAAGGACTCTATTCTTAATGTAGTTAGCAAAGTTTATGGCTTTTGCCCAAAACCTTTTTCCTATCTTCTTGTCGGCTAACATACTTTGTACACTATCTCCTAGAGTCAGGTTCAACCTCTCAGCTACCCAATTTTATTCTGGATTTTTCGGTACTGTTTTGTGATGCTGAACTCCCTCATCCCTGAAGTATTCGTTCAACTGGTTAGAGGTATATTCTCCCCCATTATCACTTCTTATTCTCTTAATTGGGGTTCCATGCAATTTCTCACTCCAGGATTTATATTCTTTGAAGTAAGTTTGTGTTTTAAGCTTTGTTTTTAGAAAGTAGAATGTAGAGTATTTGGACCAATTATCAGTGAATGTCTACATAAACCTTTTCCCTTTGACGCAAGGTACTTTTGCCAGTCAGCAGATATCTGTGTGGACCAGATCTAGTACTTTCTAACCTCTATATGTGGCACTTTTGGGGAAGGGTAGTTTGTGAGCCTTACCTTGAGCACAACCACTTCAATCATCTATAATTTCATTATCCTCAAACTGAATGCTGTCTACTACACGAAGCTTTTTCATTTCCCTCAGCCTATCAAAATGCACATGCCCCAACCTCTTATGCCACATCATCAAGTTCGGGACACCAATATAATATGCATTCTTCTTTTCATTACTCAGGTTAATCCCAAACATTCATTCGCTACCGTTATCTGCTGTGAAGTAGACTTCATCCCCATACTTAATTGTGAAAACTCCATTTCTAGTAAAGGTATCAAACTCCTTATCATCTAACATAAAGGTAGAGATAAGATTTTTTCTCAGCGAAGGAATGTGGATTACATGTGAGAAAGTGAATATAGAAGTTTTACCCTTCAATAAGACTTTCAAATCTATCGGATCCACTAGATTTGTAGTAACTACTCTCCAAACCCCATACTCTATCTCTACATTATGGATCTTTTTTAGTTTGGTAAAGAGATGCTTATCACGACACATATGCATGGATGCACGTAAATCGATGATCTATCCTTCTTATGGAGCTTCCTAAATGGCTTCAATAACACGCTTCTATTTTTGAGGGATCTCCCTCTCCTCCAAATTTTCGTCAAAAAATAGCTCCCCATTCTCCTCCTCAAAGACCACGTCCTCGCTGGTCTCCCCGTTCACTTGTGTGACCACAAGTTTTTTCTTCTTTCCTCTGGAAGAGCCCCCTCCACGGTTCTCTTGGAGCCTCAACTCCGACACCTTAGTGCAATCTGCTATGAAGTGTCCCAATTTTTTGTAGAAATGACAAAGACCCTTTGGGGGCTTTCGTCCTCCAGATTGATCTTTCTCTCCTTTGATGTTACCGTACAGCTTCCTCGACTCGTTCACCCACTGGTCTGTTCTGGCAACTAGAGCTTGAACGCTCTTTCCTCCTCTGTGAATCTCAATAGTGTTCTCCTGCACGAGTATCATCTTAAGCATTATTTTCCACTTCAAAGAACTGTCATCCATTCCCTACACTCGGTACACTATGTTCTCATATTCATCTAGCAACATTATGATGAGAGTGTTGACTTTCATCTTCATTGTACTTGTCCATGCGGCACTTTCCATCTTTATATACAAACAAGAGAGGTTATTACAGTAATCCAACATTTTTCCCCTTATGTAAGCGTAATCCCCTAGCCTTTGCTCGGCCAACTCAAGCTGTTGAATAGTACAAATTCTATAGATCTCCACTAAAGTCACCCACAACTCCTCGGCCTTAAGAATATGAAGATGAGAGGTTGCTAAAGCTTGAGTGAGGTGCCTCAAAATGAAATGCCAGGCAACCATGTTTTTTCATTCCCAAGTTTGAATATCAGTTTCCTCAGTCTTCACGGCCAGCGCTCTTGATGCCGTGGCGATAGGAGTGAGAGGTGTCTCCTTCCCTTTCCCCTTTTTGAACACACTGTTGTCCCCGTCGTCTACCTCCTCCGTTGGGGCAGATGGTGCTGTTAAAAACCTCACACCACTAAACCTTGGTGGGATTTCTTGAGATAGACGTTTCACTTGTCCATTGACAATACCCCAGTATCGTTTTTCACACAAAGTCCTTACCATCATGGCTTCCCAATAAATGACCAATATCCATTCAAGATGGGCACCGCAGATGGTGGGCCCATAACTTGCAATTTTAAGTCCCCCATTGGACAGCAAAATTTAGAAGGTCTTCTTCAACTACGACCCCTGCTACCCAAGCAAGCAAATAGACAATTTGACTGCACCCTTGTGCAGTCTGGACTCCCCTGAGTCCGCACCAAGAAGAATCACTTAAAATGCCTAACTAGGTGATTAATTATCAAATGGCAAAGATATCAATATTTATACAAGTTCATTAAGAGAGAGGCGCCTACCTCCTTAATCCTCAAAGTTCCAAACCCCTCTCACAACCCCTATCTAGTGATGTACGAACCAATCATAGAACTGTACAGTACAAAAAGGTACTATGGCCAATGTCCTTTCCGTACGGCCTGTGTATGGCAAGGTCATGGAGTAGACGTCTGTCTCCTCTAGACTTGTTCTCATGCTTTCCGGGATTCCTCCTCTACAATTATATCGTGCAATTATGGTGCAAGGCCATGTCACGCCTAAAAACCACCAAAGCGGCCATTCTTGGGTATCGGGGATGATGCGTGCTGTCGGATTTAAAAGAACTTTAAATATTAGTCGTTAAAACAAATGTCCGGTACATTTGTTTTGTGCGGGTCTTTGTTTGCACTATGTTACAACAAGTCTTTATGCTTTTTATCTCTAATTAGGTTAATTGGATAAAGGTTCGTTAACAATGTTTAAATAACAATCAAACCCTATATACTCTAACGAACTTCATTAACTGGCCGGTTAAAGTTGACGGCTACGCCTAGCGTTGCCAGTTGAAGATCGAGTCCTGTTGGACTCAATCTTTTTGTTAAGAGTGACTTATATCACCCTACAATTGTACCTGTGTAGCTAAGGTAGCCATGGCTCCACCACTCTCTCTCACCTTCAGTGACTACAACAAGTATGGGGGCTAAAGAGAGAAAGTCGAGGCACACTGCTTGCGCATTTACTTAATTTATTTAGACTTAGAAAATACCCTCTAAATCTATTGATTTCAACACATCATTCTCCTCATTCCTCGAAATAGGTGACATGAACGTTAAACTGGTTGCGATAAATTTTGCTATTTGTGTAACTGTCTCCTTGTCTTTCTCTTTTTCCATCACAATGCTCTCCTTGTCTTCCGAATGCTGTGGTGGAGCTGGATCTGCTTTTTTTGTAGACGTGCTTCCCCGAAACCTAGGAGGAATGGCTGAGTTAGATAGACACCTCACTCGTCTACTATCTATCCCCCAAAACCTCTTTTGAAATAGAGCCATTGTCATCATACTTTCCCAATATATGAAGCCTATTCCATTAAATATGGGCACCCTAGAGGGTGGGCCTATAACGTGCAACTCTGAGACCTTCATTGGTCCTCATAGTAGGTAGTTGAAACGAAGCCCTTATTATAACCCTGACCCCTTTGAGTTTCCACAAGAATAAATGCCACCCTGTTAGATGAAAAATTTGAGCAACATGACCCTTGTGAAGACAAAACTCCTCTGAGTCAATAGCAAAAAGAATCTCTGAATTTGCTCCCTTGAGCAGTAAGCTATGAATGGTCAAAGTTGACCTTTTGTACACAAGCTCTCTGGGAGAGAGGGTCTACCTACCAAATTTTTGAAGTCATAATTCCCTCTCTAAACCCTATACTACTAGGGTACGGCACTAATCAGATTATTGTGTCGAAGCGTAAAGTACAAGTGTCGAAGTACTTTCTATACGGCCATTGTACGGCATGAGGAAAATGTCGACGCTTGCCATATCCGGATTTGTTCCCGTATAGTCCGGAGATGCCGCAAGCCAATGCGGTTGTGCCACGTGCCACTTGTCATGGCGATGACCAAAAAATGCCAAAACATCCATTCCGGGATCTTGACATCTATCGCCGCTATTCTATCAAGATCGACTTTTAATTCTAGCCGTCGAAAATAATTGCTTGGTATTGGTTTCGCCGTCGAAACAAATGCGCGGTATTCTGTATGTGGGGTAGCGTACACTCCTCGATAGTAATATCCGGATTGAGTTTGAACTTAAATACCCACTTGCATCATATCGGCTTTTTGTCCGGAGGACAATGCACCAGCTCCAATGTGTTTGTTTTTATAATGGAAGCCATCTCATCATTAATGGTTGTCATCCATATACTACGTTCCAGACTATTAACTACTTTTGAGTAAGGGTACGTCCTCATGTATTAAAGTATCTACTTTTCTCTATCTTTTTGCCCTAAAATTCAAAGAACTGTGAAAAAAACTTTAGCAGTATGAAAAAAACATTTTCACCAAATTAATGTAAACGTCAATTCATACTTTGGATGTACGCCGTGTTTGTCGTCATGTGAACGCATTTTGGCGTTTTCCCCTTTTCGACCCTCGGGCAAGAGAATCCAGCCCAAAAAAAAACTTCATCCAAAATCACCTCGAGGGGGTGATTTTAGTTCAAGTACCGCCCAAACAGCAAATTCAAAATGAACCACGCACGCGCCACACGAGTGTGAATTTTTTTGGGAGAACAGAAAAAACATATTTTGTCGCGTTGTGACCCGTACGTCGATTTTTTTTTTCTAGGGGTATTTTGTAGCCAGTCATTTTGCCCAAGGTGAAATCCCGCGAGTAGTTTCTCTCCCACTATTGCACGCTGTCTCCCACTTCCACTGTCACGGTACCCCGCACTTTATAACTCATGTATTCTCACAAGCAATATATGGAGTTGGCGTAGCGCTTGCTAGGAGATAATATAACAAGAGCGGTTTTTTGATCGACAGAAAAAGGTCTTTATTTGTTATTTATATTAAGTGTCTTATTATTTTTTTAATTCTTTGTTTATTATTCCTGCATGTTATTTTTTTTTGTTCTTCTTTATTTCTTTAGTTTTTTTCATTCATTCATTTCCTCCTCATTTTTTTGGTCGTCCTTTTTGCCGCAAAATCTTATCTTTATCTTTTTTTAATGTTCAATAATTCTCTTTCTATTTCTCGTTTCACCATTTTTTCACAAAACTACTCTCTAACCTAGGCGAATTCACCCTGAAACCTAAATTTATGAGCTGAAATGTCATTTTTTACATTTTAGGTTCTTTTACTTTTATTTTTTCTTTATTTTTAACTTTCTCCCGTTAGCGTTTTTTTATTTTTTTCTTTATTATTCCTTTTTTGTCCATTGATTATTTCCTCTTCGTGTTTTTTTCCTTTAATCCCCTCATTGTCTCATTGATTTTTCTCGCAAAATCTTGTAATTTTTCTCTCTTTTTTGTCCAATTTTTTCCTTTTAATCTTTTGTTTTATCATATTTGTTAAAACTACTCTCTAAACTGTGCAATTTCCTAAAGTCAACTGCCCTAATCTCCAATTTTCAAAGCCTTAAGAGGCGTAATTAACATTTCGCGTCTAATAATTTTTTTGCCATTTTTTCTTTATTCGGTATCGTCTTAAGTTTCATTTAATTTTCTAATTTTTTCTTATACTTTTTCTTTCCATTGATTTATTATTTTGCATTTTTTTTCCTCTAAGTAATTTGTGCAATCTCTGATGCAGTTTTCAATTCCACAGTACAAAAAAAGCATTCAAAAACGCTTTTATTTTATGTTTTTTTTTAAAAAATTGGTAGAGTAACGACACTAATTCCCTCGTGTGTTTATGTTTTTTGGCCTAAATTTCATTGAGGAATGCGACTAATATTCGCTCCTAATTATGTTTTCTTCTTAAATATGATAGAGATTGTGTATAATGACCTTTCTTTTCGTTTTTTTGGGACAGCAGTTAGAAGGAATTGGACGAATTCGACTTTTTTTGGCATGTGTGGCCATAGCAATTCAGGAGCTCGAGAAGTGAAGAAAGGTATATATAACATTTTTTCCCATTTATATACTAAACAATACATAATAATAATTATTTAGTATTCGTATATAGTCATTTTTTCTATTTCACTTTTAGTCATTTTTTCTCTTTATTCTCTTTCTATTGAAGTAAACCGACGTTTCTTCATTATTCTCTACATTTTCTACTCAAAAAACTATACGGTCCTACTGTTCAGCAAGCACCTGCTACTGCTATTGCTACATCCTGCTACTGCTATTGCTACATCTACATCTATAGTTGTTGCTTCATTCAGCAAATAATAAATTGCCAAAAATGTAATGCTTCATTTAGATGGTAAAAATATATACCTGTACAACAGGAAATGTGCACAAATTAGCAGATATCTTTGCAAAAATGTGCAAAAATGTGTGCAAAAATGTGCAGAAACGTGCTAAAATGTAAGCAAAAATGTGCAAAAATGTTTGCAAAAATGTGTGCACAAATGTGCAAAAATGTGCCAAAATGTGCAAAAATGTGAGTACGAACGTGCAGAAACGTGTGCAGTAATGTGCACAAATGTGTATCTAAAATGTAGAAATGTGTAGGTGGCAGATATGTAGTTGGCTGATATGTATGTATTGTTGTACATGTGGTGGATTGTGTAGTTGTATAACTTGCAAATGACAGATTGCTTCGTGCTAGTTGTAGGATTATTTGCAGCTTTATATGCTTTCTGATGCAAAGTATTGTCGATTTGTAAGACGAAATGAATAAAGAGCCTAAAAAATCACTTTTCGTCTCTATAACATCCCTGACAAGTAATATCTCAAGAAATAAAATGCGAAATTTCTGGCCTCTACACACCAATAACACCAATAACAGGAACGAGCGTGTCAACAACACAAATTACACTGCGACTCCACCTACTTCAATGAACACACCTCAAATTCAACCAACATTTCCCATTTTTATCTCTATTCAAACCACACCTCCACATCATTCTCTAACAACGTGGAAAACGACAGAAAACAAGGGAACTCTAAGAAAAAAAATTGTACGCCTAAAACCCAAAACGTTAGTAGGGATTGTACGAGATGGACGCGTGAAGTGAAGCAAAAGAAGAAGAACAATACATCAACCAGAGGCAAGTGTAAAAACTAAATTTGGGAGTAATGTTGAAAATGGGGGGAGATTTTTAGTGTAATAAAAAAGAAAGGGGTTAAGCGAGAATGGAATGAATGTAAGAAGAAATGGAATAATTTAACAAATGACTTTAAAAGAATTAGGGACCATGGTTTAGAAGCGGCGTAGCCCTTAATTTTACCATGCAAAAAAAGTCAAAACAAACATAGGCTTGCCTCCCTTCTTTTCAAAGGATTTATTCGAAAAGATGGATTTTTGGCTTTTTAAAAGGGAGTTAGTGCATCCAAAAGTCACATGGAACACCAGGGACAATCCGCCGACGAGGAACAACACTCTTGAAGAAGAACAAGATACAGTGATGTTGGAAGGTAATCAAATAAGCCAAACAAGTAATGTACAAGAACCAAATGCGAGTGGCGATTATAAAGACGAGAATGGATGTACAAACGGTGTAAGTGAGGAGAACATAAAAAAATAAGAAAAAGATGAAGGGGGTGAAGGAAAAAGAGTAAGTGAAGCGAAAGATGATGGATTTCAATTCCTTGTGCATAAAGATAAGTTCACAACATCAAGGAAAAGAAAACGAGAAGTACGCAAGGTTAAGCAAGAGAACTCTATACACATGTCATAAAAATTAGGTGAAATGTTGGAAACAAGTATGGGAAAGGTGAACAATGAGCATTTTGATCGACAAGAAAAACTATCTGACAAGCAAATAGACCGGCTTGAAAATTTTCTTGATAAAGTCGTCAACAAAATGGTGTTGGCATTGGATAGAAATCCTGACATTCAATAGCAAATTCTAGTGAGTTGTGTTCTGGTCACTTTTTTGAAAGGGAAAGAATGGTTAGTATTCATTTGGTTGTGCACAATATTTGGTTGGAACGTCATAAAAAACCATTTTCAAACACTTTTAGTTTGTTTCTTTTGATCCCAAGCATAGAGTTGACCGGTCTTGATATGTTGATGGGTACAACATCAAACCATTAAGAAAACAAGTTTATTTATTATGTTGATTTCACATAAGCGATTAACTTATCATATTTAATGTTTGTTCATTTTATGTATGATTTCATTTGCATAATATATTTGTTGTTAGATTAAAGAAAAAATGATTATTTTTTTTTGTAAGTTTTGTGAAAATATTCGCATCAATGTTGCCATTTTGGGGTTCCAAGAAAAGCATGGGGAGGGAGAGGGTGAGAAATTTCAAAGACACATGAAAGCAATAAGGAAAAAATTTTAAAAGAGCTTAAAAAATACATGTAAACAAAAACAAATTACGATTAAAACCGCGAGCGAGAGAGAGAGAGAGAGATGGGTAGTTG
>JBBHKE010002729.1:310082-328310 GCA_037447655.1 Zygnema cylindricum | reverse complement strand
AGTACGTGTGATCCCGCCTTGATGTCCCAAACGCATCAATGCTATTAAAATTTGTTTTTCCACGCTTAATTTCTTATTGGAAATATTACGAAGTCTTGGAGGGGGTTTGGTTTCTAACTTATCTTTTAATTCATTTACCAAAAATTGGACCGTGTCTTTTTTTAGTCGAAATAATTGTCGAAATTGTTTGTCATTGTAGCGTGGTAACTCTTTGTCCACCCAATGTATACTTCTTGGTCTAATGTAGTAGTCTTCATTCAAATCACCTTGGAAATTGGTATTTTGATGGATGCAGTTTGCTGAAATTCGAGGCATAACCTTAGCAATAGCAGTTTAAACCAATTGGTGGTCGTGATGCTTGTAAAATATAGGAGGCAATAAGGTTCTCAAAATCATTTGTAAGATCGTCATCAATGCAAATGTAACATTTTGAATCATCAATGACACGTATCTTTTTTCTTGTTTTGGTGTCATCCTAGAAAACAATTCCCACCCTTCAATGCTTTATTTTAGTCCCCATTTGTTTTTCAATTCACCAATTTTACCTTTGTATATTTAGTTGCATCCTCACTTTCAAAAGTGAAATAAAAATTTACTCTAATTTCAAAATAAAATTTGAAGGTTGATTTCCAAATTACATGATAAACTTTAGTAGGTTATTTCTTTTTACAAATATTACCTTTTGTTACATTTTTCATTTTTTAAGTGGCATTTCAATTACAATATCAATTTTAATTCCAGGTTCTGATTATTTTATATCAATTTTACCAATCCATATTTTTTTTAATCTTTATATTGATTTTGATTTTTTCTTACCTCACCATTTTGGTGTGAAAGACAAAGATGGTCGGCTTCAATGATTGCCAAATTTCAATTTGATGTTTGAATTCCCCCCTAATTGGTATTTATTATCAATCACACCATATGTAATTCGGTTATGTCACTCTAAACTTACTTGCTATTAAGGTATTCGTTAAATGGTAGATGCACCTTTTGAGATCCAAAGTGTGCTAGATAAAGCTGGTCGTGCCACTTACACAACCCTCAAACAATGTAAAGCTATTGAAATTGGTCGTTTTGTGGTAGGTGTGGAAACGGAAGAAATTGTGAGAATCGAATTGCGTGGTTATTTGTTGACATGCTCTCGAAAAGGGGTCAGCAATGTGGTAGGAGTGTAGGAGTTTGTTCAACAGCGTTGGAGGTCTGATGTCTACAATGTCATATGCAACATTATGATGTCACATGATGTATGTCATATGCAACATTACGATGTCACATGATGTCACGGGTGTTGTCACACTGTTTCTCGTTGTAGACATGTACAACCGTCGTTAGGTTTCGAGTCGTCACAAATAGTTGCGTGTATTGTAGACGTGTACAACCGTCGTGGTTTTTGAGTTCGTCATCTTTCGTAGTAGTTTCGACGTCGTCTTCAGTTGTTATCAGTAGTACCTACGTCTACAACCGTCACATTTCAAAGTTTTGATTTCATATTCGCACATAGGGACGCTCTTCAAAGTAGGATGGAGAATCTATACTACAGTCCAAAATACTTTGCCAAAGTATCAATTACATGGGGACGCACCCTAAGTTTGGGGTTCAATCAAGTGTGACAGCTTAGTTACCTTGTTGTTCACTTGTCTCTCTTGAAGTCTCTTGCTCCTTCTCCTTCTTCCTTCAAACTCTGATGCTGGAATGGAGGGTAATCTCGGATTTTTGCGAACGACTTCATCTTCTCCCTTATCCGTGGAGACCATCTCCGGACATTCATCATCCATTTCCGTTCTTTCCTCGCTTTCTTCTTCAGTGTGAATCGGAAGCTGTGATTCCAAGAGAGGGTCACTCTCGATCAGATTTTTCTCTTCCTTTGCAAGGTCAGGCTGAACCGGAGTCCGGTTAGAAGAATTTAAATCTAACTCATTTTCGGATTAAATTCTAATTCTAATCGGTTTAGTGTATTTAAAGGGATCAATGGACTTTCCTTCATCCATGACTACCAAGTGTTTTACTAGAATGATGTCTTCTCTTCCGAGATCATAAACTCTATATCCCTTTACATTTTCATACCCAAGTAGGTATCCCGGCTTCCCCCTTGCATCTAACTTCAAATCAGATTTTTTGTGTTTAGACTAAATACTTGACTTCCAAACACCTCTAAGTGTGAAATATTAGGTTTTCCCCCGGTCCATCTTTTATAAGGTGTTTGTCCTTTTACCGTCGAGGTAAGGACTCTTTTTTGAGATAGTCGGCACAATTCATAGCTTGAGCCCAAAAACTTTTTCTTATCTTTTTATTCGACAACATACTACGGGCATTATCACTTAATGTCCAATTTAGTCTCTTACTACACCATTTTGTTCCAGGTTTTTTGGAACAGTCTGTTGGTGTTGAACCCCATCCTCTTTCAAGAAATCCTGAAACTCATTAGAAGTGTATCCCCCCCATTATCACTTCTCACTCTCTTTATAGGTATCTCATAAAGCTTTTCACTCCATGCTTTATACTCTCTAAAATAAGCCGAAGCCTCAGATTTGTTTTTCAAAAAATATACTCCAGAGTATGTAGACCAATCATCAATGATACTAAGCATAAATCTTTTTCCTCCAACTGATGGCACTTTGGCCAGTCCCCATATGTCATTATGAACCAGATCTAAGACCTTTTCACCCTTATATGTTGCGGTTTTTGGAATAGGAAATTTGTGGGCCTTACCTAGAGCACATCCGCTACAATCATCCAAAGTCTCATTGTCCCCAAAATGTATTCCCTCAACTACACCCATTTTCTTCATTTACTTCAATCTATCTAGATGCACATGTCCTAATCTTTTATGCCACATCATCAAATCACTTACACCAGCATAGGAAACTCCCGTCTTTCCATTACTCATATTCAGCCTAAACATACATTGGCTACCTTTTTCAGCTGTGAAGTACACTTCATTCTCATAGCTAGCAACAAAGACTCATTTCTTAGTACTAGTCTCAAAACCCTTATCATCTAAGACCAACGTAGAGATAAGGTTGTTCTTCAACTTTGGAATAAAAAGATCATCAGAGAAAATGACTATGGATGTCTTTCCATCGACTAAGACTCTCGGATCCACAGATCCCACTAAATTAGTGGATACTATTCTCCCATCCCCATACTCTATCTCTACAGTAGGGATCTTTCTCATTTAGGTAAACAATGGTTTATCTTTACACATATGCATAAAGGCTTCTGAATCAATAATCCATCATTCTTCTGGAGCTTCTCCTCCTCCTCCGAAAGCACACTTTTGCCTCCTTGGAATCTTTGGCTCACCTTTCACCTCCTGCTTCTCGTTGAGTAGGATTTCTCCATCGTCCTCATAAAAATCCTCTCCCATGACTTGTGTTGCCACAAATGCCTTCTTCTTTCCTATGGATGGTTCCTCCTTCAATCTCATCTCTGTCAATTTACTACACTGTGGTATGTAATGCCCCTACTTCATACAAAAGTGATAGAGTCCCTTCGGAGGCCTCGATCCACATCCGTCCGATTGGTTTCCTCTTTCTCCACTACCAAAGTTTCCATAAGGTTTCATAGAATCCTTATCCCCCCAGTTAGTTCCAGCAGCCAATGCTTGGACACTCTTTCCTCCTCTTCGAATCTCAATTTTGCTTTCCCGAACCAAAATCATCCCCGCAACGGAGTTCCTGATCCATCAATGATCTTGCAAATCCTGCATCAACAAAGTATTCACCTTCTCTTTCTCGGTCTCTTATTTCTCTACACTCTCCAACTCCATGAATAACCTGGCCAAGTAATTACAAAAGTCTAAAATCTTCCCCCTTTGTACACATATGCATGTACCTTCTGATCAGCTAGCTTCTGCTGCTAGATCGTACCAATCTTATAAATGTTGACAAGAGCCTCCCATAACTCGTCCGCCTTTTTCACATGAAGATGAGGTGTAGCCACTGCTTGAGTGAGACGCTCGCCACAGTGTTGTTGAAATCCCATATTTCACTATCATATGCCTCACTTTTCTAAACATTTGCTACCGGAACCGATCCAGTAGCGATCGGTGTGATTTTCTTCTTCCTCTTCTCCTTCCCTGTGTTCTACACGATGCTTCACCTTGATCCTCGTGTGAATTGAGATCCTCTAAACCCTGGTGGAACTCCCAATTTTGCAAATGGCCGACGCACACGACCATTCACAATGCCCTATAGCCGTATTTTAAACAATGCACCCCTCATCATGGTTTCCCAATAAATTAACCCTATTTAATTGATAATCGACACTCTAGAGGGTGGACCTATAACCAATAATTTTGTGACCTCCATTGGTACACAGAGTGTTTAGCTTATATGAAGCCTCTAGGATAGTATTCGCACTATTTACTTTGGCAATGAATAAGTGCCACCCTTACACGCAAAAACTCTGACGGACAACACGTCTGTGTAGCATAGACTCCTCTGAGTGCGCATCAAAATGAATCACTCAAATATCTCACCTGAGCATTAACTAATGGTTGTTGAAAGACAAGGAATTTATACAGATTGCCTTTGGGAGAGAGGGCTTTCAAATATGTCTAAGTCCTAAGAACTTACTCATAGCCCTTCTAGAATAATGAGATTACCATACACTATATAATAAACATATAAAGTACGGTAGCCGTCGTACTTTATATACAGAAATATTCGGCACCACTCTCGGTCTGCCACGTGGCAAATAAGTCATCGCCGTTCTGCCTATTTCCTCTCCAGCATCGAATTGGATAATGCTGTTGGTTATGGAAACCTGTATTCCTCTCTATATCTCGTGTGTGAGAAAGAGATTATAGACTTAGTCGGTTTCGTGTACAGACTGAGTCGACGTAGACAAGATTTGGTGTGGTATGTAACTCCAAAGGGAGTTCACAGATTTGGTACACTCCATGTACACGTGTCGGTCAATGGGGAAGTCAAGCTTTGTTGAGTTGGTTGACAAAGTACAGATTTACTTGAGGGATCAAATTTACACGTGGAGGTTCATCTTTGGTGATAAATGAATGCGCGGACGGCAGAGGGAGTTGGCCGTCATTTTTGGAAGAGAAATATTAACCAAACCGTCATTTCAGCAAACAAACTTTGACTGCGTACTTTAGCGGCGGCTAGGGTTAAGTATTGATGTAAATACTTGTATGGTAGACGGCGAGGTTTAGTTTGATTAATGTTTAAAAGTACCGACAGACCACGGTAATTGTAGTACAGTGTAGATCAGCTGTAGGTTCACTTTGTATATGTACGACCTAGAATATTTTAGTGTAAGGAATTCATTGTATGGAAAAACTGCGAAGCAGTTTTTGTGCACTTTTTGAATTGCAAGATCATTGTGATATTTTGGCAAACCTTGTGAAATTGTGCATGTGGTTCCTTATTATTCTATTTATATTGTGGCGAATTCGCAGACCTAGTGTGTGTCTAGTTTGCTTGGGGCTTCATTGTGAAGTGGGTCTTTTTGTGGTCTTTGTCAGAGTTTCCTCTTTTGTAATCTGAATATTATAGCAATTGCTGGTGGTTTTTCTTCTTCTTCTGGGTCACCGATTTCCTAAATTTAACATGTTACGGGCCCACCCTCACGCATCCCGGTGTTTAATAGCCAAAAATATTTATATTGGGCAGATTTGTTTAAGTCTTACCTTAAGCAAGTGAGATTGTATGATGTGATTTCTGGTGTTTTTCCGGATGCATATCAAAATTTTGAAAAGAAAAATGAAGATTCTTTGCATGTTCTTAAATTACTATTGTTCGAAGATTTGAACATGACATATATCGATATCTTTAAAGCATCTGATATATGGAACGCATTGTTGGAGTCTTATGTCCTAGTTAGTGAGCAGAATGAGGTTATAACTGCTGCGAAAATTTGGGATTATATCTATTCCGGGGTGATATGAACTCCTATTGTAATGGCTTGAAGCTTTTGTTGTCTGAAATTGCATGTTCCGGGGTGAATTTTTCTCCCTATTATCAAGTTATGTTTCTAATGAGAAGGTTATTTACTGAATATAAAGGAGCCGCAGAACAATTAAAAAGGTCGGAGGAGGCTAGATGGAATATAGCTGTAGCTGAAGCTTACATTCTAGAGGAAGAGGCAACTCAGATAGTATTAAATGGTGGAAAATCAGCGGTAGCGTACAATGCTCAGACATATAGGTCGGCTGGATTTTCGGGGAATAGGAAATTCACCCCTAATCCTAATTATAGGCAATATGATAGGTGTGTCTATTGCTTCGGTCAAGGTCATGTTTTCCAGTTGTGCCTGACATTTATAAAATCGTGTGAGACAGGAATTTACCATGCGGGATGGAAGGTGCGATCGGAGCAACCACCTTCAAATGGCTCGGCGTCAAAACTGTCGGTGAAAAATGCGACGTTCTTTGCATTTGATGAGACGCCACAAGATGAACCGTTGGGGGAAAAGGATGATGTGGTCACATTTCTGCAATTGGAGGACCATGAGTTCTTTGCCCATGAAAAGATCTCATGGAGGGGTCTCAAGAGAATGGATGGATTATGGCCTCTGGGTGCGCTTCCCACGTGTGCGGCAACGAGCTTACTTCAAAACCCTTACTCCGATTCCAACTCGTCGAATTTATTACGCGGATGACAACGGTGTGGAGGCTACGGCAAAGGGAAGCGTGGAGTTAGCATGTGATATCAATGGTCAGATTGTAAAGAGAACCTTACATGATAATCTGTATATTCCAAAATTTAAGAAAAAATTGTTTTGCACTTCGGTGGCTGAAATGAAAGGATTTGAAATTTTGCAAAAGAATGGGAAAAAGGTAGTAAGCAAAGATGGGAGAGTAGCCTTGGTAGGAACCAGAGGCCCAAACGTGTTGTACCGGATGGACTTGGCTAATGAAATTGACTTTGCATACTCCAATGTCTTTCCGAAAATGTTTTGTGGCATAAGAGGCTCGGTCATATTCATCATGACAAACTTGATAAAATGGTGAAACAAAATATCATAGATGGTGTAAAGTTAGGAAAAAAATAGTCTTATGTATGTGATGGTTGTGCTTTAAGAAAGCTTCATAAGCTACCCCTACCACAGACCGCAGATAACCGAGCCACAAATTTGCTGCAAATTATTCATTCAGACGTGTGGGGACCGTCAAAAGTCCTTTCCCTAAGTGGCAGCCGGTTTCTAGTTCCTTTTACGGATGACTTCTCGCGGTTCATTAAAGTTTACTTCATGAAGGAGAAGAGTGAAGTGTTCACTCACTTCAAGCATTTACGGACGTGGGCGGAAAAGCTTCACGGGAAGCCAATTCTCTCTTCGGTCCGACAACGGGGAAGAATATATTTCGAATGCATTCTCAGACTATTTAAGGGAACACGACATCTCTCGTCAATTTACAGTTCCTTATACTCCGGAGCAAAACAAAGTATCTGAAAGACTTAACCAGACTTTAACGCAGAGTGCAAAATCTATGATGTTGGATAAAGGAATAGATTTTAAAATTTGGGGGGAGGCTTTCTCTTGCGCATCTTATATTAGGAATATAATAGAAACTAAGGCGGTAAAAGGGAAGACACCCTATGAAATGTGGACCGGAAAGAAACCCAATGTAAGTCACTTCCGGGTTTTTGGTAGCAAATGTTTTATTTTGGATAAACTTCCAATTTCTAAGCTTCATCAAAAATTTGTTCCGGGAATTTTTATAGGCTATGATGATGTGTCACCAGGCTATAGAGTTTACAATAGGAAAACTCTGTGGGTTGTTAGGAATATTTAGGTTAAGGAAGAAAGTCAATCGGTCGATGTTTTTGGCATGACAGATTTTGAGAAAAATGCCAAAAATCAAGAATATGTAATTTTTGAAAATGTTCCTCTTTCCTCATTCACAAGTCCTTCCTCTATTCCTACTCCAGTATTTCCGGTCATTCAACCTATACATCAAGCTCCTCCTCCTCCTCCACCTCCTACTCCTCCTCCTCCTCTTCAACCTTCTACTCCTCCTCCTCCATGACAACGTACGGATCCAACAGTTCGAGCCTCAGATTTTTCGGGGGAAGAAGGCAAAGCAGCAGGCTGCGAGGTGAACCGGTGGAACATGTTTTTTTTTTGCAATCACAATGGAGCCGGTCACCATACAAGGAGCTTTTTCAGCCCTGGAAAAGGGATCAATGGATCTCCGCGGCGAATGATGAAATGCGATCGATAATGGAAGCTCAAACTTAGGAGCTTGTGGAGCTTCCGCTTGATCGAAAGGCCATCGGTTGTAAGTGGGTCTTCAAAGTTAAGCTAAATCAAGATAATTCTATTGAAATACATAAGGCTAGGCTTGTTGCAAAGGGCTATAGTCAGAAGAAGGGAATTGACTATGAGGAGACTTTCTCTCCGGTTGTCAGTTTCCAACTGTTATAATTCTTTTGTTTTTAGCAGCAATTAAGAATATGGAATTACATCAAATGGATGTTAAGACAACTTTCTTGCATGGAGATTTAAAGGAAGTGGTCTATATGAAGCAGCCTGAAATGTATACAGAGACCGGAAAAAATAATTTGATCTGTAAACTGTTAAAATCTTTGTACGGTCTAAAGCAGGCTCCACGTTAGTGGAATCTGAAACTAGATGAGTTTCTCACTGGTCTAGATGAGTTTCTCACTGGTCTCGGTTTTGTGAGGATTAGTTTAGATCACTGAATCTAGGTTATGAAAGGGGAAGATGAGATTTTTTACATTGCTGTCTATGTAGATGATTTGCTGCTACTGAGTAAGTCATTAAATGAGATTAACAAAATAAAGGCAGCCTTGATTTCGAGATTTGAGATGAAAGATTTAAGGGAGGCAAAGTATATTCTCGAGATTCAGGTAGAAAGGGATAGAGATAGGAGAATAATCTATCTAACACAGCGGGAAGCGATTGGGAATATGCTAGAGAAGTTTGGCATGGCAGAGGTAAAGGGAAGTGCCACTCCCATGGAATTCAAGCAAAAGGTGGAAGGCATGGAGACCGAAGGAGGAGTCATTTTTGATGACACCTTGGAATCAGGGGAGGCACATTCTATAGATGCCATTCCATATCTTCAGATTGTCGACAGTCTAATCTACTTCATGAACTACACACGCCTGGACTATTGTTTTTGAAATGTTGGTTTCGTGCGTACTCGACATTTTGTGCGTACGCGACGTTTCGCGTGCGTAATATATTATCGAAAGTAATGTGGTTGTTCGAATGGATTTGCGAATTGGGGGAGTAAATGTACGAGTAAAATTAAAGGAACGTGAGGTAGTAATTGAGTGGCGCGGAATGCGTTAAGAAATGGACGGCGGATCGCGACGCGATCCGATGAGAAGTTTACGAAATGTACGTCGCCGGTACGGAACATATAATTTGAACAAATGTAATTTATATGCAACAAGCGACGTTTATGACAAATGAAGTGTACTTTATTTGCCGCATTTATTGCAAAGGACGTGGTTGCGGTACGGAAAAGACTTCGGTTGTACGATTATTATTTTAACAAGTGGACGTGAATGACTGAATTCGCTTCGCGACGTCGTGGGATATTTGACGACTCGCGTGGATTTCGTTTAGATTTTTGTGACCACGTGGCGCGACATCAAGGGTGCCGAATAAGATCGACGGACGGCGGATATAGGCCGCCGATATTTTTCAAGTAGTGGGGACGCGAAATCGCGTCAATCACACGATGTTTATTTTGGACGTCTTGGATTGTTTGACGAAATTCGAAGTGTTCCATTGAGTGACTCGGCATGACTGAGCATACGATTTTGTAAGATTGTGTGTACTTTGTAAATATTTACAACAATGGTTTGTCTTTAAATGTATTAGTTATTAATGTAGATTTACTCATTTTGACATACCTCGAAGTATTCCGGTATACTAACATTAATAGAGGTAGCTAGTAGATTGCGTACGGCTGGTATGCCTCCGTACACTCAGTAATGAGCTCGTGTATATTTGTAGGACTTAGTCATTTTTAGTCTTAGGAACTTTTCTGGACCAAAACTGTTTATGGTGATTTTTGGAAATTTTATCTGAGGATTGCTCTCAGATCTGCAGGCAAAATTATGTGAAATTTTGCATGTATGTTTCTCCTTGTATTTTTTACATTTCCACAGATTTTCAGGTCTATTGTAATTCTGGTCTGTGTTTTACTTCATTGTGAAGTTGGCCGGTTTTATCAAAGTTCTGGCAGACTGTTTTTCTGCAACTTTGACTAGATGATGTGATCACTCTCTATATTATTTTTGTCTGAAACTTTGTAAGGTTATTCTATAGCCTAGAAAATATTTGTGATTGTATTTTCAGGTTGTCTTGTTATTTCTGTAGAATTCTGTGTTGATTCAAAGTAGGCTGTTTTTGGGTAGTCTGTGGTGCTTCCGAGGGTAAATCCATGGCTGAAAATGGCTATAGACAACACAGACATTCCGGCAGCAGTTGGTGCTCTAAGCCAGAATTTACAAAATCCGAGGAGATAGGATTGGGAGGCAGCAAAGAGGGTGCTTCGGTATCCTGTATCTAACAGGGACACAGAATCTACGACTTGCTCTCGGTGGAGAAGGGGCCAAGATTCAGACTTCGAGCGATGCGAGCTACGAAGACATGCCAAGCTGTCGCTCCACTACCAGATTCATTCTCAAGATCGGAAATGGAAAATGCTGCTAGAGCAGCAAGCTTCAAAAGGTCACAACTCAATCTACAAAATAGGCTGAATACATGGCAGCCAGCTCAACTGTCAAGGAGTTACTTTGGGTAAAGTCTCTCTTTTAAGAACTTCACTTTATGCAATATGGGCCTTAAATAGTGTGGTGTGACAAAGAGGCAGCTATAGCGATTTCATCTAACCTAAGTCATCACTTCAAAAGCAAACACATTGATATCAAGTTGCATTTTGTAACAGAAAAGGTGGTGAACAGAATTTTAAAACTAATATATTTGCCGAATGAGATGATGATACCAGATATAATGACTAAGCCATTACCTGCACCTAAGTTGAATTTTTGTAGAGAGGCATGAGGACGTAGTTGCTGAGAGAGTCTAAAGGTTTAGGGGAGTGTTGGTTTTGGAAACCTTTAGTCCTCTATATATCTCGTGTGTGAGAAAGAGATTCTAGACTTAGTCGCTTTTGTGTACAGATTGAGTCGACGTAGACAAGATTTGGTGTGGTATGTAACTCCAAAAGGAGTTCACAAATTCGGTACACTCCATGTACACGTGTCAGTCAATAGGGAAGTCAAGCTTGGTTGAGTTTGTTGACAAAGTACAGATTTACTTGAGGGACCAAATTTACACGTGGAGGTTCATCTTCGGTGATGAATGAATGCGCAGACGGCGGACAGAGTTCGCCGTCATTTTTGGAAAAGAAATATTGACCGAGCCGTCGTTTCAGCAGACGAACTTTGACTGCGTACTTTAGCGGCGTCTAGGGTTAAGGATTGATGTAAATACTTGTATGGTAGACGGCGGGGTTTAGTTTGATTAATATTTAAAAGTACCAACATACCACGGTAATTGTAGTACGATGTAGATCAGCTGTAGGTTCACTTTGTATATGTACGACCTAGAATATTTTAGTGTAAGGAATTCATTGTATGGAAAAACTGCGAAGCAGTTTTGTGCACTTTTTGAATTGCAAGATCATTGTGATATTTTGGCAAACCTTGTGAAATTGTGCATGTGGTTTCCTTATTATTCTATTTATATTGTGGCGAATTTGCAGACCTAGTGTGTGTCTAGTTTGCTTGGGGCTTCATTGTGAAGTGGGTCTTTTTGTGGTCTTTGTCAGAGTTTCCTCTTTTGTAATCTGAATTTTATGGCAACTGCTGGTGCTTGTTCTTCTTCCTCTAGGTCACTGGTTGCCTTAATTCAACAGGTGCCACATGGTAGTTTCTCCACTTTGGCAAAGTGCTGCCAAAAAGTCTTTGCGGCAAGGCGGAACTCACGCGTGCCGTCCGTTCGTAATTCGGTGATCAATGTCGGACGTTCGATCCTGAAGGCGCGCCGAATAATATTGACCGTTGAAATTCTACCGTCGTCGTCATATGTTGACCGTTGAAATTTTGGCTACTCTACAAAATGTAAATCGCGAATGGACATTTGATTTCGTTAGTTGAAACTAAATCTCGTTTCGTTCATTTCGTGCGGTACAGTATTTCGTACGGTACTATATGTTTCAATGTTTCATTTCGTTCTGTAAGCCGCTAAATAAAATGTGTCGCCACGTATATCTTTAAGTATTCATCAAGTACTATATGTTCGATTAAGACCTACTGGTTAAAGGGGACGGCTGTTATTTGGAGGTCAAAGGATCAAATCCTCACCTTGGCAGAACTTTTTTTGCAAAGGTTGTGTCTTCTACATGTCTTCTTCTTTATATGTCTGAGAAAGCCATGGCTGCCATGATAACGTATAAACTATTTACGGAATTGTAGTCGAAGACGAGAATCCCAGTACGATATAGCCTGTATCGCTAACAGCGTTATTGGCAAAAATACACGGGAGAGACACACGAAGTACCGTACAATACGTGCCAATATACACGGCAGAGATACACGAAGTACCGTACAATACGTGCCAATATACACGGCAGAGATGGAAAAATTATCGTACAATACGTGCCAATAAACACGGCAACGGTAGAGATGGAAGAACTATCCTACAATACGTGCCAATAAACACGGCAAATTTACACAGTGTACCGTACAATACATGCCAATAAACACGGCAAAGATACACGGTGTACCGTACAATATTCATAGTAAAACGCAAAACGGTTAGGAGCTCTATATCGTGTTATACGCAATAAGAACATTTACCTAATAATACGCTTATAGTATGGAGTATCATCATTTAGTGTTTCTATACCTTTTCGTACATTAAAACAATGCAATGCGTACGATACGGAGAACGCACTAATATATGGTGTATGAAATCTGGTCCATATTGAGAGCTGTCCCCTTCCCTCCTGTTTCCTCTTTCCAATTCTGCCGTAGAACGCGGTAAGTGTTTCGCACTTTATGTAGATACGCAGTCTATTCTCTTTCTCAGTGTTTACTTTGAGTGAAATGCTCGCCCTGAATTTGTTCAAAAAGTTGTATGTACATTTATACATAACATTTATACTCTTCCTCTCCCTATATTTCTCCTTCTCCTTCTCCTTCTTCTTCCTCCTCCTGCTCTTTCTACCTTCATAATTCGCGCCCAATTCTCATTTTTGTGCGCTCTATGGCTGCCTCTCCTCCTCTCTTCCGAAGGATTTCCTTAGTTTCGTAGGATTTTTTAGGATACACAACGAAAAACAAATTAAAAATAATAATTATATAATGACCTAGTAATTTTCTTTAAACCATGACAGCCTAAAATTGACAATTTTGCTGCTTGATCTCTCCCTCTCTCTTTACCCTCCCTCTCTCCCCACTCTCTCTCTCTCTCTCTCTCTCTCTCTCTCTCTCATATATATATATATTTTTATGTATATATTTATATATGTTTATGTATATACATCTATATATTTATATATGTTTATGTATATACATCTATATATTTATATATGTTTATATGTATATATAAACCTAGTTGTCCTAATCGTACGTATTTCAACTTTATTATGATTTTTATGTAGTATTCGTTACTTTCATATCGTTCGTTAGTTTTTGCTGCAAGATGTACAAAAACGTACGGAAATCATCCCCTTAACCCTAAAATATCATTTAAAAATATTAGAAGGTAAGAGAAACATAGGGAAATGTTGGCATTGTGTGAAAGGTGCACCCTAAAAAACCTAAAAGTACGGATAATGCAAGGCATTTGTATTGTAATATACTATAATGTACGAACTGCACGAGAAGTACCTTAAATTCCCCTCTTCAATAACCCTAAAAGTACTGAAATATACGGACACTATATGAAAATGTATAAAATATGTAAGTCCGTATAAATGATATAAACCGAAGCATACGAAATGTACCCTAAAAACACTCAAAGTAATAACTGTCAAAAGTACGAAAAAACACGGACACTGTATGTAAATGTACGAAAAAAAGCTGGTTTTTAATAGAAATATATGAAAATGCACGAGAATGTACCCTAAAATTCTTCAAACTCCCCTTAATAACCCTAAAAGTAATGAAATGTACAAAGAGAGTACGCAAATGTACGAAAAAATAGGCGTATGTAGTTTGGTACTAATTTTATTACATTTTCATCATTGTTAAATGCGTATCGTTCGTAGTATTTGCGTGTTCGCTTTGTGCGTATTATTCGTACAGGACATCTATGTATATATATATACACGGAAGGACCTCAAGAATTTCAGGTCCATTGATGGCGACCGGAAAGGAGAGGCAAACGCAAAAGCATCTTGTTCAGCGATGAACAATACAGGCTGGAACTGTAGGTCCATTGATGGCGACCGGAAAGGAGAGGCAAACGCAAAAGCATCTTGTTCAGCGATGAACAATACAGGCTGGAACTGTAGGTCAGTCCATGTCACGCGAAGACATTTGACATGCCAAAACGTTCTAGAAAATACGATGCGTCTTGCGACGTACAAAAAAGTTTCAAAAAAGAAGGTGCGTTATGACATATTATAGATGTTGACAACCATCAAGGGCCTTGTCGACCTACAATCGGTCCCACCTAACAATATCGGTGTCACGCATCGGGATAATCACAAAACCGTGTACGGAGAATCTTCGCTACAATACAAAGGAAAGTCATTAAATCACAACTACATATGGTCATACCCTAACTATGTCCGAGCTGTAACCTTGTTTGACGGCGGCTTTGTAGCAAGACTTTGAAGCCTGACGTAATGTCCAAAACGTGCGATTGCAGGTATTTCTTGTAGGATCTTGAGCAAAAGACATTCACTCGATATAATTCACAAAACATTAATCATTTACACAGCGGAAACTTATAAAAGACAAAAGGAATATTTAGCCAAAAAGATTTATAAGTGTTCTTGGCCGAAGCCTCTTTACATCATATCTCTTCTCTCTTCTCTCTCTTCTCTCTCCTCTTTAAATAATCTCTTACACCAAGATTAATCCTCTATGATTCAATTATATAAGATTCAATATCGAATACTCTGCACATGTACATTGCTGCCTATATACTCGTTACTCTGCACTAAGAGACAACAAGGTAAGACAAGCAGAACTTAGCGTAGCGACGAAGTCTGTCCCTCGCTGACTGTGCACTCTTCAATGAAAGTTCCACGAAGGAAGGCGCACGCGCTTTCTTCCTTCAAAACATCTAACTCGAAACATTGACTTTACACTTGTCACTTCACGAACACACCTGCATGCAAATTGAAACACATGCGCACGAAAACAAAAAATGACGCGAAACAAAATAGAAGACTTCGTTCGCGGATATCAAAAGTACCGTCGCGAAACAACGTAGTACTTTTTGTATGATGACGCGACATTTCGCGTCAAGCAAACGAATGTTGGTATGACGCTTCGCGAAATATCGCGAAAACGACAATAACCCAACAATCCCCCTCTTATTGTCGGAATCGCCAAATTCTTCAAAATAATCCAATTTTGGTCGCCCTCTCTCAAATACATCATGCGTAGCTGCTTTTGTCAGCAAATCTGCTACCTCCTTTTTTGTCGGTACGTACGAAACTACAATCTCGTTTGCCGTAACCAAATCTCTTACAAAATGCCATTAGATCCTGATGTGTTTCGTCCTCTTGTGAAACACTGGATTTTTCGCCAACGCCATCGAACTCATGCGGTCAGAATAAATCGTCATACAACCAATAGGAATGCTTAACTCACGTAACATCTCCTTAATCTAAATCGCACTTGGCCGTTCTATTGAGTTGTCAGCAATTATTCAAGGGCAGTGTAGTTATTTCCAGTTGATAATGCGCGAATACTGGTCTTTTAATTGTTGTTTCTTGTTGGTTTTTTTGCTGGTCAGATCTTTGGAACAAAAGTGATTGAAAGCTGTTTTATGGAACGGAAAAGAAATGATGGCTGGTTGCACCAACAATATCAATTCTGGTTGCCGGCAGATAATTCAACTGGAGAGTATGTGTGAAATAACGTGTTACGCATGGTTTTTTTTGTTTGTTTACTGATGATGTTTCTTCTCCAAATTTGGATATAACTTTTCGACAAGGTTTGTGAACAATTTATGGTATCAACAATGTCCTCTTAAAAATGTATCAAAATAACAAGCTGAGAAGATCAGGAAGGAGGATTATGGATGGCACCAGAATCACAATGGTGGTAAAACAAGAAGTTTGTTGCAGTAGAAAAGAATAGGTACTGTGAACTAGAAAAATATTTCAAATTCAAAGAAAGCTTGACGTGAAATAGTAGAGTCAACAATCGGATAGGTGATGACAAAAAGGAAAGTAGGGATTGTAGGAAAGAAGGGAAAACGTGTGAAGATTATGAGCCACACATTTTGTTTTCCGATATTTTCTTGTAAATAAACTGATCAAGATTTTATGAAAAGCCATTTCATATTGAAGGCAATCTTTTGTTCATACATATAAAGCATTGAACTATTGATAAAATCTAAGTTGTGTACGCATTGCAGGTGCACGGTCGTACTCGTTCATTACCTCAAAACACCTTTGGAGGTAAAAAAGAGTTATACAGAGTCCGATTGGTTTACATTGAAAATTTCCATTTTGCCTTAATTTGACATAGAAATGCTTGGGTGCAGTTAAGAACAAACTCAGAGAAAATTGTCTTGTCAGTATGGAGACTGTGTGGGAATAATGATGCTATTGATTCTTACCATCTAATGGCAGCTCAAAGACACAATCTTTTACTTTTTTGTAAGGGCTTGTAAAATCTGTCGCTTATGAATTTTGATGTTTATCAAATCGAGGGTAAATTTGATAGTGTAATTCCCCTATGAGTTGGAAGCATGGAGGAGGAGAATATATGCCTGATTATCTTGTGTGATCTTTTTCAAACTTGCCACGTGTGCATTTATTTTTCCAACTTTGACGCTCTTTCTTGTTTTCTTCCCTCTGTTTCGCACTTGCTCAATCCCGCTCTCCAGCCCTCTATCCTCAACGTCAATGCCTTAGTCAAAGAACAGGAAACGGAGTGGTTATTGACGAGTGAAATTCTGTTCTTCTTAATTTTTTTTCAACTATTGGCTTTCCATTTACGATGGTGCCACCTGAATTACCAAACAGGAAGTTCTCTTAGTCGATGTTACTTTCTCTAATAGTTGGAAGTGTTTCACCACGTGTTCGTAAAAAGGTATGCATTAGAAAATAAAAAACCTTGCGGTCTCATTTGTTAAAGAATGTAGATTGACATTTCTGCTGTAACGAGACGTTGAAAGAGT
Organism: Zygnema cylindricum; assembly: GCA_037447655.1. Lineage (NCBI taxonomy): Eukaryota > Viridiplantae > Streptophyta > Zygnematophyceae > Zygnematales > Zygnemataceae > Zygnema > Zygnema cylindricum. The sequence goes on along the minus strand of JBBHKE010002729.1, from coordinate 310,991 downwards.
GATGGAGAAAACTGAACAAGCTCGATATTCACAAGACTAGGATTTGAAAAGATAAGAAAAACATTGTTAACGTAGGACATTTTGATGCCAGTGGTCAAACTAAACACTAGGCATTAATGATGTGAGACAAACTAATATTTGTGGTTTCTCAAGGTATCTTAACGAGACAGTCAAAACTGCTTATATATGACCGTTCGGATGAACAGGCATCTTCATGTGCACAGGGCTTGATTGAGTTGAAGGAATGTACAACTTTAAAGTTATTGAAACGTGTGGGATTGAGTTGAAAGGAAGTTTTCAGAATGTCTGGGATAAAGTCAGAGGAGTGTGTGGGAATGAGAAGAGGGGATTTGTGGGATTTGAGTCGAACAAGTGCGTGGTATTGAGTTTAGAGAATGTGTGGGATTGAGTTGGACGAATGTGTAGGATAGAGTCAAAGGAATGTGTTGAACTGAATTGAAAGGATGTGTGGGATAGAGTTTTAGAAGCATGTGGGATTGAGTTGGAAGAATTTGTGGGATTGAGTGGGAAGGATTGAAGTGGACTTTGTGTGATTGAGTTAAGGAATGTCTGGCTTAGAGTATTTTAAACGTATAGGATTGAGGTAAAGGACTCTCTGGCTTTTAGAGTTGTTAGATGGTGTTAGTGTGTTTCAGGTGAAGTTAGGAAGGGTGAGTTAGGGTGTTTAAGAAGGTTGAGTTAGGGTGTACGAAGATTTTGAGATAGGGTGTGTAGGAAAGTTAAGTCAAGTTGTGTAAGGAAACTGAGATAGGATGTGTAAGCAGGTTGAGTTAGGGTGTGTAAGAGATTTGAGTTATGGTGCGTGAACAAGCTGAGTTTAGGGTGTTTAGGGGAGAAGAGTAAGGGTGTGTGAGGAGACTGAAATAGGGTCTGTAAGACTTTTGAAGG
>JBBHKE010002729.1:226857-310072 GCA_037447655.1 Zygnema cylindricum | reverse complement strand
GTGGAGAAGGGGTCAAGATTCAGACTTCGAGCGATGCGAGCTACGAAGACATGCCAAGCTGTCGCTCCACTACCAGATTCATTCTCAAGATCGGAAGTGGAAAATGCTGCTAGAGCAGCAAGCTTCAAAAGGTCACAACTCAATCTACAAAATAGGCTGAATACATGGCAGCCAGCTCAACTGTCACGGAGTTACTTTGGGTAAAGTCTCTCTTTTAAAAACTTCACTTTATGCAATATGGGCCTCAAATAGTGTGGTGTGACAACCAGACAGCTATAGCGATTTTATCTAACCCAAGTCATCACTTCAAAAGCAAACACATTGATATCAAGTTGCATTTTGTAACAGAAAAGGTGGTGAACAGAATTTTAAAACTAATATATTTGCCGAATGAGATGATGATAGCAGATACAATGACTAAGCCATTACCTACACCTAAGTTGAATTTTTGTAGGGAGGCATGAGGACGTAGTTGTTGAGAGAGTCTAAAGGTTTAGGGGAGTGTTGGTTTTGGAAACCTTTAGTCCTCTATATATCTCGTGTGTGAGAAAGAGATTCTAGACTTAGTCGGTTTTGTGTACAGATTGAGTCGACATAGACAAGATTTGGTGTGGTATGTAACTCCAAAAGGAGTTCACAAATTCGGTACACTCCATGTACACGTGTCGGTCAATAGGGAAGTCAAGCTAGGTTGAGTTTGTTGACAAAGTACAGATTTACTTGAGGGACCAAATTTACACGTGGAGGTTTATCTTCGGTGATGAATGAATGCGCAGACGGCGGACAGAGTTCGCCGTCATTTTTGGAAGAGAAATATTGACCGAGCCGTCGTTTCAGCAGACGAACTTTGACTGCGTACTTTAGCGGCGGCTAAGGTTAAGGATTAATGTAAATACTTGTATGGTAGACGGCGGGGTTTAGTTTGATAAATCTTTAAAAGTACCGACAGACCACGGTAATTGTAGTACGATGTAGATCAGTTGTAGGTTCACTTTGTATATGTACGACCTAGAATATTTTAGTGTAAGGAATTCATTGTATGGAAAAACTGCGAAGCAGTTTTTGTGCACTTTTTGAATTGCAAGATCATTGTGATATTTTGGCAAACCTTGTGAAATTGTGCATGTGGTTTCCTTATTATTCTATTTATATTGTGGCAAATTTGCAGACCTAGTGTGTGTCTAGTTTGCTTGGGGCTTCATTGTGAAGTGGGTCTTTTTGTGGTCTTTGTCAAAGTTTCCTCTTTTGTAATCTGAATATTATGGCAATTGCTGGTGCTTGTTCTTCTTCCACTAGGTCACTGGTTGCCTTAATTCAACAGGTGCCACATGGTAGTTTCTCCACTTTGGCAAAGTGCTGCCAAAAAGTCTTTGCGGCAAGGCGAAACTCACGTGTGCCGTCCGTTCGTAATTCGGTGATCAATGTCGGCTGTTCGATCTTGACGGCGTGCCGAATAATATTGACCGTTGAAATTCTACCGTCGTCGTCGTATGTTGACCGTTGAAATTCTGGCTACTCTACAAAATGTCGATCGCGAATCGACATTTGATTTCGTTAGTTGAAACTAAATCTCGTTTCGTTCATTTCGTGCGGTACAGTATTTCGTACGGTACTATATGTTTCAATGTTTCATTTCGTTCCGTAAGCCGCTAAATGAAATGTGTCGCCACGTATATCTTTAAGTATTCATCAAGTACTATATGGGCATTCATTCATCAAGACCTACTGGTTAAAGGGGACGGCTATTATTTGGAGGTCAAAGGATCAAATCCTCACCTTGGCAGAACTTTTTTTGCAAAGGTTGTGTCTTCTGCCTGTCTTCTTTTTTATCTGCCTGAGACAGCCATGGCTGCCATGCCTTCTAGTTCTCAATGACTAGGACAAGTATGAGAATTGTAGGATGACCAAAGACTTAACTAGAGATAGAATACAAAAATACCATTTTTTCAACACAATCATCCCCATGGTAATGCTTCGAGTCCATGGGGAGCAATCCATTTCCTGTATACAGTTAATGATATTTTCATACTCATCTGGAAGTTTCATGATTAGTGTATCAATTTTTCTCTCCTCGATTTCTAAATATCTCGCACTAGCAAGCTCAACATATAACGAAGCAATATCATTGCAAAACTCTATCATGCTATCGCCTTTATAAACATAGGCCTCTATTTCTCTTTTTACTAATTGTTGCTGCTCTATAGTCTCACTTTCATAAATCTGAATTTGTGTATCCCAAATTTTTGAAGACTTGGTTAGGTGTATAAGAGTGATACTTATGGACTCAGACACGTTTCTAACAATAAGATGTTTTGCTATAGTGTTTTTATACACCCAAATTTAACTGTCATTTTTTTCAATTTTCGTTTAACTATAAACCCTACAAGTGGAACAATAAGCGAGAGCCTAGCTCACTTCACCACATGTGTTTTTTTACCCTTCTCCCTATTTCTGTCTTCAATAACAATAATTTCCCTTTCACCTTTCGTTGCATCTGAACTCCGGTTGGTTTTGTGGTAAGCCCAAGATGAATCTCCATAAAGAGTTCTATCGAAGTCAGGTGGCGGACACATCAGTTGTCCTGAAAGAATTCCACATAAGTGCTTTTCGGAAAAGAATCCCTCTATCGTAAATTTCTGAGTAAGTGAAGGTTGTTCCACCAAACATACACGCCCTAGATGGTGGGCCCATAACCTCAAATTTTGTGGGGTCCATTCCCCCACTGAATTCGCATGTCCAAAGAAGCGTATCTAGATAGTGCCGACTCCAAGTTGATACAAACCCAAATGACTGACACCTTGACAGCCATAACCCCAATATAGCTTCACCCTTGTGAAAAATGAATTTCTGTGTGCTCAGTTCCCCCACAGAATGCAAAGTTAAAATATGATTATTTCGACATATTCCGCCACTTTGACTTTCCCTTATAAATTCTGCCACCCTGGCAAGAAAAAAATATATCCGACTAAAACCCTATGTAGCGTGAACTCCTTTGAGTGCGATGTTAAAAAATCACTGAATTTGCTCCGCTCCTGAGTAATTAGTTATAGCTACGCATACCTATAAATATAGAAGCACTTTGGGAAGGCGGTTACCTGTATTTTAAGTCAACCCCCTCTCTAAACTTCTACTGTGAGGTATGGCACCAAATAAATACTGTATTGTGCTGAAAGGTACAGGTGTTGAAGTACTTTCTGTATGGTCATTGTATGTCATGGCTAAAATGTCGGGCCAGTCACATCCGGATTTCTTCTCGTATTCTCCATAGATGCCGCAAGCAAATGATATATTGCCACGTGTCATCTGGAGTGGCATATCCAAAACCGCCAAGGCGACCATTCGAGAATCTCGGCTCGCACCATGGGCGTCGATCAAGGTCGATTTTTGATTCTAGCCGTCGAAAATAATATGCCGCACATTTGTTTCGAGCGGTACCCTAATTCTTACTAAATCTAACTATATCTATGTGCTGAAAATCTATTTATATCATTAAATGGAATTCTTTTCAATTAAACATTTAAATATTTATCGTACCCTATATAGCTCAGCATTGGTTCAAATTTATAGGACAAAGCTAACGGTTGCAGTTAGAGTGATAGACGGTATGTACCAAGATCAAATCTTGGGTCCGTCAATCTCCTTTTTGGTAAATCTACCAAAGCTACTCTTTGTCTCTCTTTGTGGAAGGCCTAAGCAGCCATGGCTTTATCACCCTATCCAACCTTCAGTGACTAGAACAAGTGTGGGGGCTTAGAGAAGGGAGTCACAGGCAGACTGCCTCTACTCTTTTTCTATCTAGTAAAGACCTAGAAAGTTCCCAAATATCAACACTCCCCTTATTTTCTAGTCTACAACCTTTTAACTCTTACAAACAATATAAATAAAACACTCCCTCCCCTTTTTTCTTTTTCTTTTCTTTTTCCTTTTATATAACTTTAGAAAAATGCTCTCGTATTTAAGACAATGCATTAGATGAAATGAAATAATAATTATATCACACATTTTATTTAGCATCCCACTTATCATAAATTCTGAGCAAAGATTGTATCCACCTCATCACTTTTCCATCCACACACAAACCGATTTCCCTCTTGGGATTTAAACAGCCAGCCTCGTCTCCAATTTGCAACATACACCCAGATGCTAACCCTTTTACAAGCACACCTCCATAAATACCATCACTTCCTTTAGTGATGTCAAACCCATTACCCCCAAAAAATAAACTTTCCTCACTCTCTCCCATGAATTTCTTTCCACTCCCACTTTTCTAAATTTATTCGCAATAAATATTTTTCCTCCCCTAAACCTTTAATTAAATATTCCTCTTCTCCCTTATCCTTTAAAACACCTTCTAGTTTCACTTCTCCCCTTTCCTCAGAATCCGTTGAAGTCTCCCTTTCCGACCAGATTTATGTTTCCCAATTATCTATAAAAGTATCCTCATTAATTTTACCTTTTTCATTTTCACTTATGGATCCTAGACCTGACTTTCGAATTTCTAAGTCATCCACTCTACACTCCTTGACATCCTCAAGTGCCTCCCCTCTCTTTACTTCCCTTAAACCTCCAAAAGCACATTGTTGCCTTCGTGGAATTTCTGTGTACTTTTCTCTCTTCTCCATTCTACCAATATGAAGAAGCTCCAAGATTTCTTCATCCTCTTTCTCCTCTTCCCCTTCATCTTTCTCATTCATATACCAACTTCTAAGTTTTTCCAAACAAGGACACTCCTCCATATAGTGACCCGGTTTCCTACAAGCAAAGCAAACCCCTTTTTTCAAAGCTTCCCTTTCTTTTCCTCTCCCTCTCTTTCCAACAAAGTTCTGATAAGGTTTACCTTTGTCTTTCTTCCCCTCATCACGCTTCCGCTCGTCACCGCCGTTCCTCACATCATGCGTTCGCCAGTCACCACCAGCTGTAAATGCAATCACCCTTTCACTTCCCCTACAAAGCTCTAGAGTGCTTTCCCTCACAAGAATTATCCCCATGAAAATGCTCCAAGTTTATGAGGAGACATCCATTCCCGGCATATGCTAAATGATGTCTTCGTACTCATCTGGGAGCTTCATGATTAATGTATTAATCTTCCTCTCCTCAGATTCTACATATTCCGCGCTAGCAAGCTCGACATATAAGACAACAATATCATTGCAAAACTCTATCGTGCTACCGGCTTTATAAACATAGGCCTCTATTTCCTATTTTACTAATTGCTGCCTCTGTATAGTCTCACTCTTATAAATCTGAATTAGTGTTTCCCAAAATTCCGAAGACTAAGTTAGACTTAAAAGATTGATAGCTATGGACTTAGACACATATTTAAGTATGAGATGTTTAGCTATAGTGTTTTTATATTCCCAAATTTTCCTATCATTTTCTTCAGTTTTTGGTTCAGTTCTACCCCCCACAAGTGGAACCATCGCTGAGAGCCTAGCTCCCCTCACCATAGGTGTCCCTTTATCCTTCTCCCCTATTTCCTCTTCCATGGTAATGATTTTCCCTTCACCTTCCGTTGCATCTGAACTCTGGTTGGTTTTTTGGGCAGCCCCAGATGATTCTCTATAGTGAGCTCCTCCAAAGCCCGGTGGCAAACAACTCAATTAACCCGAAACAATTCCCCATAAGTGCTTCTCGAAAAGCAATCCCTCCATCGTAAACTCCCAATAAGTGAAGTCTGTTCCATCGAACATAGGCTCCCTAGATGGTGTGCCCATAACCTGAAATTCTATGGGCTCCATTGCCACACAGAATTCGCAGATCAAAAGAATCTAATCTACATAGTGCCGACTCCAACTTGATATAAACCCAAATGATTGACCCTTTGAGAATCAGAACCCTATTACAACTTCACCCCAGTGAAATAAGACTTTCTGTGTGCTCAATTCCACCACAGAATGCAAAGTTAGAATATGAGATTTGGACACATTCACCCACTGTCGTGCATGAGGGACTAGAAAGAGCAAACATGCATCCCTACCAGCAAAGTCATGCTCCAAACATATATACAAACGAAAAAGAATGAGAAGGGAAAAATGTATATACAACATGCAAAAGAATAAAGGTGAAGATGACCAAATGAATAAAAGGGAAGAATACTCCCCTAGCATGAAGTGACCCCTATAATTCGATACTCAGCCACAAGGTAGCCACTAGGCTCTTGGGTCTTCAACGTATTCTTTACAAGAGTTATCTCGTACGAAAGCAACGAAGCAAAATAAATAATTCCAACCAAAAACAAGGAAAACTCAAAATTCAGCCAAAATTCACCCTTCCATTCCCAACCGAAAATACAAACAACACAAAACAAACACCCAAACCGTCTAGCTGTCTGCTCGCCTGCAAATAGTACATTCCGTCGCCTCTGTGATTGGCATTCTCATCGAATCCATATTCTGTGACAAATCCGGTAAGTAACAAGGTGCATAGTTCTTCGAATGCTCTCGAATTATCCTTGTATCCGCACCCTGCAAACCCAACATCCTATTAGCATCCATTTCCACCACACAAAGAATGTGTGGTGAAACATCAGTGTCCAAAGTGTCGAAAGATTGTCGTCGAAGGTACACGTAATCCCCGACTTGGTAAGATTTCTGTTGAGGCTTGTAACTGCCACTTCGCGTGGTGGCGAAACGCAAAGTATCCCGATGTTGGGCAATCTGCAAATTATCAAAAGCCATGGGCATCTCACGAGCGAAAAGCAAAGCACGGCGAGTTAGTTCTTCCAAGAATATGGTCTCAGACATTAGAGGCAAAGGTAAACTTGGTGCTTTGTGAATATTCCGACCGAGCAAGGGTGCTCGACCGAAGAGAATATAGTACGGGCTGAAATTAGCCAAGCTAGCTTGTACGGACATCCGGTATCCCATAGTGATATAGCCCAAGGATTTGTCCCAGACGGAGATGTGTTTCTCCAAACAATGCTTTCGGAGGGCCCGCTTGAAAGTTTGGACTGCTCGTTCCGCCAAGCCATCGGCTTGTGGATGATCACGACTCGTCCGGCGATGATCAATTAAAGCTTCATGCAACATCTCTTGAAATTCCCCGCGGAACTCCGTACCCTCGTCCTTTAGAACCTCCGCAGGAGCTCCATAACGCATGAGGACGTGCTCTTTAAAAGCAGCAGTGGTCAATTTAGCGGTCTTGTGGGGAAGAGCGACCACCTCTACCCATTTGCTAAAATTTTCAATCATTATCATGATGTATTGTTTCCCTTTTCGAGATAAGGGAAACGGTCCGGCGAGATCCACGGACCAGCGATAAAACAATCCTCTGATGGGCAATGGCTGTAGAAACACCTGCCGATTAGAGAAAGAGGTGCGTAACCGGTCGCATGTGGCGCATTTGTGGAGAATGGCCGCCACATCCGCTTGCATTCCGGACCACCAATAGCGTGCCCGTACAAGGCTCAAAGTACGCTTGGTCCCGTAATGGCCAAGCTCGGTATGTATTTGCTCAATCAAAGACAAGCGCTCGGTTGGCCGGGGGACATGCCGATGACTGCTGTCCGCCAACAATCGAACTAAAGATCCGCCGAGCCATAGATAGTTTTTGGCTCGTTTCTTTACTCTGTCTTCTTCCTCGGCGGTTGTACTGGACCGAAAGGTTTGAGAGGAGAGGAAGAGGATTAATGGGCCGTCGCGCCACGGATCCGTGGCCGGCCGAGGATGAGGAATAGAAGAAAGACAGTAAGTGATATAGGAACCAGCCGACATGGCCGGTACCTCGTCCTCGTCGAAATCTTGCCGAACACCGTTATCGGTGGTCCAGGGTAGTGGATTCCGAGAAATCCCGTCGGCGTTCAAGCTTAACAAACCGGGCCGATGGATGATCTCAACGTCGTACTCTTGTAAAATTTAAGCCTATCGGGCAAGCTTCCCTGAAAGCTTATCGTTGGTCATCAACCAATGAAGGGGTTGATGGTCAGTTAGGAGCGTGAATGGCTTGCCGTAAAGATAATGTCGAAAATGAACAATACCCCATACCGCGGCGAGACATTCACCCTCGTAACGACTGTAATTAGATTCAGCTCGGTTATTGCTCCAGCTAGCGTATGCCACTACGTATTCTTCTCCATTCAACTCTCTTTGCGTTAAAATAGCCGCAATGCCTGGCTTCCCGAAATCGGTTTGTAGGCAAAAGGGAAGCTTGTGATTAGGAGGTCGAAGAATGGGAGCGCTCGAGAGGGCGGTTTTCAGTTTTTGAAACGCTTCTACTTGGGCGGGTCCCCAAACAAAAGGCATTTCTTTTTTGAGAAGGTCATTGAGGGGAGAAGCAATCGTACTAAAACTTAGTACAAACCGACGGTAATAATTGGCTAGTCCGAGAAAAGCCCTCAGACTCGTGAGATCCGTGGGGGGCGGCAGTTTGGTGATCGCCTCTACCTTAGCTTCCAAGGGGGTGATGCCCTCAGCCGAAAAAAAATCACCGAGATAAGGCACTCCCTCCGCACCGAAAGTACACTTGGCTGGGTGACACTTCAGCCCGACTTTCTTTAACTCGGTGAGAACCCACTCAATATGGAAGGCGTGCTCCTCAACCGTGGCGGATGCGATTATCAAGTCATCGATGTAGCACCGGGCAAATTTACATCCACCCAGCACCAAATCCATGACTTTTTGAAACACGGCGGGTGCGTTCTTAAGACCGAAAGGCATGACTGCCCATTCCCACCGACCATCACTGCCCCAAAATGCAGTTTTATGCCGATCTCTTTCCTCTATTTCAATCTGGTTAAACCCTTGACGCAAGTCAAGAATGCTAAAGAACTTTGCATCACCTACATGGTCAAATATTTCCTTCGCTAGAGGCATAGGGTGGCGGTCTTGAACGGTCCGAGCATTGAGCTCTCAATAGTCCCCACACATTCTTCGCTCAGTAAAATTTCCGTCGGAATCTTTCTTCCTAGGCATGACTGTGGGGGCGGCAAAGGTGGAATCTGACCGATAGATTAGACCGACTTCTTCCAATTGTGCGCATCTTTTGTCCACCATCTCCCATTCCATTTCAGAGAGACGGTGTTTCGGCTTAAAGATAGGTCGATCGTCTTCAAGGTCGATTGACATTTTGTAAGTAGAATGACGTCCAAGGTCATTCATGGAGAAAGCAAACGCATCTATATGACAGGTGACTGTGTCACTTAATAGTGCATGTTCTGCCTTTGTGAGACTGGAACCGAACTTCCACTAGGGCGTCTCGGGACTCTTAATGGTGAAAGCTTCCATGGCCTGAGCATGTGCAATTTGCTCATCGGCGATGAGTGAGTGGCCTAACTCGTATTTTACTAGAGTTTGCTGTAAGCAGTCCACCCAATGGTGCCAGCTACGCGTCAGAAATGCAGTTGTCCAGTGCGGTGGCGGACCAGAAAATGATGAAATTGTGGATTGAACAGCTGTATAGGCCGGGATTTCCCAAGACATATGACTGGGGTTGAGGAAATCATAGATGGAGATGTCCTTAACCGCCGGTGTGAGAGAAGGGAAGAGAAAAAACTGAAATGGATTTCCCTTAAAACTAGGAGAGGTGCGAGAGGAAACAAGACGTGAAGGAGCCGCCGTATTCCCCCCCCCAGCTCGTTGCACGGGGTGATTTTGTGCGTAGCGACCAGCTGCAAGGCCTATACCTAAGACAAATGATAAAGATTGAGGATCCATGACCCTACCCAACAAAGTGCAACGCTATCTATATGTAAGGCCGGGGGCCGCAGTAGTGCCTGGATGCTCCTGTTCTGTGGCCGTAGGCTCCTCTAACTCTCCAGTGACATTATTCCGGAGCATGCCTGGACCGTTATAGGAGTACGCATGGGAATTAGGGTAAGACACTAAAGTAGGAAGGACCTTGAGGGGGTGGCTCGGTGCATTAATGTTGTAATTTGGAGGGTAGTCATATTGGACACATGATTGGACTTGGTGGAAGGGAAGCAAAGCGTTCGTAATATCTATAGTGGGAGGTCGTACCAACAAATTAGCCTCATGAAGACGACCAACAACGATTAGGTTCGTCCATTTGGAGCGAACGCGATGTGCCAAGGACCCATGCCGAGCGGCATCAATAATTAGTAAGGGTCCGATAAGGTGTTCTATGCGCTTATAGTCGTCCAAAATTGTTGGCCGAGGATCATTATAAGCAGCGACGTTCTCTAAAATGTATCCGACAGGCTTCGCCGTGGTTTGAAGAAAATGAAGGACCCTCAAAAGCTGAAAAAACAATTTGGTACGGGGATCCGCCAAACCAAGACCTTTGCCGGCCCGAGACATGCCTTGACACTCCCACCCTCCAAAAACAAGGTCTATCGGTTCGACATCCCGAAGATGATGATTACTAAGGATGCGGATGTCTTGTGGCAGAGCAGTGTGCATGTGTAGAAAGGTTGACTTTGGAAACAAGTGTGGATACTGTGAATGCAGGAGATTACAGTGGTGCAGTTGTGCTTTTCTAGCTAATGCATCAATTTCTACGGCGTAGTAGTGACGGATGAGGAGACCATTCCGTAAACATGACAATAGTGAAGTTCCGATCCCAGCAAATAGGTCTAGAATAACGACCCCGTCCGTATGAGGACTCAGCTGTACGGGCTTCCAACTGATTGGAAGGAAACCCGAAGGATCGGTTGCAACCGTCGGTATAGGAGGGATGGTCGTTAATGGAATAGATAATGCGGACTTATAAATATTGTCAAAGGTGTGAGAATTAATTAAAAAACCCGGTTCCGCAAAGATCTCGGGTAAGGGAGAACTATCCGGTATAATTTCTTCGGCCGAAAGAGAGTGGAAAATTTCCTCTCCAACGGAGTTCCCCAAAAATGCGGGAAGAGTCGTAGCCGAGTGGGCCATAGAGGGCAAAGGTCGGCGGGCTGAAATGAGAGGGAGGCATATTTTGCGCTCCGGAAAGTGTGTTGGTCGGTAAGAAAATGTTTGGTCGTGCATGTCCACACCACCGCCAATTCGGAATATAACGTCTTGACCCACCAAACACTCATAGTCGTTACTGTTGTTCTTTGGTCTAAAATAGACCGCAGAAGCGACCCAAACTATCATGCAAGAAGCTAAGCAAAAATAGGTCGACGAACAATCATATGAAATGCATCCTCCATATACGTACACAGACGCAACAAACAACATTTAGGGTTTCATGGAATAATCAACATAAATAAAGCTTGAGCGCAAATCCGGATCCGAGGATCACGGGTTTGGCCCCGGTGTCCATAAGAGGAAGAGTGGGGTGAACACCATTCACCAAGAATGATCCCCGTGAGTTATCAAGGAAACTGATATGGGGATCGAGATTACGACGCTCTTCCGTAGTCACGGGTTGAACCGCCGAGAGACTGCGGTTCAACTGCAGAGCCCTCAAAGCGGCTGCTGCTGCGACCTCATCAACGAGGGGAAGGGCTTTCGGTACATTGTCCAACATTGCGGAAAGAATACTTTATCGATCCTTTACCCGATGAGCATCATTAATAGTGCCATCCAATATGGTCAGTGCCTCTGCCGCGATGGTATGAACTATGTCCGGTAGGGAAGGCAAAGGCTCTTTTCCAAATGAGAGTGGGACACGATAATTTTTTAATTTGCCCACTCGGTTATGGTCTACTGAGCCCTTTTCAAATGTGGCAACCCGTTGTTGAACGGTGGAATCCCGAAGGGTTCGCCCGGCCAACGACGGCATGTGGACAACGGTCCTAGCCATCCCAGTAAACTGGGGTTTCATTTCCGCCATGAAAGCTGCGAATTGCTCTTTCATCATGGCCGCCATTGTGACTTGTAGCTCGGCCTTTTCTCTCTCTCTACGAGAGACCTTAGGGGGAGCTTCCTCTTTCTCGGTCTCCTTAGACGGAGTGACTGGTTTCGCGGAACGGGCCGGAATTCCACCGTTCTTTATCTGATTTTGATAGGTGAAATTAGGGTCCTTGATGTGGCACCGATGGACATAATGTCCCTTTTGGTGGCAATGAGTACAAGTGGCCGCCTTGTCTGGACACATGCGGGCATCGTGCCCGGTTTTTCCACATCGGAAACACATTCGGTTTCCGGGACCAACGGGTGGAGTTCCCATGGCCGGCTTCTTCTGGGGCCTATTAGGAGGCCATGGGTTTTTAGGTGGAGGAGGAGATGGATTGACCGGTTCTCTGTGAGGAGGTTTGGAACGCTCATGGGCGTCCCACCACGATGTCTGCATCTCATACTCTACCGCGTATTGAGCCGCTTGCTCAAAGGTGAATTTCAGTCCATACATCTGACTGAGGTGGTTTTGGATAAACCTCTTTGATGGACCTGGAAACTGTCCCACAAATTTTTGGACAGCCTCCGCATCGGACATGAGGTCCGGTAATGCTTCCCGCAGAGTTTCCATCCGAGCTCGCAAGGCAGGGGCAGTTTCAACTGGCCTACGCTCGAAGTTCATTAACTCTTTGATCTGATCCGGGTTTTGCATCCGGTACTCCTCTTGGAGTATGTCAAACATGACTGAGAGAGGGTCACGTAACGGAATGGTGCCCCCCGCTCTAGCCGAGACCGCCGCTCGGGCAGCCACTGCATACCGACGAGGAATTTCGGAGATAGCTGGATACAACTCGTCCCCATTGGCATCTAATACCGCTGGTCTTGGTGCCTGATATGGGATATCCACTTGGCCTAAGACTTCTGGTAACCTCCCAAAGGGAGCCACGTACTCTGTCATCGCAAACACATCCTCGTACTTGCGAGTGTAGAGTGTGAGTGTCGTACCACGAAGGTATCGACCGAGAAGGGAAAAAGCGACACGAAGGTCAAACCTATCCTAATATCTAAATGCTAAATCCCTCATTTCCGTATCGTATAACATACGGAAATGCGACAAGGACATGGTGTCCTTTAATCCGGAAAAGCATAATTGCATCCTTCTTATGGATCCCTCTAAAGAGGAAGCCATGTCGTAAAGGGAAGGATGGGCTGGTTGTGCCAAAGCTGGGCTGGTAGAGGACCTACGAGTGTGAGGAGTAGGAAAGGTTTCCTCTAGGAAGTCTTCTTTGGTCCCCTCTAGTTGTGACCTAGATGAAACCGAGGACAGAGACGACGTAGATATGAGACCAGACCGCACTAACGGCGATCTCCGATCCGTAATCGGATCGGATGTGGTCCACGATTCAGGAAAATCCGAAGGTTTTATCTGTGGAGGACAATACAGTGTACCTCCTCGGGTGGACCCGGATAAATAATGAAGGTTATCCCAATCTATGGGCATAAACAAAGGGGAAAACCCTGACTACAATAATGATATGTTTGGCACGATCTAAGCGAGATGCAACACGTGTCAAACCAATCCACTCGTCCAGTCAACACACTCAGTCACTATCAAGACCCGATGGTCGTATCTAGCAGGAAGCCGGTTTACCAAAACCTCTACCCCGCAAACAGTTGGCAAGGCCAAAGGGCCAGATCTATAAAAACAAGAAAATTGCTATCCAGGCACCCTAGGGTGCAGATCTAAAACAACACAGCCGGGAAAAGATCTACACAGTGCCACCCACGGCAAGATCTAGCAAGAAATCCCACTCCAGATAGTCACAAGAAAATCCAAGGTCACTTAGGGCCAGATAGCATGCAGGGAAAGCCAGAAAATGCAAATGCTGAATAAGAAAGGTTCACGATGGAACCCTTCCACAGTGATCCCCTACACGAGTGTCCACACTAAATCAAAACGCTCCTGCACCCGCAAGGCATCGGCTACTTACATACACCTTTAGTGCTCTGGTGAGCACTAAGGGTGAACCGAACTTGTTCGAAACAAGTCGGGTTTTGCAGAGCTCCCTGTGATAAAATTCGCTCCACGAAATTCCCTCCGAGCAACGTCTCCAAAATAACCCGCCGACAAGACCCGTCCGTACTGTGAAGATGTATGCCGTAGAATGTTAGGGGATGAATGGGAGGAAGGGAAGAAAGAGTTCGGTGGAAGAAAAATAAACAATAAGACACACAAATACGATAGATAGGGGAAGTGTGTTAGAATAAAGTAAGAGGCCGCTCAAACTCCAGATATACAGACAAACTTGTGACCACAATAATCCAAAGCCAGCAGCCAACCCTAATTCCACTTGGGAAACCCTAATTCCAAAGCCAAACCCTAATTCTAGACGGCCAAGACTCCAAATCTGCAGCCAAAGAATAAAAGGATACCGACCTAGGGACTGGAATCAAAAGGAATAAACCCTAAATATGGTGCAACCCTAATTTTGCAGCCAAAACCCTAATTCTGCCTCCGAACTCTAATTCTGCAGATTAACCCTAATTTTGCAGATTAACCCTAAATTCGATACAAACTTTAGGTTCAACACCAAAGCCAAGAAATACAGTGGCAGCAAAATAAGAGACAAAGATTGAAAGAAAGAAATAGCGGAAAACAAAAACAAATGTTTTTTTTTTTTTTTTATAAAATAAAATTTATATTTTTAATAGATTTTTTATTTTCATTTTCTTTTCGACAAGAATACTCAGCCACAAGGTAGCCACTAGGCTCTTGGGTCTTCAACGTATTCTTTACAAGAGTTATCTCGTACGAAAGCAACGATGCAAAATAAATAATTCCAACCAAAAACAAGGAAAACTCAAAATTCAGCCAAAATTCACCCTTCCATTCCCAACCGAAAATACAAACAACACAAAATAAACACCCAAACCGTCTAGCTGTCCGTGGGAAGGGCAGCCGGATCCGGATGCTTCCCCACACGAACTCCAATCCACCACTTCCCAAAAATGACACAAGTTGGAGGGAACCCTTCCGGACTTGGCTTTGGGCCGCGTGGATTAAAAGCGTGGGCACAATTACAAGGGAGAATGTGCATAAACTATCTAGCCTCTACAACTAGCTTAGCAAAAGAAAGGAAGAAACTTGAGCAATCGGTGAGCGAGAGAGAGCAAGAGAAAGCTCTGCCGCCAAGAGAAAACTCTTGTCCAAAAGCTAGAAATTCTAAGTCTGAAAATAGACTAAGTATTAGCTACGCTACGCCTACGCAAACCCTAACCTAAGTCTAGGCTAGTTCACATGAAAGAACTACTTAGAATGTTGGCCAATAGGCGGCCAACATTGTCTGCCGCACGTTCCGCATAATCCACTGTCCGAGGGTAAAAACCCTCCCTAACTACATGTATGCGCGAACCTACATGGGTTCGCGACTTAAATAAACATATGTATTGAAGCGTCGCCCAGAAATCGCGATACGCCTCCAAACAATACTTCACGTCGATACTCCCCAAATCGCGTGCGTATGCACAAAACGAAACATATCGCACGAAATATATGGTATCGCACGAAATACTTGAAAAATGTGTACCTGCGCACGAAACGACATGGTACCACGCACGAAATTAGTATTTGTTCTATTAGACGTGTACGCGAATCGCGTACACGTCAAACATAAATAAATCGCGGTCGCACGTGCGACCGAAAATCATACACGCACGCCGAAATATCGTGCGTGCGAGAATGATATCGTGCGCGCGTGAATGAAATCACGCGCGCGCCGAATATCGCGCGCGCGTGCACGATATCGTGCCCGTGGACACAATATTGCGCGTGCGTGCACCGTATTGTGCACGCATGCAGAATATCGCGCGCGCGAGCACAATATTGTGCGTGCGTGCGCGATATCGTGTACGCATGCAAAATGTTGTGCGCGCATGCATCCGATACCATGCGGCATGACACCACTTTGACTTTCCCTTAGAAATGCAGCCACCTAGGCAGGCAAAGTTTGTAACCAACTAGACCTTTTTGTATCCTGGACTCCGTTGAGTCCACAACAAAAAGAATCATTGAAATTGGTAAACTGAATTGATTGTTATGGCTGGCCAAAGTTTGTCATTTATACAAGGTGCTCTTTGGGAGAGTCAGCTACCTACCAGAAATATTCTAAGTCAAGGTCCCACTCTTAATCCCTTTTACTGAAGTATGGCGCGAATCACAAGACTGTACCGTACATAAAAGTACAGGCGCCAGAGTACTTTGTGTACGGCAAATGTACGGCATGACCATACGAGTGGCAAATGTCACATCCAAACTTGTTATCTTGCGCTTCGGAGATTCTGCAATCCTCTAGCGCGTTTCCACGTGTCATCCGCAATGGCTGCGTTAGAAAACGTCAAGGCGGCCATTCCGGAATCTCGGCTACCACCACGGCCATCGATTAAATCCGGTATTCATTCTTACGCGTCGAAAATATGTGCGCGGTATTTGTTTCGCCGTCGAAACAAATGCGCGGTATTAGTTTCGCTTTAACCGTAATACTCTAAATTGTTTCTATGTACTAAAGACCTATTCACGCCGTTAAATGAATTCGTCTACGCGTACATCTTTATATAATTATCAAACCCTATATGTCCTAGCACTAGTCCTAGACTAAACGGACAAAGCTAATGGCTACATTGACGGATGGCAGGTTATACGATCAATTCCTTGGTCCGTTAATACTTTTGGTAAACCCATCTATTTTTTGCTACTTGTCTGCTACAAAGATTTAGGTAGCCATGGCTCTATCACCCTATCCAGCCTTCAGTGACTACAAAAAGTGTGGGGGCTTGGAGAAAGGAGTCAGAGGCAGACTGCCTCTACTTTTTTTCTATCTAGTAAAGAACTAGAAAATACCCAAATATCAGCAGACTCCTCATGATTATTACTTTTGATTGCGTAAGCGACCACGTATTCTTCTCTTGTCAATTCACGCTGAGTAAAGATGGCCGCAATGCCAAGCTTTCCAACGTCTGTTTTTAGGCAAAAATGGTAATTTGTGATTAGGAAGTCGGAGGATGGGAGCACTAGAGAGGGCATCTTTAAACTTCTGAAAGACCGAAATCTGACAAGGACCCCATACAAAAGGGACCTCTTTTTTGAGTAGATTGTTCAATGGTGAAGCGACAGTGCTGAAACTAGGGGGACAAATCTGCGATTATAATTAGCTAATCCTAAGAAGGCTCGAAGACTCGTTAGATCAACGCGGCTTGGCAGTTTGTTGATATCCTCAATTTTTGCTTCAAGTCGTGTGATCCCCTCGGAGGAAATGAAATGTCCAAGGTAAGAAACACCCTTGGACCCAAAACTACATTTAGTTGGATGACATTTTAATCCAACCTTTTTCAGTTCAATTAGGACCCATTCGATATGAGCTGCGTGATCTTCAATTGTGGCCGAGGCGAAAATCAAATCGTCAATATAACATCGTGCAAACTTGCAACCAACTAAAACTAAATCTATTACTTTTTGAAAAACTTTGGGGGTGTTCTTAAGTCCAAAAGGCATGACCGACCACTCCCAACGACCATCACTACCCAAAAAGGTGGTTTTATGTCTATCTTTCTCCTCTATTTCAATCTTGTTAAAGCCTTGTTGTAGATCCAAAATACTGAAATATTTAGCACCTCCTACATGATCAAATATTTCTTCGGCCAAAGGAATTGGATGTCGATCTTGTATCGTTCTAGCATAATTCACGGTAAGTTCACGGTAATCGCTGCACATCCCGCGATCGGTAAAGTTTCCTTCGGCATATTTTTTCCTGGGCATGACAGTGGGTGCTGCAAATGTAGAATCCGACCTGATAAATAAGGCCAACTTCCTCCAATTCAGCGCAGCGTTGGTCCACTAGTTCCCATTCCGTTTCAGATAAGCGATGTTTCGCCTTGAAAATGGGACGATCGTCTTCCAGATCTATAAACATTTTATACGTGGTATGGCTACCAAGATCATTCATAGAGAAAGCAAAAGCGTCGATATTTCGCAGAATCACTTTTTTTTTTAGATTATGTTCAGATTGAGAGAGATTAGAGCCAAATTTCCATTTAGGAGTTTCCAAACCTTTAATGGTCATTGCTTCCATGGCTTATGCAAAAGCTAGCTGTTTATATGCAATAAGTGACTGACCTAATGAATAAACAACCGGTGTTTCCTGTAAGCAGTTTGTCTAATGGTGCCAGCTACGAGTAGAAAAAGTTGCGGTCTAGTGAAAAGGTGTTGATATATGAATAGAGGGAGTTGATTGGGCTGCAGTATATGCCGAAATGGACCATGACATGTAGCTAGGGTTTAAGAAATTGTAGATTGTGACATCTGGAGAAGGTTTTATAAGGGATAGAAAGAGGAAAAAATGAGAAGTTGTCCCTCTAAGGGTGACTGGAGATCGTGTAGGTATGTGTTTAGAAATTGATGATGCATCCCCCCCCCAGCAGGTAGAGACGGATGGGTTTGTGCGTATCGACCTGCTGCACATCCGAGGCCTAAGACAAAAGAGAGGGATTGAGGGTCTATGATGTAACTCTGAGACCTCCATAAATCCTCAGAGTAGACAGCTTCCAAGAAGCCTCTAGGATAATCCTGACCCCTTTGTGTTTCAGCAAAAATAACTGCCACCCTGGTAGACAAAAAACCTTGACCCCTGCACTTCTTTGAATGCAAGACTCCCCTGAGTCGATAGCAAAAAGAATCTCTGAATTTGCTCCCCTGAGCAGTAAGTTATGGAGGGTCAAAGTTGACCTTTTGTACAGAAGCTCTCTAGGAGAGGGGGTCCTATCTTCTAATTTTTCTAAGTCCTATCTCTCTCACAAACTCTATCTACTGATGTACGGAACCAATCAGAATTGAGTTCCGTACGCAAAAGTACAGCTGCCGGTGTACTTTAGGTACGAACATTGTAGAACAAGGCCTAAATGTCGACACATGTCATATCCGGATTCGGTGCTATAATCTCCAGAGATTCCACGATCCAACGTAATTTTGCCACGCGTCATCCGATGTGGGGAGGGGCACAAACCGCCGAAATCTTCCTCCGTGATCTCGGCGTTTAATGCGGCCGTCCGATGAAAATCTAATTTAATTGTAGTTGTAATTAATACATGTGCGGTATTTGTTTCACTTACAAAACAAATGCGCGGTATTGATTTTTAGTCCATACCGTAATCCGTACTTTATATATTAGCGGATCTATGTATCACGTAATCTATTATAGTTAAATAAATAATCGTACGTATACATATTTAATTAATTATCAAACTATATACTACGTAACATGAATCCTAGACTTAACGGCTAAGGCTACCGGCTATTTCCTGTCCGCCGGCAGGTAGGTACAAGGATCAATTCCTGTCGCCAGCACATACCTTTTAAATAAATAAACCCTAACTAATATAAATTCCACGTAAACCTCAGGATAGCCTAGGTAGCCATGGCTCTAGCTTCCTCTCCAATTTCTCAGTGACTGCGACAAGTTTGAGAGTTGGAGAGAGAAGTTAGAGATAGACTGCCTTGGCTTCTATATTTCTATTCAGACCTATAAAATACTTTAAAACCATTAATTTCTACACTCCCCTTATTTTCTAGTCAATCTTTAATTTCAGACCACACTTCTCCCTGCAAAAAATTAGCTTAGCGGAAGGCACAGGTTCGGTCATCATATATGCTACCATCTCACTATCTGGTCTGTACTCTAAACTGATTATTTTGTTTTCAACTTTTTCTCTAACAAAGCTGAGTCTGATGTTCATGTGTTTGGCTTTAAAATGATGTTTAGGATTGGCAGAAATAGCGATTGCTGCCTGATTATCACAAAAATTTTTCTGCACACCACTCTTAAGGTGACCAAGCTCACCAAGCAAAGACTTGACCCACATCAATTATTTTACAGCAGAGCAAGAGGCCATATACTCAGCCTCCATGGTGGACTGAGCAATAACCTTTTGCTTTTTGCTACTCCAACAGCAAGCCCCATCACCCATATATAATACATATCCTGAAGTGCATCTCCTCATCGGAGCATCACCATAACTGGCATTACTCCAAGTAGTGATGTCAATATTCTCCCCACCCAAATGCAACCATAGATCCCTAGTTCCTACCAAATATCTAAGGACTCTTTTAGGTGCCTCCCAATCCCTCTTAGTGGGAGCATTTAGACTTCTGCTCAGCACTCCTACAGCTACAGCTAAATCTGGCCGAGTACAATTCATAAAATAGATTAGACTTCCCACCACTTGCCTATAAGGAATAGTCTGCATGAACTTCTGTTCATCGGGAGATAATTCCTCGTCTAAGACTATGACTCCTTCTTCCTTACTCCCCTCACTTCCCTTCTTCATCTCCATTGGAGTTGTACAACTATTAGCTTTATCCATTTGAAATTTTTCAAGCATGTTCCCTATTGCTTCCTTTTCAGTCAGTCTTATAATTTTCCTTTTTCGGTCTCTCTCTACTTGAATTACCAAAATATATCTTGCTTCTCCCATATCCTTCATTTCAAATCTCCCCTTAAGATCGGTTTTCTGTTTGTTAATTTTTTCCATTGATTTACTTAAAACAAGCAAATCATCAACATAAATTGCAATAAATATAAAACCTTCCTCATCTTCAAAAACATAGATAGAGTGATATGAGCTGATCCGAATATATCCCAGACCGGTAAGAAACTCATCAAGCTTCTTATTCCATTGTCGAGGTGCCTGTTTCAAACCATAAAGAGATTTAATGAGCCGGCATACCTTACTCTCGTCTCCTTCCTCCACAAAACCTTCGGGTTGTCGCATGAAGATCTCCTCTTCCAATTCTCCATGCAAAAAGGTTGTCTTGATGTCCATCTGATGCACTTCCATGTCTTCCGCCGCTGCTAAACTGAGAAGTATGCAGACGGAGGGAAATTTGACCACCGGGGCAAAGGTTTCCTCGTAGTCATTTCCTTCCTTTTGTGTAAATCCCTTTGCCACTAGTCGGGCCTTGTAGCGCTCGATTGTGTTTTCTGGGTTCAGTTTTAATTTAAAAAACCTTTTACAACCGATTCGTTTTCGGTTAGGTGGACAATCCACCAGCTCCAAAGTATTGGCTGCCAAAATTGAGGCCATCTCTTCATTGATGGCTGTCTTCCACCGATTTCTTTTTGGACAAGTCATCGCCTCTCCATAAGTTTGAGGTTCATCTTGATGAGATAGTTTAGTTACCTTGTTATTAACCTGTTTTTCTTGACAGTCTTTTGCTACTTCTCCTCCCCCCCTCAAAATCTGAGGTTGGAATAGATGGTTCTCGTGGATTCTTTCGAACAAACTCGGCTTCTCCCCTATCCTTTGATTCAGAAACAACTTCCACCACGTCTTCCGCTTCGAGTAGAGTTGTCACTAGAGTTTCCACAACCGAGTCCTTTTCGGTTTGATTTATATTTGCAAGAATGTCATCTTCTCTAAAACCTGAATAGTTAGGAAGCTCAAAGTCATCGGAATTTTCTGACTCAAATCTGATTTTTACTGACTTTGTATATTTGAAGGGATCCACAGACTTTCTTTCATCCATAACTACTAGATGCTTTACTAAGATTATATCTTGCCTTTTTAGATCATAAACTCTATATCCTTTAACATCTTCATCATATCCTAATAAGTATCCCGGTTTTCCTTTAGGATCTAGCTTCCAATTGAACCGATCAGTATCTAGACTGAACACTTGACTGCCGAAAACCTTTAAGTGAGATATGTCTAGTTTCTGGCCTGTCCATCTCTCATAAGGTGTTTGATCTTTTATAGCTGAAGTAAGAACTCTATTCTTGAGGTAATTAGCACAGTTCATTGCTTATGCCCAAAACCTTTTTCCTATCTTTTTATCTGACAACATACTTCTAGCACTATCACTTAGTGTTCTATTTAACCTTTTAGCTACCCCATTTTGTTCCGGATTTTCAGGAACTGTCTTTTGGTGTTGAACCCCATCTTCCCTCAAAAAATCCTCAAACTGGTTAGAGGTATACTCTCCACCATTGTCACTCCTTACTCTCTTGATTAGAGTTTCATGGAGTTTTTCGCTCCATGCTTTATATTGTCTAAAACAATCCTCAGCTTCGGACTTGTTTTTAAAAAAATATACCCGGGAATATCGAGACCAATCTTCAGTTAGAGTCATCATAAATCTCTTCCCCCCCGGTGAGGGCACTCTAGCCGGTCCCCAAATATCTGTGTGTACTAGATCTATAACTTTTTTTCCCTTATAGGTGGCTGACTTAGGAAAGGGTAATCTGTGTGCTTTACCTTGAGCACATCCACTACAATCACTTATATCATCACTTTCACTGAACTTAATCCCTTCCACCACTCCCATTTTTTTCATCTCTCTTAACTTATCTAGATTCACATGCCCAAGCCTATTATGCCACATCATAATATCATGAACACCAGCATAATAAAGTTTTTTCTTTTCATTACATAAGATCAGCCTAAACATCCCATGGCTACCTTTCTCAGCAATGAAATAGACATCCTCCTCAAAACTAGTAGTAAAGACTCCTTCCCTAGTGCTAGTGAAAAAACCCTTATCATCTACTACTAATGTAGAGATAAGATTTGTGTTCAGCTCCGGAATAAGCAATACATCGGAGAATGTTAATATGGATGTCTTTCCTTCTACTAACACTTTTAGATCTACCGATCCTACAAGAGTAGTGGTGACTATCCTCCCATCCCCGTACTATATCTCTACGGTGGGAATCTTTTTTATCTTAGTGAACAGGTGTCTATCCTTACACATGTGCATGGAGGCACCTGAATCTATAATCCAGCCTGCTTCACCAATCAATCCACCGTAAGCACATTTCTGCCTTCGTGGAATTTTGACCTCATTTTTCGCCTCCAACTCCTCATCCAAAAAGAGCTCATCGTCCTCGTCCTCGGATTCCGCCTCAAGTACCTGTGTGATAAGGGCCTTTTTCTTTCCTCTCGCGGTACCACTGGTCTGCCCCTCCTTTAACCGAAGCTCGGTTAGCTTAGTGCCATCTCCCATATAGTGCCCCGGTTTCTTACAAAAATGACATAAACCTTTGGGAGCCCTTGGTTCGAACTCGTCGGCCTGTTTTTTTTGCTCCCTACCCCTATAGTTTCCGACCGGTTTTCGAGAATCCCTGTTCCTCTAATCAGACGCTATTGCCAAGGCTTGGCCACTCTTTCCTCCTCTTTCAATCTCAATTGTATTCTCTTGAACGAGAATCATCCCTACCACTGAGTTCCATATCCACCTTGAGTCAAGCAAGTCTTGCACACGGTAAACTATGTTCACGAACTCATCAGGTAACTTCATCAGTAAACAGTTAACATTTTCATTTTCACTAAAATCTTTTCCCGCACTCTCTAGCTCTAGTAAGAGTGTAGCAAGCTCATTGCAAAAATCGAACATATTTCCCCCTTTGTATACATACTCCTTAATTTTCTGATCGGCCAACTGTTGTTGCTGAATCGTACCACTTCGGTACATCTCTATGAGAGCCATCCAAAGATCGGATGCCCTTTCTACGTGCAAATGAGGACATGCAAGTCCTTGAGTGAGATGGCGTAGGATGAAGTGCTTTGCAACCATATTGTTGAAGTCCCAGGTTTCAGTATCATTCTCCTCATTTCTCGGAATAGGTGACATGAATATCGAACCAGTTGCTATAGGTGTGGTCGTCTCCTTCTCCTTTCCTTTGTCCACCACCTCTCCTTCTTTTGTTTCCTCCGTTGAAGGTGGATCCTCTTACCTGGTGAATCTGGTTCCTCCAAACCCTTGAGGAATTCTAAGACTTGATGGACGCCCCAAACGTCCACTCACTATCCCCCAAAACCTTTTTTTCGCATAGAGCTCCTATCATCATACTTTCCCAGTATATGAAGCCAGTTCCATTAAAGATTAGTACCCTAGAGGGTGGGCCCATAACTTGTAACTCTGAGACCTCCATAAGTCCTCAGAGTAGACAGCTTCCAAGAAGCCTCTAGGATAATCCTGACCCCTTTGTGTTTCAGCAAAATAACTGCCACCATGGCAAACAAAAAACCTTGACCACCTGCACCCGTGTGAAGGCAAGACTTCTCTGAGTTGATAGCAAAAAGAATCTCTGAATTTGCTTTCCTGAGCAGTAAGTTATGGAGGGTCAAAGTTGACCTTTTGTACAGAAGCTCTCTGAAGAGGGGGTCCTATCTTCTAATTTTTCTAAGTCATATCTCTCTCACAAACTCTATCTACAGATGTACGGAACCAATCAGAATTGAGTTCCGTACGCAAAAGTACAGCTGCCGGTGTCCTTTAGGTACGGACATTGTACGACAAGGCCTAAATGTCGACACATGTCATATCCGGATTCGGTGCCATAATCTCCGGAGATTCCACGATCCAACGTAATTTCGGCACAAACCGCCGAAATCTTCCTCCGTGATCTCGGCGCTTAATGCGGCCGTCCGATGAAAATCTAATTTAATTGAAGCTGTAATAAATACATGTGCGGTATTTGTTTCACTTACAAAACAAATGCGCAGTATTGATTTTTAGTCCATACCGTAATCCGTACTTTATATATTAGCGGATCTATGTATCACGTAATCTATTATAGTTAAATGAATAATCGTACGTATACATATTTTATTAATTATAAAACAATATACTACGTAACATGAATCCTAGACTTAACGGCTAAGGCTACCGGCTATTTCCTGTCTGCTGGCCGGTAGGTACAAGGATCAATTCCTATCGCCGGCACATACCTTTTAAACAAATAAACCCTAACTAATATAAATTTCCCGTAAACCTCAAGATAGCCTAGGTAGCCATGGCTCTAGCTTCCTCTCCAATTTCTCAGTGACTGCGACAAGTTTGAGAGTTGGAGAGAGAAGTTAGAGATAGACTGCCTTGGCTTCTATATTTCTTTTCAGACCTAGAAAATACTTAAAAACCATTAGTTCTACACATGACATGACATAAAAGGATGCAGCGCTGTCGTTCTGTGTATCCATGGGCAGCCGTAATGTTGGGAAGGAAATGCATAAGGTGTTCTCGTTTTGTGGCTGTAGGTTCATCTAGGCCGCCTTTATGACTATTTCTGAGCATGCGAGGCCCATCACTAGAGAAAGCGTGAGAGTGGGAATAAAACACTAGAGTGGGGAGAACTTTGAGTGGTTGGCCTGAGAAGTTAATGTTGTAATTTGACAGGTGATCAGGTTGTAGACAAGTTTGGACTTTGTGAAAAGGAAAAAGTGCAGTCTGAATATCCGTAAAAAAGGGTGTGACACAAAGATTTCCTTCTCTAAGGCATCCAATATCAATCAAGTTACTCCATTTAGATTGAACACGATGAGCTTAGGAGCGGTGGTGAGTGGCATTAATGATAAGAGGAGGACCAATTAATGCTTTTATACGTTTGTAATCAGCTAATACTGTAGGTCGAGGATCGTTATAGGCTGCCACTTTTTCCAAAAAATATCCCAATGGTCGATCGAATGATTGCAAAAAATGCATGATGCAAAGTAATTCAAAGAATAATTTTGTGCGAGGGTTAGCTAAGCCTAGACCTTTGCCTGCTCGTGACATTCCTTGACACTCCCAACCGGCAAAGAGAAGGTTAAATGGTTCCACATCGAGAAAGTGTTAGTTGCCTATCAAACGGATATCTTAAGGTAAGGCTGTATGCTTGTGAGCAAAGGCAGATTTAGGGAAAAGGTGTGGATATTGTCTGTGTAAAAGATTACACTGATGTGTTTGGGCTTTCCGAGCTAAAGGGTCAGTGTCAACTGAGTAGTAGTGCTTGATAAGTAATCCGTTGCGAAGGCATGAGAGTAGAGAGGTACCTATGCCTGCAAATAGGTCTAAAATGACCAGACCATACAGATGAGGTTTGACTTGGGTTGGTTTCCAATTAATGGGAAGAAAACCGGAAGGATCTACAAAAATAAGAGGAAGAGGTGGAACCCGCGATAAAGGAATCTGAAGGGTGTGTTTGTAGATGTGATCTAACTCTGGAGAATCAATAATAAAACCTGAATTATTGAAAAGTTCAGGCAAAGAAGGAATGTCGGGCAAAATTTCCTTTGCGGAAAGAGAATGAAAAATTTCAAATCCCACCAAATTTCTAGAATAAGCAGGCACAGATTGGGCTACGTGAGCCATAATGGGTATGGGTTGGCGTGCTGAAGTTAGAGGGAGAAAAATTTTCTTTTCCGGATAATTGGTAAGATGGTAGGAAAATGTCTGATCCTACATATCAACGTCGCCTCTTACTCTGAAAATCACATCTTGCCCCACTAAACACTCGTAATCACTACATTTGGTGACCAACGCGTGAGCATGAACTTTTGCAAAATCAGATTTTGTACCATTGTGAAACCGAAAAACTGAGTGGATCCTTTGTAATGCCCAAAACTGGTTTGATTGTTCTCGCTGAGGTGAGTAAACGTGTGGAAGTGGACTGAAGTTTTTCAGCTATGAGACCTAGTTTTACTGCAAAAGATGACCCCAAAATAACTGGTTTCGCACCAGTGTCCATAAGTGGTAATGACGGAATGACACCATTGACTGAAAATGCACCCTTCCCATTATCTAAAAAACTGATGTGTGGGTTAAGTGAACTAAGCTCGTTGGTAGAGATAGGCCTAAGAGCGTCAAGATTATGGTTCATTTGTAAAGCATGTAATGCTGCAAATGGGATGGATGTGACCGTAGTTTTTAGGTTGGGTGAATCAAAAATCATAGTAGACAAAATACATAATCTTTCCTTAACCCTATGGCTGTCGTGAATAGAGCGGTCCTGAATAGTGAGTGCTTCAGCCGTGATGGTGGAAGCTGTTTCGGGCAAATTGTTTCCAGTTTCTTTGAAAAATGATAATGGTAGACGGGTGCTAGACTGTTTACCCTCGCGATTGTGATCAACGGTCCCCTTGCCAAACGTGGTTGCCCGCTTTTGAATGGTTGAATCTCGTAAAACTCGACCAGCTAGCGTGGGAAGGTGGACAATTGTATGAGCAATACCGGCTAGGAGAGTTGGCAGTTTCATTTGAGCCATAAGGGCTGCAAACTAGTCTTTGATCATAGTGGCCATTTGAGTTTGCATTTTCTCTTTTTCTTTTTCTCTCCGAGACATTTTAGGTGGAGAGTTTTTTTGTGGCTCTTAACTGGTTGGAATACCTTTGCAGATCCAGCGGGTATTCCACCATTTTGAATCTGATTTTGATATGAAAATTCAAGGTTTTTGATGTGACAATGATACACAAAGTGGTCGATTTGTTTGCAGTATGTACAGGTTGCAGATTTATCCGGGCACATCCGAGCATCATGCCCGATCTTGCCACATCGGAAACAAATCCGATTAGATGGTTGATTTGGAAGGGTCCCCATGGCTGGGACCCTTGGTGGCCGATTATTTGGCCCCAAGTTACGAGGATTTGGGAAATTGAAAGAGTTAGTTTCTTTTTGAGGGGCTTTTGGTGGATCATGGGCCTCCCACCAACAATTCGTCATCTCGTGTTCTATGCCGTATTGAGCTACCTGGTCGAACGTAAAGTTGAGACCGTATGTTTGGGTAAAATGGCTTTGAATAAATTTCTTTGACTGGAAAAGAAACTGTCCCACAACTTTTTGGGCAACTTTGACATCTGATATCAAATCGGGTAACGCTTCCCGCAAGGTCTCTATGCGGGCTCGTAAAGCGGGGGAAGTTTTGCCCGGTTTACGCTCAAAATTCATTAATTCCTTAACTTGGTCAAGATTTTGCATGCGATACTCCTCTTGTAACAAATTAAACATTATGGTGAGAGGGTCTCGTAACGGAATAGTCATCCCGGGTCGTGCCGGGACGCCGGCTCGGGCTGCAATAGCATATTTGTGGGGGACCTCCGCCACAGCCGGGTAAATAATATTGTCATGCGTATCCAAGGCCTCGGAAATAACAGCTTCATACGGAATTTCTGTTTGACCTATTACCTCACGCGTACCAACAAACTGTGGAGAATATTCAGTCATCGCAAGTATGCCATCATACTTGCGGGAATATAAGGTAAGGGCGAACCCGCAAAGGTAATGCCCGAGAAGGGAGAAAGCAACACGCATGTCAAATCTATCTTGATAACGGAAAGCTAGATCTCGCATTTCAGTGTCGAATAACATTCAAAAATGAGATAAACACATGGTATCTTTCATTCGGGAAAAGCATAATAGAAGTTTACCAGGAGTACCCTCCGATGTGGAGGCCATCAAAAGACACAAGTTAGTCAAATTCCAAGCCTGAATCTGTGCTAACAGAGACCAAAAAGAAAGAAAATCTGAGTAGGGTTCCCTTTCGTTATCAACCTCTTCCACAGATAGCGTGGAAAAAATGGATGACAAAGATGATACAGTGGTTAAATCTGAACGAGTAGAAGACGCTATAGATTTGATTAAAGGACTTAACGTTAAAGGAACCGAATTTGATGAATTAGATTGATCAAAATTTGATGAAAGGAAAGTTCCACCACTATGTGTAGATCCGTATGAGTGGTCAAAATTATCCCAATTAGTGGGCATAAAAATGACTGAGATAACAAACTAATCTGCTAATGGATACGCCTTATACGAGGTGCAACAAATGCCAAACCATACCACATACGTAGGCAACAATCTCAAAAAGTCTCTAACAAGGCCATAATGGCAAGATCTAGTCAAGAGGTCGCCTTTTTTGAAACATCTACTCTGCAAACGAGTGGGCAAGGCCAAAAGGCCAGATCTATAAAAGCAGAAAACTGCTAAACAAGCACCCGGAGGTGTAGATCTAAAGCTCCACAGGCAGGAAATAGTTCTATCTAAGGCCACCAACGGCCAGATCTAATAATAAAATTCCACGCGAAACAGACAACAAGAAAAACACAAGGCCACTCACGGCAAGATGGCAAGCATTGAAAGTGAGGACAGTGCAAATGCTCAATACAATTAGGTCCAGGTGGACCCAATCCACTCACGTCCCCTTTAAACGATCAACCACTATCTTGACACGCGCCTACACCCGCAAGGCATAGTGAACTCACAAACCACTCTTAGCAATCTGGTGATTGCGAAGGGTGAACTGCGGTTGTTTACTCCAACCGGAGATTTGCAGAGCTCCTAAAAACGAATCATCTCCACTCTCTCCACTCTTTGGTGAGGTATGTCACAATGTGAAAGATCGATGCCTCCGATCAACAAGGGGCTAGCAAGGAAAACCCCAAATACCCAAATTAGTGTAGTATATTTTTGGCCGAAAAACATGCCAATGAGATGATTTTGTCAACTAACAAGCAAACAATAATTAAAATTGCAAAACTAGTTATAGATTTTTTTTTTCTTTAGTTTATTTTTTTTTCAAACAAACAAGTACAACTTAGAAGAATATTGCAAAATGCAAGGATCTATAATCAGATCGCACAAACACACAAAAGTAATGTAAAATCTAAATAGAACAAAATAGAGAAAAACTGACAATTTTAAATTACAGAGTATATAGAAAAATTGTCAACATAAAATTGCGAAAAAAAGAATCACACTGACAATGTCGAATCGCAGAAAATAGAGCAAGACAGACAATGCCAAATTACACGAAATAGAAAGTGCTCACAATTTCAAGAGCACATGAATATTAAGTCAACGGATAGCCAGTAGGCTCCTTGGTTAGTTTATATTCCTTACAGGAGTTCATTAAATAAATATTCAACCTAATATCACAACACATAAACTAAAAATGAAGCAAACTGCAAGCAAATCTGAGATAACCAGATTTAGTCACACACAAAACATATAAGGAAAGCCAACCCTAATCCACTATCCCCTAGTAAACCACACAAGCAAACCCAAATTTGTCCAATCGCAATCCAAGGTTTAGCAACAGCCTAAGAAAGAAGGTTGAGCAGCAATCCGCTTCATAGGACGAGCGAAGAAGTGAAAGGAAACCGGTTAGGCTTCGGCGTGAGCCGCGTAGATTGAATTGCAACGCAGATTACAAAGAAAGAAAGTAAGAGCTAAGCAGCGGAATGCTTAATGACCAGAAAAATAGTCACTAAAACTATCTTGACAATTTCACAAGAAAAATCCTCAAAGTTTAGGTCAAATCTTCCAAAATGAGAGAAAGAAAGAATGAAAGCATGAATTCTTCTGCTCTTGAAATTGTGAGCACCGAATTCACCTAAAATTCACTAAGTAAAGAGTCTACAACTTAGCGCCTAACTTATTGTACATACATACGTTCTATGTAGTTGTCTGCGCCTAGTTTGGATTCTGGCCAATAGGCGACCAGAATCATATGCCTTCCGTTACAAAATCTACAGCTTAAGGATAACAACCCTTCCTACACTACATGTGAATGTGTGCGACCTCCAAGGGTCCACGACTTAAAATGAACGAATCAGCGTCGACGGGTGTAGTTCGCATCCGGATCGTCCATTTGTCTACATCATTCGTGGCCGTAGATTTGCGTTCGAATCCACGTTTGCGTCGACATTATTTGGAGTTGTTGTTTCGGTTCGCTACCGTCCGTACGTCGATTCAAACTTGGTCGCGGAAATTTTGGCCGACGAAGTATGTCAGTTCGCCAAAATTGGACAGCAAACCAAATCGGTTTGCGTAAATTTTGGCGAATGACGACTTCACGGATAGAAACTGAAACGTCCCCGGGTTTTACGGCGTCGGACTAAAATTTGTACGGTCCTATCGCCACCAAAATTTCCCAATGAGTAAATTAGTGTGGCGTCCTTTATAGCAAGGACCATTACCATGCAAATAAATAAAATTTGGTGCGCCGACATGATGCGGCATGACACATGCCACATCCGAAATCTCCAAAGTGACCATTCTGCGATCTCTGCAGCGATGTGTGCCGTTGGATCAAAGCGACATTTAATTTCAGCCGTCGAATCAAATGTTTGATTCATTTGTTTCGTGCGGGATCATGTTCGCACTATATATTAACTAGTTTTGTATCCCCTCATTCATAATTGCGTTCATCCGATTATAGATCATAATACAGTTTAAGTATTTATCACACCTTATGTATTTTAACGGATTCTTATGACAAACTGGTTAGAGCTGACGGCTACGCCTCGCTCTATCGGTTGGAGGTTTGAGTTCGCCAAACTCAACCTTTTGTTTAGAGTGACTTATGTCACTCTCTAGTTCTGCTATGGAGCTGAGGCAGCCATGGCTCCACTACTCTCTTTCTTTTTCAATTACTACAACAAGTATGGGGGATAGAGGAAAGAGGTGGAGGTAGACTGCCTTCGTTTTTTCCTTTTTTTTCCTATTAAACTATCTATACCTACAAAATACACTATAAATCTACTGATTTCAACACATTTTTGGGGCTCCTTCATTGTAATCGTGGTTGTTTGGGAAAGAGACTAGGGCTGGAAATGCTCGTCTTGGGACTCGTGGTGTATTACAACGGAAAAAACGGGGACCTGTCAGTTGTGGTCACAGGTGTAGCCATCCGCCCCTTCCCCAGAATTAGTTGGACCATAATTTGGGGGTGTAGAACTTGTCTAGCCAATAATTGCTTGAGAATTGAGAGTGGTACTAGGTTGGTCCAATAAGCTCTAACTCTATGTGACCTCTATCCCATCAGTGGTACATCAAAAACTAATGGTGCCCCCAAAATATGCTTGATTTGATACCAATTGCTGGCAACATGTTTCCTTTTGTCATGTGTTGGGTGAACATTTTCTAATACGTACCCCACTGGCGTTTCCTCGTTGAATTCTATTTTTGAGATCAACCGAATCATCTCGAAGAAAGTTTTACTTTGGCTATCTTGGTGTCCCTTTTCTTGTCCTACTAAGGAGTATCCTTGACAAGGCCAGCCAGACATTACGAGATCCACCCTTCCCCAGACTTTATAAATGAGAGGTCATAATGTTGTCCACATTCTGGGGGAGCTTCATGTGAGAGTTGGAAATGGAGGACACAGGTAGTTGTTGCAGATACAGCTGGTAAAGTTGTTGGAGATGGTGGTCACTGACATCTCGAGCTTCTGATGCTATTTCTACCGCTGCATAGTCCTCCACCAGGTATCCTGCCTTCAGAATTGCTTCCATATCAAAAGTGATTCCATAAAATAGAGATAAATTCAGAGTCTTGATTCCAGAATCATCAATTACACCACTTGTTAGTTGAATCTCTTACCGTCGGTGGGGAGATCCAAAGGTTATGACCTAAGGTACATCGTGCCTTTGGGTATTATCGCTGCAAGTTTGGTTTACCTCTCACCGAAGTTTGGCTACCTATAATAATCTTTTTTGGTATTTCTTTACCCACTACTTAGAAATAGGGAATTGCTAAATCGCCTAGGCTATATTTGTTGAGCTAGCAAAGAGATCTGCAAGAGTGGTTGTGGCATAGACATGGTAGCACCTAAACAACGGAAACAATAGTCCTTCCCGTATTCCACAATGAAATTGTGTGGTCTCCATTAACCCACAGAATGAGCAGCCTATGTAAAGCCTCTAAGATAATATTTGACTCTTTTAATTTCCCAATGATTAAGTGCCACCAAGGCACACAAATATTCTCACCACCCTCATTCTTGTGAGGACAAGACTCCCTTGAGTCAAACGCAAAAAGATTCACTAAATTTGCTCCCCTGAGCAGTAAGTTATGGCTTGCCAAAGATGGCATATATATACAAAATGTCACCTTGCTCCCCTGAGCAGTAAGTTATGGCTTGCCAAAGATGGCATATATATACAAAATGTCACCTGGAGAGAGGCGCCTCAAACACGCTAAGTCCCTTAACTCCTACTCACAACTACTTACTACTCTACCCTCGGCCAATCAAAAGGGTGTATAGTACAAGAAGGTACAGTGATCGATTGTACTTCTTGTGCGACCATATTACAACATGGCCTTCTGCTTGACACTTGTCAACATGGGAGCCATAGTTCCTCCTCCCATCCTTTTCGGCGTCCAACGATGTGGCGCCACATGGCACAACGCGCTGCTATGTTCAAAGCCGCCAAAGAGTCATGCGGGTTTGGCAGGGGCGTTGACGTCCGTCCGATCATGTATTTTACACGGTTAGATTCACGTCCGCGAGCGTCGTTTGACTATAGATGTTGTTTCATCAATTTTGGTCAATTTTAATGAAAATGACGTTTTGCGTAACACTTTAAATACATAGCAAACTGAATATGTGTATCTTTTTTTTTACGCCATAATGGTTAAGGCGTACGTCTACAAAGCACTTCGTAGACCTAGGTTCAAATCTGGTTTAGGGCAACATTTTGTCAATCTATCAATCTATATGCTTGTCTGCTTGTTTCTTTCTGACTATGGCGGCAGCCATGGCGACTCTCTCTCTCTCTTCAATCTATAGTTTAAATTAAGAAGTGAATATTAATTATTTCTTTTCAAGACCCCCCTTGATTGTTAGTCAACTTTTTATTTAAGTCCACAATTTTCTCTTCAAAATTTTAACTTAGGAGAAGATACCGGTTTTGTCATCATGTCTGCATTCATCTCTTTATCACTTTTATGATCCAGTTTAATTATTTTACTCTCAACATTCTCATTGACAAAGCATAGTCTTATATCTATATTTTTAGCTTTGAAATGGTGTTTTGGATTAGCTACGATAGAGATAGCAGCTTGATTATCACAAAAGACATTATGAGTTCAGATTTCATGAACATAAGTTTTTCGAGTAGAGATTTTACCCACATTAATTCTTTAGTGGCAGCGCATGAAGCCATGTATTCAGCCTTCATAGTGGACTGAGCAACTACTTTCCGCTGTTTGCTACTCCAACAGCATACACCAAATCCAATTTGTAACACATATCCAGTTGTACATCGTCACAAAGACACATCCCCATAACTGGTATCACTCTAAGTGGTGTGTAGAAATTAATGGTCCATTATTAAGTATTTTCTAGGTCTAAATAGAAAGAAGCCGAGGCAGTCTACCTCTAACTTCTCTCTCCAAGTCTCAAACTTGTCGCAGTCATTGAGAAATTGGAAAGGGAGCTAGAGCCATGGCTACCTAGGCTATCCGCGGGAAATATATATTAGTTAGGGGTTTTAACTAAAAGGTATGTGCCGGCCACAGGATTTGATACTGGTGCCTGCCGGCAGACTGCCGGTAGCCGGTAGCCTTAGCCGATTAACTCTAGAACTAGTGTTACGAAATATGTAGTAATGTAAAAGTATGGATTACGGTACGGAAAGAAACCAATACCGCGCATTTATTTCTTTTATGAAACGAATAACG
Organism: Zygnema cylindricum; assembly: GCA_037447655.1. NCBI lineage: Eukaryota > Viridiplantae > Streptophyta > Zygnematophyceae > Zygnematales > Zygnemataceae > Zygnema > Zygnema cylindricum. Next base: position 276,091 of record JBBHKE010002729.1, on the reverse strand, counting down.
CGCTTTTATTTATTACGGCTACGATTAAATGTGAATATAATCGGACAGCTAAAATTAACCCCGAGATCGCGGAAGAGGATTTCGGCAGTTTGTTGTCATCGCCACATCGGATGACACAAGGCGGAGTTACATTAGATCGCGGCATCTCTGAGAATTACAGGAGCAAATCCAGACATACCACGTGTCGACATTTAGGCCATGTCGTACAGTGTCTGTACAGAAAGTACACCGACAGCTGTACTTTTGTGTACGGAACTGTATACTGATAGGTTCCGTACATCAGTAGATAGAATCTGTGAGACATATAGGACTTAGAAAAATTAGGAGATAGGACTCTCTCTCCCAGAGAGCTTGTGACAAAAGGTCATCTTTGACCCTCCATAACTTACTGCTCACGGGAGCAAATTCAGAGATTCTTTTTGCTATCGACTCATTGGAGTCTTGCCTTCATAAGGGTGAAGGTGGTTAGAGTTTTTATTTTTCAGGGTGGCAATTATTCTTGCTGAAACACAAAGGGGTCAGGGTTATCCTAGTGGCTTCTTGGAAGCTGTCCACTCTGAGGACTTATTGAGGTCTCAGAGTTTCAAGTTTTGGGCCCACCTTCCAAGATACTAATCTTTAATGGAACTAGCTTCATATACTGGGAAAGTATGATGATAAGAGCTCTATGCGAAAAAAGGTTTTGGGGGATCTGAGTTGATGGTTGGAGTGTCCATCAAGTCTTAGAATCCCTCCATGGTTTGGAGGAAGCATATTCACCAAGAAAGAGGATCCACCTTCAACGGAGGAAACAAAAGAAGGAGAGGTGGTGGACAGAGGAAAGGAGAGGGAGGCGACCACACCAATAGCAACTGGTTCGACATTTATTTCACCTATTCCGAAGAACGAAGAGAATGATACTGAAACCTAGGAATTCAACAATATGGCGGCAATACACTTCATCCTACGCCATCTCACTCAAGGACTTGCATGTCCTTGTTTGCAGGTAGAAAGAGCATCCAATCTTTGGATGGCTCTCATAGAGATGTACCGAAGTGGTACGATTCAGCAACAACAGCTGGCTGATTAGAAAGTTAAGGAGTATGTATACAAAGGGGGGAAAATGTTGGATTTTTGCAATGAGCTTGCTACACTCTTCATGGAGCTAGAGAGTGCGGGAAAATATTTTAGTGAAAAATAAAAGGTTAAATGTTTACTGATGAAGTTACCCGATGAGTTCGAGAACATAGTCAACCGTGTGCAGGACTTGCCGAACTCAAGGTGGATATGGAACTCAGTGGTAGGGTTGATTATCGTTCGGGAGAATACGATTGAGATTCGAAGGGGAGGAAAGAGTGGCCAAGCCTTGGCAACTGCAACCGATTGGAGGAACAAGGATTCTCGGAAATCAGTCGGAAAACTATGGGGGGAGAGAGCAGAAAAATCAGACCAACGAGTTCGAACCAAAGGCTCCCAAAGGTTTATGTCATTTTTGTAAGAAACCTGGGCACTATATGGCAGAGTGCACTAAGCTAACCGAGCTTCGGTTAAAGGAGGGGAAGACTGGTGGTACCCCAAGAGGAAAGAAAAAGGCCCTTGTGACACAAGTACATGAGGCGAAATCCGAGGACGAGGACGATGAGCTCTTTTTAGATGAGGAGTTGGTTGCGAATAATGAGGTCGAAATTCCACGAAGGCAGAAATGTGCTTACGTTCGATTAAAAGGTGAAGCAGGCAGGATTATAGATTCAGGTGCCTCCATGCACATGTGTAAGGATAGGCACCTGTTCACTAGGATAAGAAATATTCCCACCGTAGAGATAGAGTACGGGGATGGGAGGATAGTCACCACTACTTTTGTAGGATCGGTAGATTTGAAAGTGTTAGTAGAACGAAAGACATCCATAGTAACATTCTCTGATGTATTGTTTATTGCGGAGCTGAACAAAAACCTCATCTCTACATCCTTATTAGATGATAAGGGTTTTTTTACTAGCACTAGGGAAGGAGTCTTTACTGCTAGTTTTGAGGAGGATGTCTATGTCATTGCTGAGAAAGGTAGCCATGAGATGTTAAGGCTGGTTTTAAGTAATGAAACGAAGAAACTTTATTATGCAGGTGTTCATGATATTATGATATGGCATAACAGGCTTGGGCATTGGAATCTATACAAGTTAAGAGAGATGAAAAAGATGGGAGTGGTGGAAGGGATTAAGTTCAATGAGAGTGATAATATAAGTGATTCTAGTGGATGTGCTTAAGGTAAAACACACAGATTACCCTTTCCTAAAACAGCCAACTATAAGGGAGAAAAAATTCTAGATCTAGTACACACTGATAATTGGGGACCGGCTAAAGTGCCCTCACCGGGGGGGAAGAGATTTATGATGACTATCACTTATTATTGGTCTCCATATTCCCGAGTGTATTTTTTGAAAAACAAGTCCGAAACTTAGGATTGTTTTAGACAATATAAAGCATGGAGCGAAAAACTACATGAAACTCCAATCAAGAGAATAAGGGGTGACAATGGTGGAGAGTATACTTCTAACCAGTTTGAGGATTTTCTGAGGGAAGATGGGGTCCAACACCAAAAGACAGTTCCAGAAAACACGAAACAAAATAGGGTAGCTAAAAGGTTAAATAGAACACTAAGTGATAGTGCTACAAGTATGTTGTTAGAAAAGAAGGTAGGAAAAAGGTTTTGGGCGAAACAATGAATTGTGCTAATTACCTCATAAATAGAGTTCTTACTTCAGCTATAGAAGATCAAACACCTTATGAGAGATGGACAGGCCAAAAACCAAACATATCTCACTTAAAGGTTTTCGGCAGTCAAGTATTCAGTCTAGATACAGATCGGTCTAATTAGAAGCTAGATCCTAAAGGAAAACCGCGATACTTATTAGGATATGATGAGGATGTTAAAGGATATAGAGTTTATGATCTAAAAAGGGAAGATATAATCTTAGTAAATCATCTAGTAGTTATGGATGAAGAAAAGTCCATGGATCCCTTCAAATATACAAAGTCAGTAAAAATCAGATTTGAGTTAAAAAATTCCGATGACTTAGAACTTCCTAACTATCCAAGTTTTAGAGAAGATGACATTCTTGCACGCGTAAATCAGACCAAAAAGAACTCGCCTAAGGAAACTCTAGTGACAACTCTACCTAAGCGGAAGAGGTGGTGGAAACTAATTCGGAATGAAGGGAAAGGGGAGATGTCGAGATTGTTCGAAAGAACCCACGAAAACCATCTATTCCGGCCATAGATTTTGAGGGAGGAAGGTGAAGTATCAAAAGACTGCAAGAAAAAGAGGTTAATAACAAGGTAACTAAACTATCTCATAAAGATGAACCTCAAACTCATAGAGAGGCGATGACTTGTCCAGAAAAAAATCGGTGGAAGACAGCCATCAATGAGGAGATGGCCTCAATTATGGCAGCCGATACTTGGGAGCTCGTGGATTGTCCACCTTACCGAAAACGAATCGGCTGTAAGTGGGTTTTCAAATTAAAACTGAACCCAGATAACACAATCGAGCGCTACAAGGCCCGACTAGTGGCAAAGGGATTTACACAAAAGGAGGGAATTGACTACGAGGAAACATTTGCCCCGGTGGTCAGATTTCCCTCCGTCCACATACTTCTCAGCCAGGTAGCAGCGGAAGACATGGAAGTGCACCAGATGGACATCAAGACAGCCTTTTTGCATGGAGAATTGGAAGAGGAGATCTACATGCGACAACCCGAAGGTTTTGTGGAGGAAGGAGAGGAGAGTAAGGTATGACGACTGATTAAATCTCTTTATGGTTTGAAACATGCGCCTCGACAGTGGAATAAGAAGCTTGGTGAGTTTCTTACCAGTCTGGGATATATCTGGATCAGCTCAGATCACTCAATCTATGTTTTCGATGATGAGGAAGGTTTTATATTTTTTGAAATTTATGTTGATGATTTGCTTGTTTTAAGTAAATCAATGGGAAAAAATAATAAACTGAAAACCGATCTTAAGGGGAGAATTGAAATGAAAGATATGGGGGAAGCAAAAAATATTTTGGGAATTCAAGTAGAACGAGACCGAAAAAGAAAAATTATAAGATTGACTCTAAAAGAAGCAATAGCGAACATGCTTGAAAAATTTCAAATTGATAAAGATAATAGTTGTACAACTCCAATGGAGTGAACAAAGGAAGTGAGGGGAGTGAGGAAGAAGGAGTCATAGTCTTAGACGATGAATTATCTCTTGAAGAACAGAAGTTCATGCAGACTTTTCCTTACAGGCAAGTAGTGGGAAGTCTAATCTTTTTTATGAATTGTACCCGGCCGGATTTAGCTGCAGCTGTAGGAGTGTTGAGTAGAAGTCTAAATGCTCCCACTAAAAGGGTTTGGGCTGCAGCTAAGAGAGTCGTTAGATATTTGATAGGAACTAGGGATCTATGGTTGCATTTGGGTGGGGAGAATACTGATATCACAACTTGGATTGATGCCACTTATGGTGATGCTCCAATGAGGAGATGACTTTCTGGATATGTATTATATGTGGGTGATGGGGCTTGCTGTTGGAGTAGCAAACAGCAAAAGGTTATTGCTCAGTCCACCATGGAGGCTGAGTATATGGCCTCTTGCTCTGCTGTAAAAGAATTGATGTGGGTCAAGTCTTTGCTTGGTGAGCTTGGTCACCTTAAGAGTGGTGTGCAGAAAATATTTTGTGATAATCAGGCAGCAATCGCTATTTCTGCCAATCCTAAACATCATTTTAAAGCCAAACACATGGACATTAGACTCAGCTTTGTTAGAGAGAAAGTAGGAAACAAAATAATCAGTTTAGAGTACCGACCAGATAGTGAGATGGTAGCATATATGATGACCAAACCTGTGCCTTCCCCTAAGCTAATTTTCTGCAGGGAGAAGTGTGGTCTGAAATTAAAGATTGACTAGAAAATAACGGGAGTGTAGAAATTAATGGTCCATTTTTTAGTATTTTCTAGGTCTAAATAGAAAGAAGCCGAGGCAGTCTATCTCTAACTTCTCTCTCTAAGTCTCAAACTTGTTGCAGTCACTGAGAAATTGGAGAGGGAGCTCGAGCCATGGCTACCTAGGCTATCCAGAGGTTATGGGAAATATATATTAGTTAGGGGTTTTTAACTAAAAGGTATGTACCGGCCACATGATTTGATCCTGGTACCTGCCGGCTGGCAAACTGCCGATAGTCGGTAGCCTTAGCCGATTAACTCTAGACTAGTGTTACGACATATGTAGTTCGATAATTAATTAAACATTATCAATTTGGATAATTCATTAAAGTGTAACTATTTATGGTATACATAGATCCAGTAATGTAAAAGTACGGATTACGGTACGGAAAGAAACCAATACCGTGCATTTATTTCTTTTATGAAACGAATAACGCGCATGTATTTATTACGGCTACGATTAAATGTGAATTTAATCGGACGGCCTGAATTAGCGCCGAGATCGCGGGAGAAGAATTCGGCGGTTTGTGGGCATCGCCACATCAGATGACACGTGGCGGAGTTACATTGGATCGCGACATCTCCAAGGATTATAGGAGCGAATTCGGACATACCACGTGTCGACATTTAGGCCATGTCGTACAGTGTTAGTACAGAAAGTACACCGGCAACTGTACTTTTGTGTACGGAACTGTAATCTGATTGGTTGTGTACATCAGTAGATAGAGTTTGTGAGAGAGATAGGACTTAGAAAAATTAGGAGATAGGACCCTCTCTCCCAGAGAGCTTGTGTACAAAAGGTCAACTTTGACCCTCCATAACTTAGTGCTTAGGGGAGCAAATTTAGAGATTCTTTTTGCTATCAACTCAAGGGAGTCTTGCTTTCAGAGGGGTGAAGTTGGTAAGAGTCATTGTCTGCCAGGGTGGGAGTTATTTTTGCTGAAACACAAAGGGGTCAGGGTTATCCTAGAGGCTTCTTGGAAGCTGTCCACTCTGAGGACTTAGGAAGGTCTCAGAGTTTCATGGTGATGTCATTGTGCTCCCCTCCCAAATGCAACCATAACTCCCTTATTCCAACCAAATATCTAATCACTCTTTTGGCTGCTTCATAGTCTTCTTTCATAGGTTCATTTAGACGTCTACTGAGAACACCTACAGCCGCAGCTATGTCTGGACGTGTACAATTCATAGTATATTAAACTGCTTACAATTTGCCTATAAGCCATTCCTTCCATAAACCTCTTTTATTCTTTATCCACCTTATCATTCAAAATCAATATCCCTCCCTCTTCACTCCCCTGCGATACATTTTTTTAGATCCATGGGAGTGGTACACCCATTTGCTTTCTCCATCTAAAACTTTTCCAGCATATTATCAATAACATCTTTTTGAGTGAGTCTTATAATTATGTACCCTCTATCCCTCTCAATTTGAATCCCCAAAATATATTTTGCTTCGCCGAGATCTTTCATGCCAAACCGACTTCTCAAATCTTGTTTGAGTTTGTTAATTTTATCTAAGGACTTGTTTAAGACTAACAAATCATCAACATAAATAGCAATAAATATCACTCCATTTTCATCCTCAAATATATATATCGAGTGATCTGAACTTATTTTAATGTATCCCAAACTTGTCAAAACTCGTCCAATTTTATGCTCCATTGCCGCGGGGCTTGCTTAATGTCATAAAGTGACTTTATCATTTTGCACACCTTGCTTTCTTCGCCACTTTCAACGAATCCTTCCGGTTGTCTCATGTAGATTTCTTCTTCCAACTCTCCTTTTAAGAAGGCGGTCTTAATCTCCATCTGGTGTATTTCCATATCCTATGTTGCGGCTAAACTTAAGAGGATTCTGACAGAAGGGAATCTGACTACGGGTGTAAAGGTTTCTTCATAGTCTATTCCTTCTTTCTAAGTATAACCTTTAAACACCACCATAGCCTTATATCTTTCAATGGTATTATACGGGTTTAGTTTAAGCTTAAAAACCCACTTACACCCAATCGGTTTTCTGTCTGGTGGACAATCTACCAACTCCCATGTATTGGCTTCCATGATAGAGGTCGTTTCTTCATTGATGGCAGTGATCCACCGGCTTCTTTTTGAGTATTTATGGCCTCAAAGTATGTATGAGGTTCTTCTGAGTGAGACATCTTTGTAAGTTTGTCATTTACATGTCTTTCTTAAAGCCGTTTACTGCTTTTTTTTCCTCCTTCAAAATTTGACGCCAGCATAGAAGGAATCCTCGGGTTTTGTTTTGTAAGATTTTCATCTCCCCTATCTTCCATTTCCGGTGTTTGATCAAGTTCCTCGTCGGTTTCCCCTTAGTATTGTGGTGTCACCTCGGATGTTGTCTTTTCGTCCTTCTCCGTTGGCACATATGCAGATTTTTCCTTCTGAGCGTCTTCCTTCTCTTCATTTCCCAAGTCAAAGTCAGAATACTGACTTGATTCAAATCTGATTTTAACTTCTTTGTTATATTTGACAGGATCAATAGACTTTACTTCATTCATCACCACTATGTGTTTTACCAAAATGATATCTCTCTTTTTCAAGTCATACACTCGTTATCCTTTTGTGCTCTCATCATATCCTACAAGATATCCTGGTTTCCCTCTTCCTTCTAACTTCCATTTAGTATTATCGGAATCTAAACTATAGACTTGACTTTGAACACTCTCAAACTAGACAAATCTGGTTTTCTTCTTGTCCACCTTTCATACGGAGTTTCCTCCTTATTTGCCGAAGTTAACACTCTATTTTCGATGAAGTTAGCATAGTTCATAAACTTAGCCCAAAAATTCAATCCTATTTTTTTATCCGTTAGCATGCTTCTCAACATATCTCCTAAATTTCTATTAACTTTTTCCGCTACTCCATTTTGTTTTGGATTATAAGGAACAGTTTTCTCATGATGGATTCTTTCTTCTTTAAAAAATTCTTCAAATTCCTTTAAGGTGTATTCTTTCCCATTATCACTTCTTATCTCCTTTAGTGAGGTTTCATGTAATTTTTTACTCCATACTTTTTATTCTTTGAAACACCTTAGTACCTTTGACTTATGTCTAAGGAAATATACCTTAGTGTATTAAGACCAATCATCTGTAATGGTTAGCATCCATCTTTTCCCCTCGTGTGAAGCATACCTAGCTGGTCCCCAAACATCAATGTGAACTAGATCTAATACTTTCTCTTTTCTAAATGTGGATGCCTTTGGAAATAGAAGTTTATGAATCTTTCCTTGGGCACATCCACTATAATCATCTAAGGTCTCATCATCTCTAAACTCAATTCTATACAATATTCCCTTTTTCTTCATTTTGTTTAATCTATCTAGATTCACATGCCCTAACCTCTTGTGCCAAATCATATCACTTCCACATGAGTAGAGAACACCCTTTTTATAGCAAAGTACAATTCTGAAAATTCCTTGACTACCCTTTTTAGCTATGAAATAAACCTCATTATCAAAGCTAGCTGTGAAGATTCCATTCTTAGTTCCGGTTTCGAACTCTTTTTCATCTAGAACAGCTGTAGAGACTAAATTCTTGCTAAGCTGTGGAATGTAAAGAACATCTGAGAGTGTTATAAGTGAAGCCTTTCCATCAACTAGAACTTTTAAATCAACCAATCAAATAAGACTTATGGTTTCTACTCTATCATCTCCATACTCTATCTCAACTGTTGGAATTTTTCTTAATTTAGTAAACCGGCCCCTGAGTCTTTGATCAACCCATCCTCAGGTGGATCCCTCTTACCTCCGAAAGCACACTTTTGTCTCTGTAGAATGTCCGCATGCTTCTCGATGGCTTTTGGTTTAAGAAGTAGCTCCACAATCTCTTCTTTCAGTTAGGTTACGTCATCTTTTTCCTCGCCTAAGCAATAAGTTAGGGCTAGCCATAGATGGCATATAAATACAAAATGTCACCTGGAAAGAGGCGCCTCAAACACGCTAAGTCCCTTAACTCTTACTCACAACTACTTATTACTCTACCCTCGGCCAATCAAAAGGGTGTATAGTACAAGAAGGTACAGTGGCCGATTGTACTTGTTGTACGACCATTGTACTGTTGTTCATATCCATTTTCAGCCCATGAATGTACCCTCGGAAGCACCACAAACTACCCCAAAACAGCATCCTTTGATTCCACTCAGAAGTCTACAGACTAACCTAAACAAGCTGAAACTACTCAACCAGATAGTTCCAAGGCCACTAAGTATTCCCACCAGATTTTATATAACAATACCTAACCGAATAATCACAACACCTAGTCAAAGTTGCAGAAAAACAACCTGCCAGAACTTTGATAAATATGACCAGCTTCAAAATGAAGCCCCAAGCAATTCAGACACACAATAGGTCTGCAAATTTGCTACGATATTTTCAATACAAGGAGGAACACACATGCAAAATTTCAGATAATTGTGCCAATAAAAATGAGAGCAATTCTCAGATGAAATTCCCAAAAAGAAGCAAACAGTTTACGTCCAAAAAGTTCCTAAACCTGAAAATGACTAAGTCCTACAAATATACACTAGAGCTTACTACTCTATGTACGGAGGCATACCAGCCGTACGTAATCAATCAACTATCTGTATTAATGTGAGTATATCCAAATACTTCGAGATATGTCAGGATGAATGAATCTACACTGATAATTAATGCACGTAGGACAAAAACATTGTTGTAACTATTTACAAACCATACGAGTTTTGTCAAATGAATCTGGACCGTCCATGATAAATAACATGTGATGGACGCGATTTTGAGTCCCTCACCAAATTGACATAGTTGACGGCCTTGCAATCCGTTGCTCCGGTGGAGTCCAATTCATCACATGTTGACCACCGCATTATGTTTCATACGGCCGACATAAAATGACAGCACATTAGATATTTCTCTTCCAAAAATGACGGCGGACTCTGTCCGCCTTCCACGTATTCTTTCATCACCGAAGATGAACCTCCACGTGTAAATCCAGTCCCCAAAATGAAACTGTACTTTTCCATCGAGAACAACCAATCTTGACTTCCTCACGGAGTGACACATGTATTTGAAGTGTAGCGCCGTCCATTTCCCTTTACGCAAACCGTACTTTTCGTCTATGTTTCTTCTCGTCACTTGAATTCCAATTTTGTACGTTCTAATACACTTAGTACCTAGTACACAAGCTGCTATGGTTGCGGTATAACCAGCGCAGCATGGCAACATAGCAATGTGATATAGAGAGGACTAAAGGTTTCCAAAAACCAACATGTACAACATGGCTTTTTTGTTGACACTTGTCAACATGGGAGCCATCGTTCCTCCTCCTATCTTTTCCAACATTTAATGATGTGGCGCCACGTGGCACAGCGCGCCGCTATGTTTGAAAGCCACCAAAGAGTCATTTGGATTTGGCGGGGGGCGACGTTGTCCGTTTGATCATGTATTTTACACGGTTAGATATGCGTCTGCGAGCGTCGTTTGACTATAGATGCCGTTTCGTCAATTTTGATCAGTTTTAATTAAAGTGACGTTTTGCGTAACACTTTAAATACATAGCGAACTAAATACGTGTATCGTTTTGTTAACGCCATAATGGTTCACGCATATGTCTACATAGCACTTCGTAGACCTAGGTTTAAATCTAGTTTAGGGCAACATTTTGTCAATGTATCAATCAGTTTGCATGTCGGCCAGTTTCTTTCTGACTATGGCGGCAGCCATAATGACTCTCTCTCTCTCTTTTCACTCTAAAGTCTAAATTAAGAAGTGAATCTTAATTAATTTTTTTCAACATACAATGCTAAGGAGACCACCACCTTGGTCCCCTAAGGATCTTCAAGATCTCAGACAATTAATTGTTCTTTCCAAATGCTTAGCCCCATATTTAGCCGTGTCCACGTAGCTATCCCCAACATAATTTCGAACTACTTACCTTGCACCACCAGGAAAGGGAGTTGAATCCGGACCTGTTGGCCAGCGTCATTGGAAAACTCAATGGTCATGGCTTTAATAATCTTGTGGACTGGTTGGCTTCCGCTGCTAACCGTGCTCAGGCAAATGTCGCTTGGGCAAATATGAGACCAGAGTTCCTCGAGCATCTATTGCAGAGCCAAAGTGATTATCAACTAAGGAAGTGCCGGTATCGACCACGGCGTCATGATATCCTGTGTATCCATTGAGTTTGAAGTTTCCAGTTCGATTGAGAATGAGGGCCACCAATAAAGCCTTGTAATCCTTATCCACAATAGGGGTCTTTGCTTCCAAAGACATAATGACTGTCTCGGACAGGTTTGCTAGAGCAACTTTCTCTCTTCCTATATGAATTTCTTCCCCCAAGGCTTGAATGAGGATGTCTTCTGGCAAGATATAGGAGGAAGCTAGGGTTTTCACGTGGGTGAGAGCTTATGGCATTAGGTGTCTTACTAACCTCATCGCTTGCTTGGAGTATGGAGGTTGAGTTTCAGGCGGTGAAATGGGTTCTTCTGGTTTTTCTTGTTCCTCCCCCCGCCTTTCTCATTGTCGATATCGGAATATGCGGTCGGAGGTGTGCCTTGAGGGTTGCTATCCGGCTGTTCAGCAAGGTATTTCTCAATTTGTTTTTCAAGGGCCTCCTTTTCCAACCGTTTTTTCTTATCCGCTTGAAAATGTTTGAAGCCTGGTGGCACTTTTTGGATTAGGTGTTGGAGGTGGTTGTGTTGACTTCACGCCAAGGTATACATAAGTGTTCACGATTACCGAACGGGGAGTAAAAGATAAAGGTCGAGTCACTTTCTTGTTGTGGTCCTTTTGGTCCATTTTTTGCTTATCTTTTCTTTGCTCTGATGTTAAATAGCATAGCTGCTGAAAATTGTCCCCCACTCCCATATTCCAAGCTCTTAACATATAGGTGCGGGGATGGTGGGTTTTAGGAGGTTCCATGTCCCACCACATAACATCGTCATCGTCTCCACTCGCTGTGGCTTCTTGTTCCAAGTCGGCTAGCTTATGCAACAACTCTTGTTTCTGTCGAGCGTGCGTGCCAGAGAAACACAGGTGAAGGGCCCGCTGCCCAGACTGGCCTGTCTCGGGGTCCTGCAAAGAACCCACCAATGCGAATGCGTCCCATAATAATGATAATGCCCACTGCTGACCCCATCCCTTCCAATAGGCATGCATGCACAGGTAGGAGAGGCACTAGGATAGGGAATAGGGATGAGTGCATGGGGAAGCGAAAAGATCTCCCCTCCCCCTTACTTTCCCCATGAAGCCGGGGAAAGGGGTTGGGTTCTCAGTAATCAGGTCGGTGCCCCAATTGTGCTTATTCCACCGGAAGTCTATAGCACTCGTTCCCTAAAAACCCACTGTTTCCAATGCCGGGAAATTGCAGTTTTGCCCCGGGAAGTTTCCGCCAAAGCAAAAGAGACTTAAACTGAAGACACAAATGCACTACCACGTGGACATATAAAAATAAATAAGAATGGCTGTTTCAGATTTAACAATATCACCTTGACCACAGAAATAAAATAGAAGATGGAAGATATAAAAGATGGCGAAGCAAGCTGAACATACCCCGGCAATTTACGATGACAATGAAGAAACGCGAAATCTCTCCGGATGGCAGTGTAAATAGGTATGGTACTCCTTCAACCCTCGGTGTCCGCAACTCAGAACCGACTAGACTCTTCTCAGTTTCAAAAAGCGAAAAATCCAAAAATCACCCAAAGGGATAGTAGTGCCAACCACCAGCCCGTGCTATGATTCCCAAAATGGACAAATCCAAAACAAAGATGGCAATAGAGTCCAAACAACACAAAGATTCTCCAAAAGAAGGTTGTTGGAATTTCTGAGGGTTTTCACAGGAGACAGTACTGAAAAGCAACCTGTCTCCTTCGGCCCCAAGCGCCTTATACATCAAAGTTTGTCCAAAATCAGGTCCAAAGGTCAGAACTATGCTATGAACCAATGAGCGGCAAGCAAGAGCAATCGAACTGACAGAGGACCAAATAGTCCGTACTACGCTTGGGGCAAAAAGTGGAACATCTGGCTACGGCTAGATTTGCGGCCGGAAGTTATTATTTGATCCGCAGTTATAAGCCAAACCACCAAGAAAAGGACACGGAAGTGCCAAGCTTTGACTTAATGTAATTACTTAACCACTGGTCAGCTGAATCTGAACTGAATTGACACAGACAGCTAACTGCAAACTCTAGATCACAGTCCGGAAGTCTACGTGGCAATCCACAATGTGCCCTCCACTAGGGCTGGTGGGAGCTAGTACTATGTGGCGGAACTGCGATCTTTCAGACGGTAGAACTTTGTCGTCCAGCCTCCGTTAGGCACGAAACAAAGAGCGTCTTGTTCAGTAGAGGAAATACTTTAATCCTTCCGGCAGGTTGTGCTGGCTTCCCCGTAATCTGAGAATAGTACGGTCGGAAGGGTACAGAAATCCTCGGTAATGTAGAAGTGTGCCTGAAAAGCACTTGAGCGTGACATGACACATTCGTGAGATAAAAAATTATTCAAATTTGCTCAATATCCACCCAAAACATTAAAAACATGAGTACATGTTTGCCCAGCACATTTTTCTATGGCATGCTTCGCGAGTACTGTAAGAAGGTTTCCGCCCCAACTATCTTTTTTTGATTAGAAACTGCCTCTCGTCTGGTTTCTTCGGTGTCCGTTGTAAACGAGGCTTGTTCCACTATACTCCTCTGAGTGCCCCTACTTGGTCCCGCATCGTCTTCATCTTCCATAACCCGCCTGAGTGCCCTTACTTGGTCCCGCATCGTCCACCCTTTCCCTCCCCTCATATCCAGGCACAACATTTTCTCGTCTTTTTCTCCTGTTAGGTTGTGAAGTACCAACGTTTTCACTATTTGCATTTGTTCCTTTGTCAAGTTGGTTACGAACGCGTATTTTTTTGACCCTACTTCTAAGGGCCCTACTTGCAAGGTCCTCCATAGAACACAATGATTAAAAACTGTAATCTGACACACAACAATTTAACACTCACAAAGTGTTATTATCTTTTTAGGTGAATACATTTTTTTTTGGGTTTAAACGATGAAAACAAGCGAAAAAGGCAGTGGAGGGCAAAACAAGGAAGAAATGGGCTGATAGAAAGACGGGGCACGATGCGTGTGAGGGAAAGCTGATAATACAAGAATGAAAAAACGATTGATCTGTTACACGATCTCACGGTTGAAAAGTTTGAAAATTTCGAAAACTCAACGGGCACTTCAAATGTTTTGGGTTTCGAAAACGTCCGCGCGGCGTTGCGCGTCGTAAAACGAAACTTAAGGGGGGCGACGTGGCTGCTTCTGGTGGATAGTCCCACACGCCTACACTTCTTCTGGAGGCCGAAAATCGCAAGGTTCAGTACAGTACACCATGAATAGCTATTAGCGTCAATATTTTTTTCGTACACAATTGTCGTATTGTGGTCTGACGGTTGCGATTTAAAGGTAACATTCTCAGCTTCTGATTGGCGATCTCAAATTGAAAATCCAACAAGTGTGTAAGGAGAAAAGATGTTTAAAGCATAGTTCAAAAGTAGGCGTTTTTTAGTAGGCCTTTGGCCGGCGCCTTTAGCGTAAGTTGTGTTATTGGCTTTTCATGTGATCTTCTTAGATCGCTACTCTGATCAGTGACCGTTCGACCGTTTGATCGTCCGATTTTGACGGTGTTTATAAATTCCTTTGTTCCGAATGTTTTAATTGGCTCAATTTGATCGGAATACAATATGGGTCTTTAGGTCATATTGTATGTTTTGCATACAATTGGCATATTGTATGGGCCTACTTTCACCTACTTTTGAACTATGGTTTAAAGTGGCAAAAAAAACTTTGACGCTTAGGGTGCGTCTCTGTGTGCTTAAGTAAGGGTTTTTTTCTGTCGTTTTCCTGTAAAATTTAGAGCCGTACCGCGTAAGTTTCAACCTTACAATAAAATAGAAAAAAAGAGAAGTACATTTTGCGTCATCATCGAATTTAAAATGTACTACATCTTGTCGTCTTGTGTTCTTCGACCCACTTTGACGACAAAAAACGTCATCTTCAATCTTATCTTTAAAACACAGGGCCGATGTGTTTTAAAATTAGGGATTTTCAATAAACAAATAGGAACACGCATTCGCACGTGTATTGTTTTGTTCAAAAAATTCAAACGATTTCAAGCGACGTGAAGAGTACACGATTCGCTATGTTTTGTCCGTTTTTGTTTAATACGACAAAGAGAAGTACATAGTTTGTTTTGTTTTGTCCTTTTCCATCAGGTACGGGATTTTTTTTTGCAGGGGTCTCAAGGTTCCGATGCCATTTCACGTCGAGCCGACAATAGACGCAAAGTAAAAACGCATCTTCTTCAACCGTGAAACGGCACAGGCTGGAGGGCGGTAGGTCCTTCTTCACCCCTCGGCTTCCGCGACACAGAAACTATCACACACTTCCCAGGTTGAACAACAAAAAAACTCAAACCACCCAAGGGAAAGATAATACCAATTACCCAACCGAACAACGATTTCCATAAGAGAGAATTCCAAATCAGTCACAACAAACAAGACAAAAGATTTCCAAAAGAAAGTTTGCTATGAAATTTCTAGGTTTTCTCTTAAGAGACACTACTGAAAACAACAACATCTCTTCTTTGGCCCCAAGTGCCTTATACTACTGAGTCTATCCAGTTCAAGTCCAAAAGGTCAACGTTATGCAACGAGCCAATGAGCGGAGGGCAATTGCTATCAAACTAACATAAGACAAATAAGGCCGTGCCACACTCAAGGAAAAAAGTTCAACTTCAGACTCTGGCTAGATCCGTGGCGGAGAGTTCAAATCGGATCCACTAATCTATCAAAAGTACTTAAGCGGCGATGAAACACCAGACTTTGACCTAGGAAAATTAAGGAAACGCAAGCTGGTTAGACCTAAACTGAAGTTTTAGTGACGTTTAACAGCATAACCTAGATTACAATCCCAAAGGTTACGTGCAAGTCCACAATGTATCCTCCGCTAAGGATGTGGGAAATTGCTTCCATGTGGTGAAACTGCAATCTTGGAAGCGAAATATCTTGGTTAGATTGCAAGCGGAACAACTTGGTTGTCCGGCCTCTGTTAGGCTTGAACCAAATTGCGTCTCGCTTCGTGTGAAAATAGAGGAATCCGGTCCGGTTTGTTACACCCCATTATCCGTACACTGGTTGTTGTCCTATGGATACTACACCCACTGAAGATGAAGATGAAGATGAGGCAGGAGTAGTCATCACAAAATTAAGACAAGCAAGAAGCTCTCACAGATGATCAGAAAACATACAACTTTGGAACACAACCAACGATAAATTAGGCAACCAAATGGCCTACAAATCTGACATAATGCAGATAATTCAAAGAGGAACAAAAGTGCAAATTTACTCATAAATCTGCAAAGATATTTGAGAGAAACTCTTAGTCAAAGATATCAAAATGCTAAAGCATAATTTGATACAACAAGTTCCTACTTCTGAAATGGTTTAGTCCTATTCTTATACCTAAAAGATCTATTTTTCTAAGAGATAGCAGCCACCCACTAACGTGACTAAGCTAAGGAGGCATACCAGCCATGCATCAAATAATATCTACTAGGACTAAGAGGATACCTGAATATTTAAAGGTATGTCATAAAAAGATGAATCTGTACTGAATTATAAATCAAACAAAACACGCTCATGTACAAAACAGTGATATGTATTGTCACACTTTACTATAGAAAACCCGTCAGATAATTGTAGACGTGGTCCCTGTTGACCAGCCTCCGTCGGCAAGAAATCTCCGCCGTCCATCTTTTAGAAGTTTCATCCAAGATGAAACTTTGTGTGACACCTCGGTATGTGGGTGAATCTGAGTCGTAGAACCAAAACTTGTGAAGCGTCTCATCTTAGTCTGCTGGCGCATGTAAAAGAAAGAAAGATTTTATTTCCAAAAACGCGATGGTAATACCATCAAAGTACAAAACATGATTGTCACTAAAAAGTATTGATGACCAACAAAGGTTAAAGACCAAAATCCTAAAGGACTAAAAACACAACAAAAATGCGTGAAAAGCCTAAAAGGAATGAAAGAAAGCAAGTACAACAAAACCAAACTATGGAAACACTACAAACTAACCTAGACGCTAAACCCTCAAACTATACCTATCTAAAGACCAAAACTATGGATATCGTCTATATGCGCCGGGTGGCGCGGCGGTAAGTCTCGCAGTCCTCGACCATCATTCACCACCGTGCTCGGTCGGATAATGGCCGAAGCTTGGGAATGTTGAAGGGCGACAGAGATGCGTTGGCGGTAGAAAGCCGACATGAGAGCTGGAGAAAATATGATACATAGTGTACTCCCGCACTATTTACTGTCACACTAATTCAGGTAAATGCTGAGGACTAAAGCTTTCAAAACAACCGTACGCATTAAAAAGGGGTTCGGAAATCCTGGATAAATGTGAGTGTGCCTACAACAAACATACTACCGTACCGAACAAACAAATATACGTGACGCGAAACGACATACAAGACTTAGCCGAGAAATCGAACAAAAGACTGAATCGTCTAACACCCGATTCCACAAATGTCCTAACAGCGGGTGTGCGGCAGAGGTCGCAAAAGTCAAAATTTTAGTTGCCCGAATCCGACAATTTTTTTTTTTCAAAATCTGAACACCCGAAATCCGGCCGCGTTATGTCACGCTCCTAAATTGTTACGCGACACGCGTTTACGAAAAAAAAAGTTAACCGAAACTCGATTGTCGCGACTACTTGTACTCGGCCGTACCCGAATCTCTATACTATTTATAGACATTTGGTCGTCGTTCTGAAAACCTTTTAATAGGCATTTGTTTGTCCGTACGCGCGTTGTCCATATTTGAAAACGACACAACACTTTGCATTTTCACACGCGTGATAATGGACAATGTTTGTCGTTTTTGTGCGCTTTCAAGATGTTGACTTGTCGCGCAAGAATGGATGAAAGCGAGAAGTTAACAGCTTGTCCAATCTCGCGCGTATGACCATCCATTTTCACACGTGCGATACAAAATTAAATTTAGAGATATTCGTAAACGCGGTACGATTTAGTATTTTTTGAACGAATCATACCTTTCAATTACAACCGTCAGATCCACAATCCGACATGTGTGGACGGACAAAAGATGTCTTTATTGGCAAAAGAAATATCAACACAAATAACGATTCGGTATGTACTGTATTGTAGAGCTTCTCCTGCAAATGTGACATCAATAAGTTTCTTGCTCGGAGTTTTTGCTTCCTCCTTCTATGGCTTCCACTGCAGTCAACCTGCTTCCAACAAATACACGTCTCAGTAAATTGTACGGAACTGATAAAATGTACGGTAGTGATATTAGCAGAAAAAGTAGTCTTTTTCCAGGGAAGACAAAGTGGGTAAGCGTCAGAATTTGTTGTAAAGGGGAAATAACTTCACCAAAATGTCGATATGATTTTCCTACGACGACAGAATTAGTTTCAAAATCCGAAGTGAATTTAAAATTTGAATCAGATTTGAAAAGAGTTGACAGAAGAGCTTTTCTTTCTCTTTTGACTGCCATTTCTTTTTCATCCATAGGAGAGGAAGCTTCGGCGAGGGAGAAGAGGAAACAAAAGATTATTCTTGAAGAGGATTACAACACATGAGGTAGTTTTCCCCTCTCCCTCCCCACCTCCCTCTCCCTCTCCCTCTCTCTCTCCCTCATGATAAGTGTGGAGATATCATTTGCAATGCCAAATAATTTGTCTATATTGTATAAAAAATAACAACATTGGTAAAAATTTCATTTATTTTATTTGTGTGAAATAAAAAAAAAATAGAATCATTTTTGAAACCTATGAAGAGAAGCATTTATTTTGGACGCTTCTGAGTGTCTTACCTCACATTTAGTTTTCATTTTTAAATGATACATTTTTACCCTTATATGATATACAGTTTTATATTTTCTTGTCCGTGGCATGTGGACGATTCACATAGTTTTTGTTTATTCTATTTTCTGTTTTTTTTGTAATGATGGAGCATTATTTTTTTACTTTATGTACTCTTTAAATTTTCAAATTAGCTAAAATATCAATCAAAGATATTAGGATACTAATTTGGATAACTTTTTATCTATTTAAATTGTTAAATGTTTGTCATAACCGTTCAGAAGCAGCTTCTAATAAGCTAATTTATTAATGCAGAGATGAGCCAGTCATCTTTTATGTCAACTTTTATCCACACTGTAATGTGGTTTAAACTCATGATATGTGTTTGTTTTAATACACTTCGCATCATTATTAGCGTCAACGTTTTTTTTGTCACGTTAATCATCATTTCTCCATGCACACTTGTTGCATTATTAATCCGACGGCTTCCATGAAAAGTTAAGGATATTACCTTTTGTTTGGCGGTTTCAAAACTGAAATTGGATACATAAATTGGAGACATATGCACAGAAAATAGCTGGTTAAAATGGACAAAAAAAAATGGCGCTAATAACAATACACACTATAGTTTTTTGTTATGACCAAGGGTGATATGTGTAGTACGATACAAGTTAGCATGGGACCTACTTGATTTCGGAAAGTTGTAGTTGCACAATTGCATTTAAAATTTTCCAACATAATTAAAATTGCTTTAGAAACCACAGTATTATATAAATATTATTTCATAAACAGTCTTAGCAACACTGGTATAAACACCATTTTTTTTGTTTTGGTTGTTTGTTAATCACCTCGTGTTTATCATCGCTATTAGTGTTAGACATTTTTGTTGAAACGTCTTTAACTTCATTTTCAACCGTGTTTTAATTTTTGATGGGAGCAATCCAAAGGTACTGGTCTCACCTGTTGATCCTAATATCGATATTAAATATCGGATAAATTTGTAATGAGAAAAAGGACTTTTGAGTGCCTAAACAAAAAGTGTATTTTTGTTATGGCTAATATATATGTTAACTCATGTTTCCCCTTGACTTTACAGAAGATGGTCTGAAATACTACGCTTATTTGGATGGAAAAGGAGAAGTGGAAAAAAAAAGAACTCTAGTTTCTGTATGTATTCCTTGCGGCCTCCTTAATGTTTACGTTTATATTTATGTTTGCGTTTATGTTTATGTTTTCACACAACAATAATTTTTTATATTTTGAATATACTCAGGAGTGCTAAATTTTTTGTTAATTTTTTTTGCTTTCCCATCAGAACATTTCAGAGTAAAGCATTTTGTTTTTCTAAATCAAAACAATTAAAGATTTATCATGAATCAATTTATTGGTCGACTGATTATTGTGAAAGATGTATCATTGAGTACAAGCTCATTAGTCAAAAGCATCATTTTCACATCATGACAAGGATATCAGGTGGAAAAGTTTGGTTTTCTCTACATTTCCAATTCAAAATCTCAAAGTTTCACTTAATATGGTATTATTGCACTCTGTAAATTTTTTTGTAGAAATGATGTCTTGAGGTTTTACTTGTCAATGTTATTTAGCTGGTTTTGGATTATAAACAGAATGGAAAGTAGTTGATACTAAGTGGTTTCGTCTTAGACCTAGTTTTTTTTGCGGTCCAGAATTATCCACCGAATCTGGACTAGAAATACAATTAATCGGGACTATAAATACAATTATTGACACTAAAACAATCCTCGTACAATTTTTTTTTAACACAAACAATCCTCATACTAATTGTTTATTAACATTAAAGCAATCCTCATACTATTTTTTTATTAATGCTAAAACAATTATTAACACTAATACAATCCTTATGTTGATTGTTGTTCACCTCTAAAAGTTATTCACATTGTACTTCAGTTCACATTGCTTTTTGTTTTCTAGTTTATTATGGCACAGTAATTTTGCGGGAAAAGGAATGTATGTTAATATCTACCTAGGCATGTTTTTGGGTATATGAAGCTCGATTGAATCTATTAGAGAAAAGAAATTGTTATCGTGGGGCTTATTTTATCATTTTTAAATCTAATTTATTTTAGTATAACGTGGTTGGTTTTGAACTGTTTAAATAATTACTGTTAAGAAAAGAATTAGTATTATCAACGTTATTTTGTGGTTAGCGGGCAAAAAAGAAATAACATTGAATTATTGTTATTAACACTAATAGCGACTCATGGTGTAGGGATGTCGCGGTAACTTTTAACTCTTTTCTTGGAAGGGAGGGAAGAGTGGCTTATTATTTTTCTGTTTATTTCATTTCTTTTCCATTTTTTTGCAGGTTCATTTCGATTATGTTCACAAATCTTTGACAGTGGTTTCCAGTAGAGAGTCAAAACTCATTGGAGAGAATCGGGTCATTGCTCATGTAATTTGATATGACTTTCTCCTTTGTTCGTTTTTTTGTGTAGTGACCGACCAAAAGTGCAAAATGCCATTAAGGTATGATTTTGTTTTCCTATCTTTATTTTGATGCGTGTTTTGCTTCATTTATATACTAATATTAATGTTGAATCATTTGAATTTACTGTGATTTTCTTTTTTCCTTTTTCCCTTTACCTATTATATACCAACATCTTGTCGTTTTCATAATATATATTTATTAGATGTTAACTTTAGTTGCGTGTTTCGATTTAGTCAGTCGTTTCATAACTGTGTGTCCGTATCCAGGGAGCCATATGCGGTTTCTAAAAAATACGTTAATTTTCGTGTATGCTGTCGCTTTCGTCGCTGCTGTCGCAATCGCCTGTTCTCGCCACTGTCACTACGATAACATTTCACTTGTTTAATACGGTTGACTCGCATCGATGCCATCCTGGTACTTGTCGTGGCCACCTTGACAACTCGTGGCCACCTTGACGTTGTCTGTTGTTCGAAGTACTTCTGGTGCTGGCGGCCTCGTTCTTTGCAAACAATTTTGCAAAAACTGGAACGTAAATCTCGCCCACACACTTTGAAATCTTGTGACCCTTGTCCGATCAATGTCATTGCTAATTGATTTTCGTCGGGGACCGATAGGAGCAGCACAATTTGTCGTAGAAATTACATGTACTCCTTCACGTATCAATCCGTTTCTACACCGTTTGATTTCGAAGTTGGAGGTGCAGATGTCGTTTCGGCAGTTTCAATATACGCCGCCTTTGTCGCTTTGCGCTGCTATCGCTTTCCACAAAATGTACTTTGACCTAGGCCCCTGTTGTCCCTATATAGGTAGAGATGCTTCTGTCCTTCGATACTTTTCTTCTTCAAAGCTTCTCCTTTGAAGTTCTTTTTTGAATTTTTGTCTGTCCTCTTCAATTTTTCTAATCTCTCTCAGGCTGTCATATTTTAATGCCTGCCAATCAGAGTAAAAACTTAGGTCCTCTTTCTGCTGAGGTCGTCCTTTTTAGTTTCCTTCCCATAAGCTAGCCTTATGACTTCCCCTCCAAACCCTAATCTGTGGAGGAGTCTCTTTTCCTTCTTCCCAACGACGTATTCCGCTACGGCCATAATCTTGGGACTCCTATTCTGGGAGAAATTATGATGTCTCTCAGCTGTTTTTAGAAAAGGTCTGTTTCCTTTCCCTTCCTCAATTTTATGGTTGAAGGTGTCCTTGTTACTGTTTTCTGTTTTCCTTCTTTTGGAAACTCATCTCTTGAGATTTTCCCCTCTCGATTTGTCTGAGCTTTTATCTCCCTCTAAAAGTTTTGGTTTTCCGTTTTTGTTTTCAGTTTGGGGATTGGATGGTGGTTTTAGGGTTTCTATCTTACTTACTTCCTCCTTTGTGATCACCTTTTTCAATGCTCTTTCTTACAGGGTCACTTTCATAGGAGGTGTGGCTCGTTGAACTTTGGCACTTCCCGCACTTCTTTGGTGTGGGTATTCGGTTTCGGCATCTGTCTCTCCAAGGTAAGACATGATTGTCTTTGGGCTGCTCCACCTGTGTCCAGCAATCAGATTTAGATTCTTTGCATTACTTTATGATAGTGAATGAATTTAACTTTTTTCTTTCTTTCTTCGGCAACTCCACTTTTTGACTTGCTGACCTTCTGCCTCTTTTCTTTGCAAGATAAATCTATCTAGACACTGGAAGTCCCTCGTGTGGAATGGCTTCTTTTGCACTCCCACTGTCATCGAAATCTCGAATTTATGGTGAGTTTGGACAATCCTCCCTTTTCCGTGTACTTATTCTTTCTCTTCTGCTTGTTTCCCACAACTTGTGAGATCTATGAGGATTTTTCTAGAGTTTTGTTCTCGGTTGGATTTGGGAGTTTCAGATTACCGTTTCAGTAACTTGATTCTTGATCCTTTTAATTTTCTTATAATCTTCCTTATCCTCTCTCGGACCGAGCCTCAATTTCCCTTCTTCTCTTTTTTTCTAGCAGATTTATGAGTGGTGACTGCAGAAACTCCTTCTACTGGTGGACTTGCTATCTTTGTTGGTCTAATGGTTAAATTAGAGTGTTATTGTTTTCTAAAATTACGACAACAAACTTTTTTTTTGTTTTTTATTTATATAGTTTAATATATATATATATTATATATATATATATATATATATATATATATATATTATTTTTCTCGAAGATAAGTTTGTTGGGGTTTTAGGGGCTTGATTAGCTCATTATCATTGGGTGATTAAAGGTTTATACGGGTTTGATTAATACCCAATTTAGGGTTCTAGAATTTTTTTTTTAGTCATTAATATTTTTAGGCTATTAAAAACAAAGTATTTGTCATGTTTTTCCACATAAACAAAAATATCAGTAAATACTTGCTAACTTGCAAGTAACATCGTAAAAAAAAAAAAAAAAAATCAAAGTATCACCAAAACAAAGTATTCAAAGTATTTGTATTGTATTTCAAAAATAAAATAAAAACCAATTTCTATAATGTTGGTCACATAAAAAAAAACAAAGTAATCAAGTATCACCAAAACAAAGTAGTGAAAGTCTTTGTGTTGTATTTAAAAAATATATATATATATATATATATACCAATGTTTCTAATGTTGGACAGCCTTTGAGCTGATAATGATATTCAACAGCTTTTTTGGTCTTAAGACTAAGTTGGTTGATTGAAAAAAAAAATATATATATATATATATATATATATATATTGAAAGTAACTATGCAATCTAACAAACAAATATTATGAATGAAAACAAGTGTTTGTTATGTTGGTCAGCCTCCGAGTTTATAGTGATGTTTATGCAACCTTCCAAGTCTTAGCACTAAGTTGGTTTATCACAAAAAAAGAAAAAGAAAAACAAAGTACTCAAAGTAATCAATCTACTATTGTAAACAACGAAAATTAATATATATTAAATGATTCTAATGTTAGTCAGACTTTGAGCTGATAATGATGTTTATGCAACCATCTGAGCTGATAATGATGTTTATGCAACCATCTGGGTCTTCGACTAAGGTGCTTGATCGAAAATAAAAAAAGGTTCTTAAAGTAATCAACATATTTTAACTATCAAAAAATATAAATGAAAATACGTGGTTGGAGTGTTAGTTAGCCATCGAGCCAATAATGATGTTGTTTCAACCTTCTAGGTCTAGGGAAGTTGGTTGAATCCTAGTTAAGTCTAATGTGTTTTCTTTTTTATCTTATTATTTTTATTTGTTTCTTTCATTTTTGTTACGTGAACGTGGTTGTATTGCGGTTATTTATTTTTGTTATCTTCTTCTATCGTATGATATGATTTACTCTGTCGTTTCATTGTTTCGTGTCGTTTCAATGGACGATTGTTCCCCCATATGGTTTCATTTATATATATATTGATAACACGACATTTTGGCGTGACGGTGAATTTGTCTGGCCATTTATCATACCATTACAACATAAATGTCTCATCTACATAAAAAACACGCATGAAATGCCAAAAAAATAAAAATATGTGCATGAAACAAAAGTCAAAACTTTATAAAATGCGTTGTCCGACATTTGCTTTATAATAAAATATTAAAATATAAAAACATCAAAAAAAAATACTACTACAACTTAATCAAACTTATTTTTGTTTTACGTTAATATGCGTAAGCTACTCTAATTTCGATTGCTTTTAAAAAGTGGAATGTACGAATTGTATCAAATTTTAATAAAAGCATTTATTATTTTGTACAGACGTACAAAATAAGTGTCAAATAAAAACGTCGACAAGGGTGAAGGAATTAATGGTTCTTGTTAGTATTTTCTAGGTCTTAAACTGTATAAATAATGAAAAAAATAAGTAAAGACAGTCTGCCACTAACTCCTCTCTTCAACTCCCACACTTGTCGCAGTCAATGAAGGTTCGAGAGTGAGCTAGAGCCATGGCTACCTATGATGTCTATAGAGAGACAGACAATAGTTTGGAAGGTTTACCAAAAAGGTACCCTAACGCACGCAGGATTCAATCCTGGTACCGGCCGCCCGTCAAGTTAACTAGTAGCTGTTAGCCTTAGCCTATAAGTCTAGGACGAATGTTACAGTAAATGGAGTTTGACAAATATATAAATAATTACACGTAGACAAATGAAACTCTGAGACCTCCATAAGTCCTCAGAGTAGACAGCTTCCAAGAAGCCTCTAGGATAATCCTGACCCCTTTGTGTTTCAGCAAAAATAACTGCCACCCTGGCAGACAAAAACCCTTAACGCGCATTTGTTTAAACAACAAATAAAATACCACGCATCTAATTTCGAAGGCTACAATTGAAAGCTGGATCTGATTTAACAGCCACGATAGATGCCAAGATTGCATAATTATTTTTTTGGTGGTTTTTGGTCACCGCCACATCAATTGACATGTGGTACAACCACATTGGCTCGCGCCATCTCCGGGGATTATAGGAACGAATCCAAATATCGTATGTGTCAACTTTTGGCCATGTTGTACAATGGCCGTACACAAAGTACACCAACACTTGTACCTTTATATACGATAATATACGATACAATACTTCGATTGGTGCCATACGTCAATAGTAAGGGATAAGAGAAGAAGATAGGACTTCAAAAAATTAAGTAGGTAGCCGCCTCTATCCCAAAGAGCTCCTGTACAAAAAGTCAACTTTGACCATTCGTAACTGATTATTCAAGGGAGCAAATTTAGAGATTTTATTTGCTATCAACACAAGGGAGTCTTGCCTTCACAAGGGTGGAGGTGGTCAAAGTTTTTGTCTGCCAGGGTGGTACTTATTTTTGCTGAAACACAAAGGGGTCAGGGTTATCCTAAGGGCTTCGTGTGAGCTGCCAATTTTGAGGACCTATGGAGGTCTCAAAATTGCAACTTATGGGCCCACCCTCTAGGGTGCCCATCTTTAATAGAACTGGCTTCATATAGTGGGAAAGTAAGATGATTGGAGCTCTATGTGAGAAAAGATTTTGGGGAATTGTGAGTGGACGGGTGAGGCGTCCGTCTGGTCTTGGCATCCCTCCAGGGTTTGAAGGAAGCAAATTCACCAAAGATGCAAATGCATCTCCAACACGAAGCAAAGGAAGGGGAGGTGGTGGACAAAGGAAAGAAGAAGAAGACGATCACACTTGTAGCAACAGGTTCTGCATTCATGTCATTTATTCAGAGGAACTAGGAGAATGATACTAATACTTGGTACTACAACAATATGGCGACAAAGCACTTCATCCTCCGCCATCTTACTCAAGGGCTTGCATCTCCTCAATTGCAAGAAGAAAGGGCATCCGATCTTTGGGTGGCTCTCATAGAGATGTACCGAAGTGGTACAATTCAGCAACAACAGTTGGTTGATCACAAAATTGAGACATAGGTATACAAAGGGGGGAAAATGTTGGATTTTTGTAATGAGCTTGCAACACCTTTTATGGAGGACATGTTGAAAGTGAAAAGATAAAAGTTAACTGCTTGCTCATGAAGTAACCACATGAGTTCGAAAACATAGTCAACCGTTTCCATGACTTGTGGGACTCAAGGTGAATATAGAATTCAGTGGTAGGGATGATTCTCGTTTGGGAGAACACGATTGAGATCTAAAGGGGAGGAAAGAGTGGGCAAGCCTTGGCAGCAAGGACCGATTGGAGGAACAATGATTCTAGGAAACCAGTCAGAAATTATGGAGGGGGGGGGCAAAATAATCAAACTAACGAGTTCGGACCGAGGGCTCCCTAGGGTTTTTGTCAATTTTGTAAGAAACGAAGGCACTATATGGCGGAGTGCACTAAGCTAAGCAAACTTCGGTTAAACGAGGGGCAGATCGGTGGACCTCCTAGAGGAAAGAAAAAGGCTCTTGTGACTCAGGTAAGCAATGAAGAATGTGAGGACGAGGACGGTGAGCTCTTGTTGAGGATCAAAGGATGAGGAGTTGGAGGCGATGACAGATGTCAAAATTCCTCGCAAGCAAAAATGTGTTTTCAGAGGTTTGGAAGGTGAAGGGGGTTGAATTGTGGATTCCTACCGTAGAGATACAGTATGGGGATGGGAGGGTAGTCACTACTACTATGGTAGGATCGGTAGATCTGAAAGTCTTAATGGAGGGAAATATATCCATAGTGAGATTCTTTGGTGTGTTTTTTACCCTAGAGTTAAACAAAAACCTCATCTCAACGTGTGTATTAGATTATAAAGGTTTTGAGACTAGCACTAGGAAAGGGAACATTTGCTGCTACCTTTGAGGAGGAAGTTTATTTCACTGCTGAAAAAGGTAGCCAAGGGATGTTTTGGCTGAGTTTAAGCAATATAAAGAAGAAACTTTACTATGTTGGTGTTCATGATATTATGTTGTGGCATAAGAGGCTTGGACACGTGCATTTAGATAAGTTAAAAGAAATGAAAAAGATGAGAAAAGTGGAAGGAATTCACTTTGAAGAAAATGAAAACCTGAATGACTGTAGTGGTTGTGCTCAAAGTAAGGCACACAATATACCCTTCCCAAAGGAAGCCACTTATAGAGGAGAAAAAGTGTTGGTACACACAGATATTTGGGGTTCGGCCAAAGTGCCCTCACCCGGTGGTAAGAGGTTTATGATGACAGTCACTACAATTGGTCTCGATACTCTACAATGTATTTTTTGAAAAATAAATCAGAGGCCCCACAGGTTTTTGAGGAATATAAAGCATGAAGTGAGAAACTCCTTGAAACCTCTATTAAGAGAGTAAAGAGTGATAATGGGGGTGGGTATACCTCCAATCAATTTGAGGAATTTATGAGAGAAGATGGAGCACAACACTAAAAGACAATTCTTAAAAATTCTGAGCAGAATGGTGTAGCCGAGAGGTTACATAGAACATTAAGTGATAGTGCTAAGAGTATGTTGCCAGATAAGAAGATAGGAAAGAGATTTTGGGCTGTAGCTATTAACTTTGCAAATTATCTCAAGAAAAAAGTTCTTACTTCACCTGTAAAAGGCCAAACACCTTATGAGAGATGGACTGGCCGAAAACCAGATGTTTCATACTCAAAGGTTTTTAGTAGTCAAGTGTTTAGCCTAGACACAGATCAGTCAAATTGGAAGTTAGATCCAAAATGAAAACCAGGATATATGTTAGGATATGATGAAGATGTAAAGGGATATAGAGTCTATGATCTCAAGAGAGAAGATATAATCCCAGTGAAGCATCAAGTGGTTATGGATGAAGGGAAATCTATAAATCCCTTTAAGCATACAAAGACAGTCAAAATCAGATTTGAGTCAGAAAATTGTGATGACTTTGAGCTTCCTATCTATTCAGGTTTCCGAGTAGATGATGATCTTAGAGGTAACGATTGGAGGGAGAAAGATAAGATTGGAGGGAGAAAGATAAGATTGTGAGGAAGAAGGATATGATTGTGAGGAAAAAAGATCATATTGTGAGAAAGGGAGATCAGATTGGATGGAAAAAGATCAGATTGTGAGGAAGAAAGGTAAAATTGGAGGGAGAAAGATAAGATTGTGAGGAAAAAAGATAAGATTGTGAGGGAGAAAGATAAGATTGTGAGGAAGAAAGATAAGATTGTTAGGAAAAAGATAAGATTCGAGGGAGAAAGATAAGATTGGAGGGAGAAAGACAAAATTGGGAGAGAGAAAAATAAGCCTGTGAGGAAGAAAGATAAGATTGGAAGGAGAAAGATAAGATTGGAGGGAGAGAGGTACGATTGGAGGGAGAGAGATAAGATAGTGAGGAAGAAAGATAAGATAGTGAGGAAGAAAGATAAGATTGTGAGGAAGAAAGATAAGATTGTGAGGAAGAAAGATAAGATTGTGAGGAAGAAAGATAAGATTGTGAGGAAGGAAGAAGAGGTTGTGAGCGAGAAAGATAAGATTGGAGGGAGAAAGATAACATTGGAGGGAGAAAGATAAGCTTGTGAGGAAAAAAAGATAAGATTGGAGGGAGAAAGATAAGATTGGAGGGAGAAAAATAGGATTGGAGGGAGAACGATAAGATTGTGAGGAAGAAAGTTTAAATTGTGAGGAAGAAAGATAAGATTGTGAGGAAGAAAGATAAGATTGGGAGGAAAAATATCATATTGTGAGGAAAAAAGATAAGATTGTGATGGGGGAAAAAGATAAGATCGTGAGGAGAAAAAAATATAAGATTGTGAGGCGGGAGAAAGAAAAGATTGTGAGGAATAAAGGTAAGGTTGTGAGGGAGAGAGATAAGATTGGAGGGAGAGATAAGATTGGAGGGAGAAAGATAAGCTAGTGAGGAAGAAAGATAAGCTAGTGAGAAAGAAAGATAAGATTGGAGGGAGAAAGATTAGATTGTGAGGAAGAAAGATAAGATTGTGAGGATGAAAGATAAATTTGGGAGGGAGAAAGATAAGATTGGAGTGAGAAAAATAAGATTGTGAGGAAGAAAGATGTGATTGTTAGAAAGAAAAATTAGATTGTTAGGAAGAAGATAAGACTCTGAGGAAGAAAGTTAAGATTATAAGGGAGAAAGATAAGAATGGAGGGAGAAAAATAAAATTGTGAGGAAGAAAGATAAAGATTGTGAGTTAGAAAGATAAGATTGTGAGGAAGAAGATGAGATTGCGAGGAAGAAAAATAAGCTTGTGAGGGAGAAAGATAAGCTTGTGAGGGAGAAAGATAAGCTTGTGAGGGAGAAAGATAAGCTTGTGAGGGAGAAAGTTAAGATTGTGAGGAAGAAGATAATGTTGTGAGGAAGAAAGATAAGATTGTGAGGGAGAAAGATAATATTGTGAGGGAGATTGATAAGATTGGAGGGAGAAAGATGAGATTATGAGGAAGAAAAATAAGATTGGAGGGAGAAAGTTAAGATTGGAGGGAGAAAGATAAGATTAGAGGGAGAAAAATAAGATTGTGAGGAAGAAGATAATATTGTGAGGAAAAAATATTAGATTGTGAGGGAGGAGAAAAATATTGTGAGGTATTGATGCCATAGTGGAATTGGAGTAGGGAGTTGCCTACTTTGCATCTTACCTCACTGAGGAGGAACTGCAGCTGAGGACGAACAAGGATTCAAAGCTCGTGGATTTTGCCAAAGAGCAACCGTACAGGAAAGGTAGCGGAAAGGACACTTCTTCTGTGTAATTTGGTTATCTTGGCATTTTTGTCTATTTTGTCTCATATAATCTAATACAAACTGGCACAAGGTGATATTTTTTTTTTAGGGTACAAAACGACAAAGTTCTCCCGATTTGTGGCTTCTTTTTTCATGTCGTCTAAGGTAAATTTACGCACAGTGCATACCCGCGTTTTTTCCGAACAGAAAAAGAAAAAGCAGTTAACTAAACGACAAATCAAATCCGTTAACCACAATGAGACGTACGAATACAGTTTGGATAAATGCAACTGAAAATTACAAAAACGAAAAAGCATTCTCGCTTTGTCGGCTTCTTTCCGTGTCGAATAGCATGTCTGCGTTTTTCCCGAACAGATTTTAGTAGTTACAGTTATAAGAAAGACAAAACAGAATCAGCCAAACACAAGGTACACCGTGAATCGCTATTAGCATTAAGAGAAGTTTTAAGTGGCAAAAAAAACATTTGTACTACAGTAATAGCGATTCATGGTGTACCACAGATGTCGTTTAAACTTCTGAAGGACTAAAAATGACGCTAGAAAACGGTTCCGATGCCGTACAGGTATTTCTCGATGCGACAAACCGTTATTACCTAGGGCGAGATCCGTACCGATTCACTAGAATATTTGTCATCGATCAGAATCTAAGATAGAGCTATCGACAAAAAACTTTATGACAACTTTGAAAAAGTCTTCGATATCTTCCGGTTTTAGTTTGAACGATGGAACAAGCGGACCATTATATTTCGTGACGACTTTACAAATCCTAAGGGTACTTTCGCATGTGCTAAAATTACAGTTATTTTCTGTCATTTTGCTCCATAACTTAGAAAAATAAGAGAAAATCGGCAGCCGTACCAAAAAATAGAAATTACCACCGTACAAGTTGCGTTACATTGAAACTTTTTACGTACAATAGTTTGTCGTCTAGGGCGTTACAATATGTCGTCTAGCGCATTTCGACCCACTTTCGCGCCCTTTCAACACATGTTCAACCTTTACAACAAATCACCTCGCGAGGTGATTTGAAATAAATTCCAATAAGTTGAGCGAATAGGCATACGCTGTTGCACGTGTCTGAAGTTTTTTACAATTTTTGTGCGCGAAGTACAAAAAAAAAAACCCTGCACCTTTCCAGCCTGTGCGTACTGTTTTCCGTGCGCCGATTTCCGTACAGAGCCGTCTCTCTCAAACACACGTGTCTTCACTTATTCGGCGTATGAAAAACATTGGCCACCTGTGGACATGTGGTAAAATGAAAAACGAAACCGAATTTCTGTGCGACACTAAAAGGTATAATAGGGTTTAGACACGTCGACAATGTGGCGTACGGACATTACGAAGTCACAAAAATTGTACAACGTTTGGATAAACGCCTCAAATTGAAGTTGAGTGGAAGTTTCGCCTCATTTTGTGTACCACTTCAATTGTCACAATGTTTCGTACACGTGTACGTAAGTCACTTTTTTAAGTGACAAGTTATTTGCGTTTACATCCGAATGCTCTGAAAGTTGTACGGAGAATCTTCGCTAAAAAACAAGTAACAAAACTAAGTTTCGGTTACATGCGAAAGTACACTAACTTAACTTTCCATGACGACTTTACAAACCCTAACTTTATTTTCCGTGACGACTTTATGCACACTAACACGACAATCTTTACCCAAAAACACAAAAAATTATTGAAACAAATCGGAAAAAAAATAAAAAGGCGTTGTGCTAATGAGTACCTATATGGTAAAAATAAATTTTGTGTTAGTGTTTTTGAAGCCACTTAAAACATTATTTCTCCGTATACACGTGTCCGATTGTCGATCTGACGGTTGTGATTGAAAGGCAATATTCTCAGCTTCCGATTGGCGGTCTCAAATTGAAACTCGCACAAGTGTGTACGGAGAAAATATGTTCTAAGTGGCGAAAAAAATATTAACACTAATAGCGATTCACGGTGTACTTCTACGCGGTTTGTCTATTTTCACCGTACAAGTTATTTTGGTCAATTTTTTTTTATTTTGTTTTACACTTTGCTTCATAATTTTAACTTTTTCGAAGGGACTGTAGTCAGCGTGTATGTGTCTTGAGAAAAGATCTTCTTATGTCATCATGAAATTCCATCGCAAGTGCCGTAAAGTACTTTTTAACCTACAAAGTGTACGATCAAGACTACTTTTTCAAAATTGTCCTAAATTACATTGTCGCCTAGCTCCATTTTAGATTCTGGGTTAATGACGGAGATTCTATGGATTCGAATCTTCCTGTTTTGTAAGTTACACCGTCAATCGCTATTAGAGTATATAACGCCAATTCGGTGCCCTTTTTTCAAAAATAAAACCCGAAATACAATCCATAATTCTATTTTTTCCATTATTCTAATTTTGTTTTTATTTCAATTAGCGTTAATAATGAAAGTACACTTCAATGGAAATAGTGTGGCGTACGGACAGAATATTTCTGTACGATATGGTACAATTTGAATTACAAAGGCATAAAAAGACATTTAAAATTGTTGCGCACACATGTGAATGTGCACTGGAAGAAAGAGATGCAAACTCGTCGACAAAAATCACGTTTTCATATGTTCGTCCGTCGACCGTGTGAACAGCGCGACGGCGTACGAATTGACAGATTTTGTACGATACACATATTTCTGTAGATATCGATATTTCTGTAGATATCGAAAGGGCGAGTATTTATTATTCAGGACAACCCAAATTACAGTTAGGGATTAATCAGTATATATATTTTTTTCAAAAAAAAAAAAATCCCGATTAGTGTTAATAACGCTACTTTTTTTTTACGCTATTTATTCCTTTACTCTAATAGCGATTGACGGTGTAGTGTATATTTTTATATCATTAAAGATTCTACAAAGCTAAACTGTTAGTATTCCGTACGCTACGTGACGTCATGCTGACGCTCCTATAAACCCTTAAAAAGAGGTCCGTCCTTTTGTCGCGTCCTTTATTGCATGTTTAATCTTGGCCGTACGTTTCCCATTTTTGCTTCTATTACCCTTTTTTCTACTTTCGGGTTCATCCCCAATTCCCTGTTTATGGTACAATGGCGACAAAAATTTACAGCTTTGTACGGAATTTAGCTTGTTTGTTTTGGGGAAAAGTAAGGACACATCCAAGTCTTTTGTGCAGACCGAATCTACATGATTCTGTGTAGCAAGTCGTCATATTCATACGGACCTGCCAAGGTACGGACAATCTGACGGAAATCCCAAGCAGGGAATGTGTAAAGACGGCCGTCAAATGTGGATGTATCTGCCGGCAATTCTGAGACCTAATCGTTAATAAAAACGTTAATTCGCGGCAGTGTCAGGGAGTAAATCCTGACCGTCAGGACAACCTTTATTGGATAGGACACAAAAAGAAAAAGTTGATTTTGTCTGTTTTGCCTCCAAAAATTAAAACGGACGTGACCGTACGGTAATGTCGCCTATAGAAAGTAAGTACGAGATTCTCTTTCTAGATTCTGAAAGGGATCCACCAATCAAAGTGGTACGAAAAGTCAATGGAAGCCACAATGTCCACACAAAACAAAACAATAGAAGCCCACTTGACGACAAAAAAAAAATTGAAGCGCAGATGACCGCCTAATTTTTGTCGTATGTGGACGTGACGCGTCAGAAACATGCCAGTCATTACTAGCCGGCAGCGCTCTTCCAGGTTTTCCTGCCCGAGCGGTCGGTCAGATTGTTCTCCGTACTCTTCCTGACGTACAATAACGGTCGGCTGACAGTTCAAATACCATCGTACTTTAATCATATACGACAAGAAATATTGTTCTGGCCGGAGAAGATTTGATCGAATCAAGGTGCGTCCGTTCTCCGTAGCCACCATTTTGTTTTTTTCGCCCATGTGGTCTGTTCGAAAGAAGGACAATTGGAGGCTATTCTTGGTCGACTCTGTACGGAATAATACTGGAATGTACGGTACTGTACTTTCCTGAATACGCGACAACCGTACGGACGGCAGAACGTCGAGCTTATCGTCTTCCATTGGCCGCATCTTTCCAGCTACGCGCTAAGGTAATCGTACACACCCGGTTCAGACCGTACACCCATCGAAAATGTGTACGATTGTACTTTACACAGCTGAGGAAATAATACACGCGTTGGAGTATTCTCGGCTCTTTGTGTGCCACGTGTACAAAAGTCGTACTTGCATACTGCAAGGGTCAAGGAAATTTTTTAGGGTAGACCGTACGATCCGACAAAAAATGAGCCTATTTTGAAAGTCAAACCCTAAAAAAAGTCAACCCTAAAGAAACGTTTCAGAGAACATGCATATTTATGGTAGCTATACACGTGGCATCTCCCGGAAAGCTGCAATTAAACGGTCGGTCAGCAGGGGAACAGTGTCTGTTGTCCTATGGTAACGCGTCGTCAAAGTCAGAAGCCACGTGTATCAAAAAAAGTATTTGTCGGTTATTGTCGGCTTGGAAGTATCGTAGATTCAAGAATCAGACGCGATCGAATCTCTCGGGAGTAAAGATTTTCTTTTAGATTCCCTGTTTCTAAAATCCACGTTCATAAATATGCATTTGTCTTTTTCTGACCTTAAAAATCTCTGGATGCTCTCAGCTCCCATTATTTTGTCGGTTTCCACGTGGCATCTCCCGGTTGGTTCTCCAGCTGCCAACGGCGAAAGGAAAAGTTGCAGAAAGTGGAGCGAGCTACGCCGCACAACTCTCCGAAAATCACGGAACCAATCCGTACCGTCCGATTGAAATATTTTCAGCCGTCCAATGGATGAATCGCCGATATTCGCCTGACTCGTGCGGCGACAGTTGTCCTTTTTTTAAAAACTTATTTAATGTGGATTAGGGCCGTACGGCAAAGATTTGGACTCATCAAGAACAGTGAACAAGCGTACGACCGTACGCGTTTGTTTCGTACGAAAAAATAGACAACTGCGTAGTTCGACTGTACTTTTTTTAGTGCGAAATCGGTGGCATAAGAAGAAAGGAAATCTAAAATCGTAACCATTTTCGAAACTCGTCTCCCTCTCACCTATCCCACTTCCTCCATAACTCGAATCCTCGGATCGCCCTATCTTTTTGACCTTTATTCGTCTCCTCTCGATCCTCTCCCCGTCATGCACCTCCTCTCAGCCTCTCCCTCGCATCCTCCTATCTCACTCTTCCAAACCTGACACGTCAGCAAGCCTC
The DNA here is from genome assembly GCA_037447655.1 of Zygnema cylindricum. Taxonomy (NCBI): domain Eukaryota; kingdom Viridiplantae; phylum Streptophyta; class Zygnematophyceae; order Zygnematales; family Zygnemataceae; genus Zygnema; species Zygnema cylindricum. The sequence continues at coordinate 240,565 of JBBHKE010002729.1, read as the reverse complement.
TTGCCCTCAGCCAGCCCCTGACCACATGCAGCCTCGATCCGATCCGGCTGCCACGTCACGTTGCCCCTTCAGCATACGATTCTGCCACGTCAGCATGCCATCTTGCCACCTCAGCATCTCCTTCCGCTCTCCAAAATCTCGCCTTCGGCTCCTCGCGACCGACTCAGCTGGCAGCCACGGCGGCCGAGCTAAACGACAAACTGGATCGTGACGTCACGCCGCGGCACCGGCAGGAAGCGAATCCGCACGTGCGAAGCGAGTTTTGCGATCCGGTCGCCACTCTCCGCCTGCGAGCCGTACTTTGGGAGGAATCCGTACACTGCCGAGAACGAGAAAATGAGTACCGCCGACAGGCGGAATTCGTACAGAACATCCGTACGGCGCAGGAAACCCGTACGGAGCAGTCGGCATCTAATGACGTCGGCAGGTACATGGAGACACTTTGTACGGATTCCGTACGGCGTCAGATCCTGAGAAACGACCGCCACCCGATCCAGGAGCCGCCGAGAAAGACAAAAAAGAATAAAAGTCAACGAAGTCAACAATTGAAAAAACTGCCCGAAACTTCGGGCAGCTCAGAAAAGTTTCAAACACCGGCGGCCAAATCTTCCCGTCGTCGGCGGGCGGCTTCTCGAGCCTCTCTCCCTGCCACGTCAGCAGACTTGCGGATGACGTCATCATGGAGGCCTTCTATATTCTCCACGTCAGCAGTGCCACGTCAGCAGTCAACGCCCGACCTGATACCGACAATTTTTTTTCGCGCGTGTGGAGGATTAGCCACGTGGACAAAGCTGAGGGATCCGAGCCAATCATGCCACGTGGCAGATCTAGTGTCTCTCTTCCCAGTAGCTGCCACGTGGCACTCTATCCTCCCTCCCCCTGCTCTCCCCTCACTTCCACGGGATTCGAATCTGTCACGTGGCATCACCTGATTGGGAAGACAGGTTCGGAATCGGAGGGAGAATTAGGTTCGGGATTTCCCATTTTGGATGAAGACAAATACACTTTGTCGCCTTCTGCTGCTTCTTCTTCTTCTTCTTTGTCGCTTCTGGACTATCGGAGGGCACTAGATTACATGGAAAAAGACAAAATAGCGGATTCGGATTTGACACGTCATGACATGATTGCCACATCAGCAGGAGTGACGTCAGCATCACCATATGCCACGTCACTTCTGGAGAAAATTACGTCAGCATGTGCCACTTCAGCAAATGAGAAGTTTCTGAGGGGGTGGGGAGGAGGGGAGGAGAGGGAACCGAATCTTGAACTTGCTTTGAGTTTATAACTTCAAAAAAAAAAAAAAAAACAATGGGAGTGGAAATGTTGTTAATGAGGATAAAGAACATTTCAATTTTCCCATTTTTTTTTTTTTTTTTTTCAAGGGGGCGGGGGGGCATGGGGAGGGGATGGGATTTTCACTTCTGGGGGGTTTTGTAGTTTACTATCCTATACCTCTCCCTCCCCCTCCCCCTCTCCCTCCCCCTCTCCCTCCCCCTCTCTCTCCCCCTCTCCCTCCCCCTATCCCTCCTTTCCATTTTTTTTCCTCATAGGGGGAAAATTGTTGGTTGTAGGTTAAGGTTGTAGCTTTTAAATTTTGAAAAAAGAATAATCTAGTTGGATTTTTTTTTTCTTAAGATCATGTTTTCCTTTTATGTACATTTAGTTGTTATCAAAATTTGCTGTTTTGAAAGGATTTTTTTTTTTTAATGTAATATTTATTTAGTCTATAATTTTTTTTTTTAGAGAAAGGAAGTATATGATAATAAATAATATTGCAAATGGTATAAATAGGTTTTTAATTTTTTTATGGAAGCAAATAATAAAGATAAGATCTTGTCGATTCACCCAATACCCAAAACAGTAAAAAAAACAAAAAAAAAAAAAGTTTGTAACAAAAACCAGAAAGAAGTAAATTTAGTCATATTTTTTATTTTTTTATGTCTCTTGTTGGTCTTTCTTCTTTTCAAAGCAAAGTTTGTGGAAAATAATTATTACATTTTTTTCAGGTTTTAATTGTGGAAATTATATTCTCGCCATGTCTATTTATTTATTTAAATCATATTTTATTTTTTCATTGTTTTCTTGTTTTTGGAAATTTGTTTATTTGGCACTAATAATCGTCATAATGATCGATTTAAATTTTTTAAATATCTAACATTAGAACAATTAAATAAGGAAAAATTGGATTTCAAATTTATTCAAACAACCGAATCTTGGACCTGCTTTGAGTTTGTGATTAGGAAAAAAAAAAAGATTGGCTCTCCCTCTCCCTCTCCTTCTCCCTCTCCCTCTCCCTCTCCCTCTCCTCTCCCTCTCCCTCTCCATCTCCATCTCCCTCTCCCTCTCCCTCTCCATCTCCATCTCCCTCTCCCTCTCCATCTCCATCTCCCTCTCCCTCTCCCTCTCCCTCTCCCTTTCCCTCTCCCTCCCCATTTCCCTCTCCCTCTCCCTTTCCCTCTTCCTCTCGCTCTCCCTCTCCCTCTCCCTCCTCTACCTCTCCCTCTCCCCCTCCCTCTCCCTCTCCTCTCCCTCTCTCTCTCTCTCTCCCTTTCCCTTTCCTCTCCTCTCCCCCTCCCTCTCCCACTCCCTCTCCCTCTCCCTCTCCCTCTCCCTCCCTCTCCCTATCCCTCTCCCTCTCCCTCTCCCTCTCCCTCTCCATCTCCCTCTCTCCCTTTCCTTTCCTGTCCTCTCCCTCTCCCTCTCCCTCTCCCTCCCCTTTTCCCTCTCCCTCTCTCTTTCCCACTTCCTCTCCCCCTCCCTCTCCCTCTCCCTCCCCCCCTCCATCTCCCTCTCACTCTCCCCCCTCCCTCTCCCACTCCCTCCCCCTCCCCCTCTCTCTCTCCATATCCCTATCCCTCTCCCTCTCCCTCTCCCTCTCCCTCTCCCTCTCCCTCTCCCCCTCCCTCTCCCTCTCTCCCTTTCCTTTCCTGTCCTCTCCCTCTCCCTCTCCCTCTCCCTCCCCTTTTCCCTCTCCCTCTCTCTTTCCCACTTCCTCTCCCTCTTCCTCTACCTCTCCCTCTCCCCCTCCCTCTCCCTCTCCTCTCCCTCTCCCTCTATCTCATTTTTCAGGCTTTCGATCTAATCCAGCCATTCGATTTCGTCTGTCGAAATTAAATGGTGTTTTGTATATTATGTGCGGTTTGGATTTTGTGCGGACCCGTACGTTTCCATGTCCAATTTTTCCCGTAGTTAAGTTAAATGGAATATGCCGCCCTGTAATGTTTAAGTATTAATCGTACCCAATATACGGCAAGGATCATCAAGACTTAATGGATAAGACCAAGGGCTATGCCGTACGGTTACTATCCGGGACGTCACAGGATCATACCTTAGTCCTGGCCATCTCTCTTTTGCAAGAGCTGGGTCCTTTGCTCGTAGTCCTGGCCATCTTTCTTTTGCAGGAGCTGGGTCCTTTGCTCGTGTCTGTCTGTCTTCTTGTCTGCATAGGGCACCCATGTATGTCTTCTTGTCTACATAGGGCACCCATGTCTGTCTTCTTGTCTGCATAGGGCACCCATGGCTGCCTGCAAGTCCTCCGTGACTGCGACAACTATATGACTACGACAACTATGAGGGCTGCAGTAAGACCATGAGCAAAAGATCAAGAATATAAAATACCTTTTTCAACACGAAGGCCGCCAAAGATTCACTCAGGGTGGCGGCGGCGACGACGTCTATCCGATCATATATTTTACATGGTTAGATTCGCGTCCGCGAGCGTCGTTGTCTATATGTGCCGTTTCGTGAATTTGGTCTGTTTAAGTGAAAGTGACGTTGCCAGGCTTTTTAAATAAATGCCAAACCATATATGTGTATTGTTTCGTCAAGACCTTAGGGATAAAGCGCACGGCTACGCCGTACAGCCTAAACCCTGACGGACTTAAGATAAAATCCGATTAGGGTTAACATTTTGGTCATCTATTAGTCTGTCAGCATGTTTCTTTTTGACTATGGCGACAGCCATGTCTATCTCAGTCTGTCTTCCAGTGAATACGACAAGTATGGATGACTTTGACAAGACCATAGAAACACATAGAATAAATTCAGACCTAGAAAATAAACAAATTTTAACAGATTCAATTTGCAAGGTGAACGAAATGAAGGACAAGAATGGCATGGGGTATGCACGGAAGGCGATAATTCAATGTGGATTGTCATTAATGGATAAGAAATGGGAATAGAGTATGCTTACGTAAGATTTGCATGTCATAATCATGAAATGGCGAAACCATTTTGAGGGCGACAAGGTGTCACCTCCTTCGGCTCCCGCACGCGATTTACTCTGACTCCTTTGAGAGGCCGACATTCAAGAGGATGAAGCCAATCATGACGAAGAGTTAGAGGACTACAGTGATTTTGAGGCACTTTATAGACAAGGAGGGGTGGTGAAATAGATAATGGGCGTTTGCAAAAAAATTTAATAATAGTGTGGATTTGTTTGGCTTTTTTTAGTAGTTTTATATTGGTAGGCTAATATTTGTACTCTTCTTTGACTGCAGTATGCACTATTAATTGTATTTTTTTCTTTCACATTAAATATTATATATCCCTCTTTGTTTTTTTGTTTTCATATTTTGTCTACGCAAGTTGAATGGCCAAAATAATGGATGAAATCTATTTGTAGTGATGTTGGGAAAACGTATTCTAAATTGTAGTATCATGCTGCCATTCAGCAACGACAAATTGTCGTCGCCGATTGGCCGAATATGAAATATACACCGTGAATCGTTATTAGCCTTATGTACGCTATATCGGCACCCCAAAATTTTGACATTGATACCTTAAATATAATAAATTACACTATTTAAGGACGTGGACCATAATGTGCCACGTCTTCTGGCACTAAATTAGAATAAATGACGCTAATTTTTTCTTTACACTAATAATTTCTATACGCTAATAACGATTCAAGGTGTACCATTCAGTGACGACATAGCATCGTCGCTGGATGGCAGTAAGTTATGGTATGCTTTAAAGATAACAAAGGTAAGAGAGACAAAGGTATAAAGTAGAGAGACCATGAGAGAGAAAGGGAAAGAAAAATAAAGAAAATCGAATAGTGACAGATAGGAAAAGAGAAAACTAAAAAGCTGGATTTTAAAGATGTAAAAATGAAGTGTGAAGCATAAAAAAACAAGTCGGAGAGTATGAGGACTAGAGGGACGGATAGTGTTGTAAAGTTCAATATTAAACAGAGATGGAAAATAAGAGACAAATAATCATTGGATGGAGAAATGGGTTCTAACACCTTGTGTTGACACGGTGTCGGTGATGAATGGTGAAAAATGAAATATGACATTCAGCATCGAGACATTCAAGTTGTTGAATGGCACGATAGAAAAACATACCATTCAGCGACGATGCAATCTCGTCGCTGAGTACCATAAGGGAGAGAGAGACAGAAAAAATAAAAAGGGAGATTGACAGAGAAAAAAAAAACTAAAATAAAAATAGGGTGACAATGACAAAAATAAAGAAAGAGAGAGAGAGAGAGAACAATCAAATGGGCGACAACCAAAATAGTTAACAATAGCCACACACTTCATCACGAGTATTGCTTAACATTTACAAAACATGGAGAAATAAAATCAAACACCCGTGATTGATACAACATCAAAATGAATTACAATTATAAAATTATTACAATAATACACTTGGAAATAAATTCAATTCTTTTTGCCTAAGAATCACAAAGAAGTTCACCGTAAAATGAATACAATAAGTACAACCAAATACCTGTTTTTCAAACGTAAATAAAATATTCGTCTACATGAACGAAAAGTACATCGCCCATTAAAAATTATCCTTTGTAACAAATGCTAATCTAATAACCTTCTCAAACTCATGTAGAAATTTGTTTGGAAGTCCTATTATTAAATGGAGTAAAGAAAACTTGTTGACATTCCCACAATCCATCCGTGTGTTCCTCCATTACAATCAGCTCACTAAATGAAATCGAGTGCCTACAACAAAGAAAGAAATACAACAAGAAAAACAACAATGGAGTTAGTTAAAAAAATTACTACATTAACGTGTAATTTTAGTGGGCAATTAAATGGGAGAGGGAGAAAGGGAAGGAGAAACCACAGGATTTTGAGTGTAGGGAAAAGGAAATGGGAAAGTAAGAGGGAGATCGAGAATTAAAGAGTACAGCAATTTCTACAGGAGAGGGAGAGGAAGAGGGAGAGAGGGAGGGAGATAGTGCAGTAGGTCCAGAGGGTGAGAGGGAGAGGGAAAGGGAGAGAGGGAGAGAGAGTAGGGAAAGGATAGGGAAAAAGAGAGGGAGAGATAGCGGTAGATAGAGAGAGGGGGGAGAGGAAGAGAAGAGGGGGGGAGAGAGCGAGTGCGGCAAGGTGAGAGAAAAAATTAGAGAGGGAGAGGGAAAGGGAGAGGGAGAGATAGCGGCAACTCAAGAGAGGGAGGAGAGGGAGAGGGAGAGGGAGAGGGAGAGGGAGAGAGAGCGATAGATCGAGAGGGTAAGAGGGAGAGGATAGGAGAGGGAAAAATGCCATTCAGCGCTAAGACAATCTCGTCATTGACTGGCAAGATAAAAAAACATAACATTCAACGATGATACAGTCTCGTCACTGAGTACCATAAGGGAGAGAGAGACAGACAAAATAAAAATGAGAATTATATGAGATAAAAAAACATAGTAAAATGAAGATAGTGTGACAACTAAAAAGGGAGAGGCATAGATAGCGGCAGATCGAGGGAGTGGGGAGAGGGAGAGGAAGAGGGGGAGGGAGATAGTGCGGCAGATCGAGAGTGTGAGGAGAGGGAGGGGGAGATGGAGAGGGGCAAGGAGAGGGAGAAGTAGAACGAGAGGGAGAGGGACAGGGAGAGGGAGAGGTAGAACGAGAGGGAAAAGGACAGGGAAAGGGAGAGGAAGAGGGAAAGGGAAAGGGAGAGCGAAAGGGATAGGGGATGGAGATAGATTGAGAGGGAGAGAGAGAGGTAGAGGGAGAGGGCAACAAGGAGAGGGAGCACATTTTAAAAAACCCACAAAAAGAAAAAAGGGAAATCAGCATAGGTACGTTCGAGAGAAAAGGGAGGGGGAAAGAGGGGCGGAGGCAATGTAGAGGGAAATGGAGGGACGCCACACATGACGAGGGAGAAGCAGACGCCACATGCGACTGCGAATCCATGGAAGTGACATGAAGGCGGCGGCGGTATTTTCGCCTGCTTTCTCATGAAACGAATGAAATCTGTCTGTTAGCCAAAATGACGGCGCAGCATCAGATCCCTAAAAAGAAAAAAAATTGGTTGGATGTGATTTGTCCAAAAAATATCCATTTTTCTATGTATAGTCCGCATTTGGCGTTACTTCGACCCAAATATCACCAACGCCAAATGTTGTATTTTTATCCTATTTATTATAACCCATTAATTTTAATTTGTGGTCCCTTTGTCACTTTGACCCCTTATTAACGTATACATTAATTCTAATTCATGGTGAAATCACATCTAAACACCATAATAGAATAAACATTTACGGTAAATTCGTTCGTTTGCACCGAAACAGGATACATATTGACGCTAATTGGACACAAAGCATGTTATAGTGAGTTTGCAGTTTCAAGACGTAGTATGTGGGCGTGTAACTACACACAATTCACTTCTTTAACTGAAAGATCGTGACTTCCCACATGCGAACATATTTTATATTTACAATGCAAAAAAGGCGATTGTAGGGGAATGTGTGCGAACTTGTTTTTTGGCGACGAGGTTGAATATATTATTTTGGCGCACGTTCGTATGCATGCGCGTATAATTTAAAACTTAATTTTCTAAATTTCAACTCAAAAGTTACATTTATATACGGTTTGACATTGACCATACACCACACTAATTATATATTAATGTACTTTTGGACTTCACGCTATTTTGTACGGTACCTCAATTAACGTCAATGAAAATTTAAAATCATGTATACTATTTGAGGAAAAAAATTAAAATTTTAAGAACCCAAATTAATGACTTTGACACTAATAACGATTCGCGGTGTACACCGCCAATCGCTATTAGCGTATTGAATGCTAATTCGGTCCCACTTTTTTCTTTCCAAATTCTTAAATAGCATAAATTATTATGTTTTTTCCTTTACGCCATTTAGGGCTTTTTGTCCAATTAGCATAAAAACGAAAGTACGTTGTCATTTAAATAGTGTGGTGTACGATAAGTGTCAAACTAAGTGAAAAAATATAATTAATGAGTTCTAGTAACCGCAGCCGTATGAGAATATGCGATCTAAAAAGGGGATGAAATCGGGCTGTCAAATATCACGTTCACACATATTCGTCCTACAACTACGTTTCGACTGTGTGAACGTACGATTTGTGTACGATTTGTCAGATTTTGTACAAGTACCTATATTAGTGTAAGCATGTTTGTGACCAACATATATTTTTTTCAAAGACCCAAATTAGCATTAGCAAACAATTAGAATGTATGTTTTTTTTGAAAATTTTCAAATTCCTAATTAGCGTAAATCATTGTAATTATTCCTATATGGACGTTATTTAAGATACCTTTTTTTTTCCCAAATTCTTAAACAACATAAATTATTCTGTTTTTTCTTTTACGCCATTTAGGGTTCTTTTCCAATTTTTATCATCTAAATAGAGTGTTGTACGGCTACTGTCAGACCGTACAAAACTGTACCTTTTTAAGTGAGAAAGCATAATTAATGGGTTTTAGTAACCACGGACGCATGAGAATATGCGCTCTAAAAAGGGGATGAAATCGGGTTGTCAAAAATCACGTTCTCACATATTCGTCCGACAACCGCATTTCGACCGTGTGAACGTACGATTTGTGTACTATTTGTCAGATTAACCGCATTTCGACCGTGTGAACGTACGATTTGTGTACTATTTGTCAGATTTTGAACAGAACCGATATTAGTGTAAACAAGTTTGGGGTGGGTGTTTAATTTTTTTTTAATCCAAATTAGTATAAGTAAATATCCAGTATGTTTGTTTTTTTTTTTTAAATCCAAATTCTCAATTAGCGTAAATAACGGTAATTGTTCCTACACGCTAAAGAAACCTTTACGCGAACAACGATTCACGGTGTAATGTACTGTACGGTACTGTAGTCGCCCAAATTTGGGATCTTCGACGCGTAAAGGAGACTAAATTTTTTTTTTTTTAACAATTCTCTATTCTTCCCGCTGTTCAGTTTTTTTTTTCGCTGTTTTCGCCACGTGGCGGATAATGAATCGCATCATACAACAGGTCAGCCAATCACGTCATCGCAAAATACGAGCTTGTTTTGAGCCGAAAGTTAACCCAATGAGCCCAAGTTATTTAAGGGAAAATCTTCATCGGAATATGTTACATATGTCACAGTGTCATATATGTAAATTTAAGGAAAACATGACAATTATCGCTTACCTTCTGATTGGTAGCAGCCGACGCGCAAATTATCTAACCCTGACAAAAGAAGGTACTAACAATAAACAACAATATTAGGCTATATGAGTCTGGTAATTAGAATGAGTACAATCTAAATCCCTTAACAAGAACCCATTGGATAGCAAGTCTGGTACCAGCAGTTGCGGTAACTCTAGCTCTAATTGGGTATGTTTGCGTTGTTGCAATTAATAAGCTCGTAGTTGGATTTTGGGTTAGAGCGATCGATTTGACTATTTGGTTGAGCTGGCCTCTCTATCCTTCTTGTTGGGGATACGTTTCGCCCTTCGTTTGCTGGGATGCGGAATCAACAATGTTACTTTGAATAAATTAGAGTGATCAAAGCACGCCCTCCCTCTCCCTCTCCCTCTCCCTCTCCCTCTCCCTCCTCGCCCTCCCCCCCCTCCACCTCCCTCTACCTCCTCGCCCTCCTCCGCCTCCCTCTCCCTCTAAAATTGACTTATCGCATAAAATACTAGGACACGTGCATGTTGATAGCCTTGAAAAAATGGGTAAAGAAGGAACAAGAGAGGGTCTAGAAATATCATAAATTATATGAAAATATTTAAAATATCTCGTTTGTGAAAAAGAACACCGCAAATGGTGAAATGAAATCCATCATGGTGGCACAAATATGGGAGTCGGTGTAGTTTCCTCCAAATCGAGAGTGGGTTTTGAAGTGAAGTCAAATCTTGATAACACAATAGAAAGGTATAAGGCAATACTTGTTGCAAAAGGATATAATCACAAAGAAAGGTTGGACTTTGAGGAAACCTTCTTTTCAATTGTCTGTTTCCCCGTTGTAATAATGCTTTTAACAATACTTCTAATAATTTAGGATATGGAGATGCACGAGATGGATGTCATAACTTCCTTTTTTGCATGGAGAATTAGAAGTAATATCCATGAAACAACCAAAAAAATACGTAGAAACTGGTAAAGAACATCTTGTATGTAAACTACTCATATACTATATGGTCTCAAACACGCTTCTACTTAACGGAATAAAAAACCGGATGACTTTTTGACCAGTTTGTTGTTCAGTAGGATGAGCTTCAAGTTTTTAGAGTTTTTGTGTTACTGTGGGTAACTCTTGAGACATCTCTTGAAATATCTCAAAACTGCAAAACACTACTCTCGAGATTCCTTTACACCGCAAGTAATAAACACGCACAAATAGGTGTTTCAATGTATGCAGACACAAAGGGATATAAAATGCACCGAGGCATTAGAGAAAGATAATCTCACACAAACATTCATCCAATAATTTAAGAGAAATCGTTTGAATATACAGAGATACATGATTAAATCTTAGGAGGACAATCTAGCTTTATTACTTAAGAGCTAAAAATATATATATAATTCTATTTCTATTATTAATTGAATGTTAGTTGTTTAATTGTGCCTTAAGATTTACGAAGACTTTGAGATTCGGCATGTCCCATATTAGGGAAAATTGCGTTGGCGCTCAAACCTGGGACCTTTCCCTTAAGCTATGAATGTGCTAAATATTGCGCCAGCACCTCAATTTTTAATTTTGCTGGTCCTCACCCATTTTTTTTTCATTTTTTTTTCGCTCTTTTTTTTGGGCGCCTTTGAGTGTGGCCGGACCACATTAGACCCCAATGTTGAACGGCAACCTCCTCCCAATTCAACACTCCATACAAGCTACTGTTACTTGAACTCTTTATATATAGTGTGTTAGAACACGAGACATGGATTATGAGGGACTGTGTGAGAGAGTGTGAGAGTGTGAGAGTGTGAGAGACTGTGAGAGATACGGAGAGGCAATTTCACTTTTGCGAGATGACATTGGTTGTCGGAGAACCCTGCAATTTTTTTTTTTTGTATAGGTTGCTTTATGTACTCTCCCTCGTGCAAAAAAATTCAATGACATGTGGCATGTATGTAAATGTTTTGTCAACTAAAATTGGCTCTCGAGCTACTCAAAGTTTGAAGATGAGTTAGTATCACGTGCTAGTGGGTATATAAAAGAAAAAAAAGGTTATACCAAAAAAGTAATTTAAAGCAATAAAAATTTCGAGTTTAAAAACTCCACAAAAACCCTGACACAACCCTAAAAAAAAAGCCTAAACAAAAATCCAGTATAAAAACCCTAGAAAAAAAAACCCAAAACAGAAACCCTGAAAAAACACCAAAAAGGAAAAGCTCGGCAGAAAACCCTAAAAAACCTGGTAAAAACCAAAAAAAACCCTAGAAAAAGCCCTAAAAAACTCAAAATTGCCTATAAAAGACCCTAAAATCCTTGAGAAGATAAGCGCCCTGAAAACCCCAAAATACCCTATAAATTTTTTAAAAGAATGGCTCCAAAAAAACCCTAAAAAACCCTAAAAACCCTAAAAAAGACACAATTACGCCGGAAATTTCATTTCACATGTAAGCCATGTGAAAAAAAAATAAAAAATTCAACGCTATTATGTACTTTTAGCATTTTTAATAAAACTAATAATATCAAAATACTAATAATATAGAATACCTAAAATTTACGATACCGGGAACCGGAAAAAATCGCAAAGAAAAATCAGAAATAAAAATCAAAAAGAAAAAATTCAAATATTTTGGAGAGGAATTGAGGTGGGGGGAGGAGGAGAGCGAGAGAGAGAGAGGAAGAGGGAGGGGGAGAGGGTGAGGGATACTCCCTCTACCGATATTCAATTATCGCACGAATCCTGTATAATGCATTATTATTATTATTCATTTTTATTTTTTTCGCCGACATTTCGGTACAATGCAGAACACTAAATTAAAATATATATAGTTTATGGCACATTTTTCTTTTTATTTTTATTTTTTATTTTGTGTATCATGAAAAAAAATCGACACCAAATCGTCGTCATTTATATTTTTTTGTAAAAAAAAAATTAGTCACATGTTTGAAATTTTTTTGTGAAAACCGAAAACGGAAAGATATATCTCCATGTTTTTAGGATTTTTAAAGTTTTTAGGGTTTTAAGGGTTTTTAGGGTGTTTCGGATTTTTGGGGTTTTTACGGTTTTTAGGGTCTTCGGGGTTTTTAGGGTTTTAGGGTTTTTTTGGTTTTTAGGGTTTTTAGGGCCTTTAGGGTTTTTAGGGTTTTTCGGGTTTTGGGGTTTCTACGGTTTTTAGGGTCTTTAGGGTTTTAACGGTTTTTAGAGTTTTAGAGTTTTTAGGGTTTTTAGGGTTTCTAGAGTTCAATTAACTAAAACCAACCATCAGACTAAAGACAAAATTTCACAATGTAACTCAAAAAACCTCTCATTTCCTGTGCTTTATATTTCAATTCCAATCGCTTCAAAATATCTCCCTCTCCCTCTCTCTCCATCTCTCCCTCTTCCTCTCTCGCTCCATCTCTCTCCCCCTTCCTCTCTCTCCCCTCCTCTCTCCCTCTCCCTCTCTCTCCCCTCCCTCTCTCTCCCCCTCTCTCTCCCTTCGTCCCTCCCTCTCTCTAACCTCCCTATCAAGATAAACCTTTACGATTCTCTCCCTCCGTCTCCACTCTCTCGTAAAACAACAAATAAGCCTCGCAATTTAACAAATCTTTTAAGCTCGATTTACGGACATGTGAATCGCTAATATAGTACCATTGTTGAGAATTATCGTTTTCTAAACCGTCTCTCCAACTATTATCATTGCCTCTTACATATGCCACATAATGTCCTCCTCTCAAAGTTCCTCCATGTTCCACGGCTCCAATCAGACGATATTTTCCACTGCCCGTTTCTTCTTCCTTCCTGAAAAAAAAAAAAGCAGAGAGGCATACACACAAGAAACGCTGTGAATTGATATAATGAGATTGCATTATTAGATCTATAGTACAATATTGTATTATTATATAACTATACTTATTATACTTATTTTAGCGTTATAAGATATAATATATATTTATATATATATATACATATATAGATATATATGTTATTAGATTTATTACACAACATTGTATCATTACATAATTATACTTATTATACTTATTATAGCGTTATCATATATAATGTTTATACATACATATATGTATACACATATATATATAATATATATATTTATATATAATATAGACTATTGCGATTTTATTCACATTATTCATATCAATATATTATTATGTTGTAACACGTTATCTAGATTATTACGTTAGAGTAATATAGTTAAGTGTCGCAAAGAACACACATACGGAGAGACGAAAAAAAAAAAAGTCCTTCCTTCTTCTTTGCCCGTCACCTTTTATAGCAGACTAACCTCGGCACCTTGTACCTCCTTGAAACTCTCCTCCTGTAATACACCGTATACATTCTCCG
>JBBHKE010002729.1:214142-224811 GCA_037447655.1 Zygnema cylindricum | reverse complement strand
TTTGCGAAATAAATAGCTTACTACAGTACCGTGTCAGATTTGCGACGCTAATCATGATGCCATGTACTTCCACGATACCAAAAGTACAAAGAACAATAATGTTGGAAAAATAAAGTACAAAATTTTCATTTTTTTTGGTTTTTTGTTTGACCGACCGTAACTGACCGTTTTTTTTTTCCTGGTGAGTCAACCGACCGTAACCGCCCGACCCCCAAAATTTGGCAACCGAATCCGTTCCGGATCCGGCGCGGGCGGTCGGTTAACGGTCGGTCACGGTTTCGGTTGACCGTTTGCGACCTCTGACGAGGATCCTCCTCGATCGATATTCGATATATCGAATATCGAGATTATCGCGATATGAATTTACCCGATACCCAACACTACTTACCACTCTACTGTTGAGTATCAGGTAGAAATATATCGCGATGAGTTCGATGTACAGTACAGGTAAGGTTTCTTAGTCGGCTCGCCCGTGGTGTGCAGGGTGTGCAGGTCTCCTACACGAGGCGAAATTCGCCCAGACCTGCACACTTGCAAAATACCGCCCGGGTACCGCGGATGTTTAGGGTCATAGGGTTATTGGTTCGTGTTTTTTTTTATAAAAAAAAACACGAATGAGAAAAAAACCCTAAACATATTTATACACACGATGCGCCGCGCGGCGCGAGGCGTCGTAAAAAGAAATTGGAGTGAAAGGAGTGCAGGGCGACGTGGACCCCCTCACACGCGACCTTCACACCTAAAAACGCTCGATTCAGTACAGTACTGACTGTACTTACCAGTTACAAGCGTTGTGTATCGAAGGCTCCTTGCCGATATGCGATGTACACCTACCCGAAACCGTAACCGACCGTTAACCGACCGGCCGCGCCAGATCCGGAACGGATTCGGTTGCCAAATTTGGGGGACCGGGCGGATTCGGGCGGTTGATTCACAAAAAAAAAAAAAATCGATTACAGTCAGGTAAACAAAAAACGAAAAAAATTGAAAATTTTGTACTGTCCATACTATCCAACATTATTGTACTTTCTACTGTTGGTATCGTGGAAGGCATGAGGGAGATGTACCACTATTTTTGTACTTTTTCGGGTACGGTCGGGTACGATTAATCGCGAGAAATTGAGTTTCTGTTAACTTTTATTTTCGTAAACGCATTTCGGGTAACAGTTAACAATTAAGGAGTGTGACATAACCCGGTCGGGCATCGGGTACTCAAATTTTGAAAAACAAAAAAACGGTCGATTTCGATTATCTAAAATTTTTGACTTTTGCGGCCTCTGCCTAGTTTTGAGCACCCAATAAACAATATATCACCTCGATATATTGAGAAAGTAAATATCGCAATATTTAAGCGATATATTGGACGATAAATCAATATATTTTCTATCGCGATAAATTCAAGCTGACGCTAAAGCCCCCCCCCCCCACCCCCCCACCCCCCTCCCCCCTGTAGAGGTCGCAAAAGTCAAAATTATAGATAACCGAAACCGACCGTTTTCTTTATCAAAATCTGAGTACCCAACGTGCGACTGGGTTATGTCAAGCTCAAAAAATTGTTAACCGTTACTCGAAACGCGTTTACGAAAATAAAAGTTAACCAAAACTCGATTTCTCGTAGCTACCCGTACCCGCCCGTACCCGAATAAGTACAGAATTAATGGTACATTTCCCTTATACCTTCCACGATACCAAGAGTTCAAAGTACAATAATGTTAGATAGAATGGACAAGTACAAAACGTTAATTATTTTTCATTTTTCGCATATTCGACCACAACCGATTTTTTTTCTTGTGAATCAATCGCCCGAATCCGCCCGGCCCCAAATATGGCAACGCATCGATTTCGGATCCGACGCCAACGGTCGGTTGACAATCCGTTACGGTTTCGGTTAACCGTTTGCGAACTCTACCCCCCGGTGGCGCGACCTCAAGGGAGGGGGAACCGTACGTTTTTTTGTACATTTTTGTACCTTTTCCTTACGCATTTCCCGTACCATATTGATGCCTATGACCGAACGATAATCGATATATCGAATATCGAATTTACCCAGATTTTTTTTTACCCGATACACAACATTACGAGTTACCACATACGGTTTGTGTTTACAGCTTTACATGTTGACAACTGTCGAAAATATTTAATAAAATGTGAATGTAAAGCGAGATGTGCCCAGGTCAAAGGTCGCAAACAGTTAATCGAAGCAGTAACCGACTGTTAACCGACCGCCCGCGTTGTATCTGGAACGGATTCGGTTGCTAAATCTAGGGAGTCACGCAGATTCGGGTGGGTGATTCACTAAAAAAATAAAAATCGGTTACAATCGGGTATGCCAAAAAACGAAAAAAAATAAAGGTTTTGTACTAGTTGTTATTATCCAACATTGTTGTTCTTTGTACTCTTGGTATCGTGGAAGGTATAAGGGAGATGAACCACTAGTTTTTTACATATTCGGGTAAGGGTGGGTACGGGTAGTCGCGAGAAATCAAGTTTCGGTTAACTTTTTTTTTCATAAACGCGTTTCGGGTAACAGTCAACAATTTAGGAGCGTGACTTAATGTAACAGTAATAGTGGATCGAACTTGTTCGTAAATGGGTATTTTATTGTTACGAAAATAGAGTTTTGAATTTGTGTAACAGGGTTACAGATTTGAGTACTTAGTGGCTGGGGCTAGGCTGCTATAGTTGCGATTTCAGAGCAGCGCAGTTGCGATTCCAGAGCAGCGCAGCTGCAATTCCAGACCAGCGTAGCATAGCAACTTAGTAGCGCAGCAGCGCAGCATAGCAACTCAGTAGCGCAGCAGCGCAGCATAGCAACGCTGCAGAATGTAGATGGAACTGTATAGTTTTAGAAGGAAGTTTTGGATAGATCTCGGTTGACCGCGAAGGTCCACGTGTACAGCTGTATAGTACTAGGTTGACTAACAGTAGCTAGTTAAATAGGCGAGTAGACCTAGTGAATGGGACACCCAAAAAAAAGTAGACCTAAACAGCTAGCGCAACCTTGTACTCCCTTTCAAGTAATAAAGCGCAACCTTATCTGTGAGTTCTGTGTGCTCCTGCTGTTGCTACGGGAAGATCCTTGGTGTTTTCCGCTGTGCACTGAGACGTGTTGTGGTATATTGTTCACCTCTTTTACATTGATATCGGAGCTATTACCGTGACTTGACAGCATGGATGAACACGGTGTATCCACTACACAAATGTTGGCGCAAGTTCTCAGAGAGTTGGAAAGTGTGAGGTTACAGAACGCGCAGCTGAGAAACACCGTCACAGCCTTGGAGTCGCGTCTAGGGGAGCGACCTCATGGAGGCATAGAGCGAGACTTTCGGAGACCGAAATTAAGACTTCCCGACGAGTTTGATCCTGCAAGACACAAGAACCTTGACTCATGGCTATTCTCCGTTGCGAACTATCTCGAGAATTTTCCTAGCCTGTTGGATCGTGAGAAGATTCACTACGCGGGTGGTCTTCTTAAAGGGGCAACTGGGGCTTGGTGGAGAACATTGGTGGAGGACGATGAGTTACCGACCGTCTGGGCACTCTTCCTTCAACTTCCCCGCGACACTTGGCAGCCCGTTAACATGATGAAGGCGGCGAGAGATAAGATTGCAGTATTGAGGCAACGAACTTCAGTGATGGAGTTTACGCAGCGGTTCTTGGAGTGCAAAGTCCAAATACCTACGATGACGGAGGATGAAGCAGTGGATCGCTACGTGAAGGGGCTTAAGTCGTCTATTCGTAGAGATGTGGAACAATGGCTTGCTCGAGAAAGCACGACTCCTCCTCTCTCGGCAATCATCCAGTTTGCGGAGCGGACCAATTCAATCGACTTTAACCTCCGGAGACCGTTTCACTACGGGTCGAGCAGTAGCGGAGGAAACCGACGAGACGAAGGTCCAACCCCCATGGAGCTCGGCGCAATTAAGGAGGATAAGGAAGCGGTCAACGTCTTGCGGAAAAAGAAGAAAACTACCAAGACAAAGACCAATGACTTATCCCCCGAGGAAATCCAGCGGAGGAGGCAAAATGGACTATGCTTCCAGTGCGGTTCTCCAGATCACAGGGCTCGAGAGTGTCCAAAACGGAAAGGCCCCAAAAAGGGAAAACTTACCGTTATGAGGTTAGCTGGGGAAGGAGGAGACCCTTTGATATTTCGGGGTCAAATAGGAGTGGGTGCAGCTAACTTCATGGTGGACTCCGGAGCATCGGGGAACTTCATTAACGCGGCGACAGTGAAAAGGTTGAAACTTCCTCTTGTGGTACTAAAGGATCATCAGTTGGTACAATTGGCCGACGGAAGTTCCTTATCCATTACCCATCGTACCCCGAGGTTACGCGTCAAAATTGAGAAATTCCGATGGTACGACACGCTTCATGTATTACCTCTTGGGGACCATGAGGTAATCTTGGGGAAACCGTGGCTGCAAAAATGGAATCCGACGATCGATTGGAGAAGTGGCGCCATGAGAGTGAAGAAAGGTGAAGAAGAGTTCGAGGTAAAAGAGGGAGCGGCTGGTAAGGGAGCGGAAGAGGGACGCCTGCTTTCGGCCTTACAACTTAAGAGAGCACTCAAGAAAGGGGAAACGATTAGAGGGAGAGGGGAGAAGGGAGATGAGAGAGGCGAGGGAGAGAGGGAGAGACAGAAAGAGGGAAGGGAAAAAAAAACTGATTTTAAGGCTTCCTTAACTGCGAAATTTTAGGGTTTCGGAAATTAATCCAAACGTCAAACCCTAAAAAGGAAGATGAAAAAAACCTAAAAACCTAAAAAAACCAAGATCAATTTGTCTGTAAAATGAAAAAAAAAAAAACTTTCTAACTGCTAAAGACACAAAAACTTAAGTGCAGTGTTTACAATTTGATTGTCTGCAAAATCTGGTGTAAAAAAGCCAAAATGTTTGAGAAAAATACGGAAAAAAACGGAAAAAAACGGAAAAAAACGGTCAAAAATACGATGAGCGGTCATGTATGGCCATGGGAGCCAAACGATTGAAAGAAAGTGCGGAAATAGTGCTCCTGTACTTTTAGCGTGCGAATAATATCGTGCGACATTTTCTCACCTAAACACAATTTAATATAACCGGCATTTATATTATACTACAACGAAAAAAACGAAAAAAAACGCAAAAAAACGGGAAAAAACGGTGAGCGGTCATGCATGGCCATGGTATCGATAATCGAATGATAGCATCACAGCGAATCATATTATTATGGCGAAAGATATCGTGTGCCCTATTTTGTCACTTTAAAGTTTAAATTTTAAAACAATTTAAAACAGATCGCACTATATTATACTACTCCAGACAAGAGGTCGCAAACGGTCAACCGAAACCGTGACCGACCTTTAACCGACCGCCAGCGTCGGATCCGGAACGGATTCGGTTGCCAAATTTGGGGGCCCGGGCTGATTCGGGCGGTTGATTCATAAGAAAAAAAAAAAATCGGTTACGGTCGGGTAACCAAAAAACGAAAAAAATATGAAAATTTTGTACTGTCCATACAATCCAACATTATTGTACTTTGTATTCTTGTTATCGTGGAAGGTATACGGGAGATGTACCATTAATTTTATACTTATTCGGGTAGAGCGGGTAAGGGTAGTCTCGAGAAATCGAGTTTCGGTTTACTTTTATTTTTGTAAACGCGTTTCGGTTAACGGTTAACAATTTTGGAGCGTGACACAACACAGTTGGGCGTCGGGTACTCAATTTTTGAAAAAAAAAAAAAGGTCGGTTTCGGTTATCTAAAATTTTGACTTTTGCGACCTCTGCATCACAGTGAATCATATTATGATGGTGAAAGATATTGTGCCATATTTTGTCACTTAAAACAATTTAATACAGATCGCACTATATTGTACTACTACGGTTATGATTGAATTTCATGGCCAAAATGACATAATTTAAAGCACGTCAGAAAATTCTCCCTCGATAGTCAAAGCACATAAATTAAGACAAAAAAAGACGTTCACAAAGTATATCGCAAAAAACGATACTTCCAACAAAAAACAACAGAAAAAAAGGTTTCAATTAAGTAATAAAAAAACTTAATAGACGTTTTACTCCTTACCCTTTATTACACAAACTGTGTATCGCAATCACTTCTAATGTTTTTTTGCCACTTAAAACACCTTTTCTTCGTACACACGTCCAATTTCAAATCGGAAAAGGCCAATAGGAAGGTGAGTATCCTGCCTTTCAATTACAACCTTTGTATTAAGAATCCGATAAATATACACGTAAGTGGCAAAAAAAAAATTGATGTCAATAGCAATACTCGGTGTATAGTTCGATCAAAGAAGATCAAACAGTTTTCGATCCCAATGCCCATGAACATAAGGGATTAGACGAAAGATATAAAAATCTCTGCCACAAACAAGAGAAACTAATTTCTCGAGTCGTAGTGACGGTAATCTCGTTCTTTATGAGTCGGTCCACCCATATACATTGTCACCCAAAAAAAAGCATTTGCCCTAGTCTAATATGTGAGGATCACATCACCATGGGTCGGTATTGGGGGGAAACTAATTGAGCCTAAAAGCTTAAAAGGCCACTGGAGGAGAACCAACTCCACACAAAGGTTACAACAATCTTCTTATTAAAGTTTTCTAAATTCTCTTGTCTTCTTACTAAAGTTTTATTGATAATGTCGTCTTATTAAAGTCTTTCATGTTATTGTTAGAAGTCGTAGTAACCATTTGCAATTTTTAGTTCCCATGTACAATTCAAATGGTTAAACATTTTTTATTTTTTAAAAATCTTATATAAGCATAACCAAAGATTATCAATGATCTCTTATAAAACTTCAATGTTTGCAATGTATTTATATAAATAAATATATAAGATTGAATAAAAGAAAACGATGGTAAACCACTCGAGTCCATGGGAAGAAAATGGGTCGCAATGCCACTACTCAAAAACTACAGGCGGAGGGAATGAGGGTGAAAGTAAAAGCAGAGCCAAAGAAACGAACACACATAAAAATGACACTTGAAACAAAAGCTCTCACAGAGGCAACAACCACTAAAGTAGCGACACAATCGTGTGCTTAAACCGACATTACCCAATCTAAGCTCAACATTACTAAAGTTCTTTAAAGAGCAAAAGCCCCCCAAGCCCATTAGTGCATGTTGAGGGAATTATTAAACATGTCAACAATCCATAACCGCGATAGTCGACCGAAAGAGGATGGAAGCTTGGGCTTGCTGTAAGCCACAGATAAACGTTGACGATCAAAATATGTATGAACTAAAAAGCCTCCCAAGTCCTAGTCGCTCAAACAAGCATCAAACACAAGTACAGAGAAAGTTGTTCAAAGCAACACACAAATGACCGCCATCGAAAAAATGTGATCCATAAGATCTCGATTTGGATAATCACGCTCTCTTGTCCTACCCACGTCACGTGCGACCAGCTTAACATGTTAAACTACTTGACCAATGATTGTAGGCGAGAAAATATATTTTGTTCACTAAGACAATGTCACCAAATATACGACGGGCACTATGGAGTAGTAAAATATCAATCAGATGCGAATAGATAACACGAGAAATCTCTTGATTAACAAAATTTTCTCTCTTAAAAGCAAAAGTTGCAATGGAGTCGTAATGGTGTCGCAAATAACGTCATCCATTTGAATAAATTCTTCCATATGAGAGCAACAAAGCAAATGGATGCCAACGGGCTAAGAGACAGTCACACAAGCGAAAAAGAGAGATGAGTAGAGGTGGATTGGGGAGGCTAAGTCAAAATTTGAGGGGAGTGACCGAAAAAGAGAGTTGAGCAAAGGTGGATTAGGAGGCTAAGTCAAAACATGAGGGCAGTAGTGAGCAGAGCGAGAGTAACAAAACCAAAAAGTTAACCCAAAAAAAAGAATTGAATAAACCGAAAAGAAAAAAATGGGTTCAGTTCGGTTTGTTTTGACTCGGTTTAACACCTCTCTTTACTTCGTGAGTTTCAAAACGCCACGTAGACATTTGATCAGAGCAAGGATCGTACGGAGAATCCTGCCTTTGTACTTTTCAAGTCACTGCTACCTGATTAGTTATGGAGGTTTTTTTTAAATATTCACAGTTTTGGAGGTTTTTTTAAATGTTCTAAGATTATGGAGGTTTTTTTAAAATATTATGAGTTTAAAAACTACAGTACACCGTGTATCGCTATTAGAGCACTTTACTATGTAACATAAACTTAATTTTGTAACTTTGTTTTTTAGCGAAGATTCTCCGTATTACTTTCAAAGCATTCTAATGTAAAGAAATGAAATCCTTACTTTAGATTGTGACGGTTGTAGACGACTATAAAGCTCGTGACAGTTGATGACGTTTACCAAATAGCGATGGTTGTTGACGTCAAATTTCTTGTGACATTGTAGATGTTTATTTTTAAACTTTCTGCCATGGTTTCCCGATTTTGGCTTTTAGTCTTTTCTCACTCTACTTGCCATCAAAATACGCCCAAATATATTTGAAAGAAATCGGATTTAGAGATTTTTCATTTGATACTGTTATTGACGTTTTTCATTGCAAAAATTGTTAGAAAGACGCGGTAGTGGGAGAGGGAAAGAGAGGGAAGAGCTTTCACAAACTTCTTTTTTGTTGGTCGAGACCCCTCCACTGCCCTTGTACGGAAAAAAGCGCACGGAAAGGAGCACATACAGGCTGTAAACGTGCAGTGGGTTTCTTTTTTGGATTCCGCGCACAAAAATTTGTCAAAAGCCTCCAACGCGTGCGACATCATCTGCTTATTCGCTCACATCATGGAACTTTATTTAAAATTAGCTCACGAGGTGATTTTATATAAAGTTTGAAGATGATATGGAAGGACGCGAAAGTGGGTTGAAACGGGCTAGTCAACAAACTGCATCGCGCTAGACGATAAACTACAGCTCTTATAAAGGGTGTGTGCCCATGTAACCGAAACTTTGAAATGTTACTTTGGATTTTAGCGCAGATTTTACGATGTACTTTTCAAAGTGTTCCTATGTCAATCATTACTTGCGCCTTCATTACTTCAAATATGTGATAGTTGTAGACGTCTACAAAATGTGTGACAACCTACGACAGTACGAAACGAAATGTAAACGACTACGGAACTTCATAAAATTAGTGACGTCTACAAAAACGGCGACGGTTGTAGACGTCAAGTTTTTTGTGACATTGTAAATGTTTAGGGTTTTGTGACATTGCAAAGTCATGCAACCTTATGACGTCATCAGCACGTAAGCTTTCTGCCGTGGATTTTCTTACCTTTTATCATTCGATATGCCATCAAACTGAGACCAAAAATATTAAAAAAAAAAGGAAAAAATAATATCTTTCATTTGATACTATTATTGCTGCATTTCATTTAGAGATGAGAGAAAGAGGAGGGGGCGTGTAACAGGGTTACAGAGTTGGGTACTTAGTGGCTGGGGCTAGGCAGTTATGGTTGCGATTCCAGAGCAGCGCAGCTGCGATTCCAGACCAGCGCAGCATAGCAACTTAGTAGCGCAGCAGCGCAAGTATAGCAACGCCGCAAAATGTAGATAGAACTGTATAGTTCTAGAAGGAAGTATTGGATAGATCTCGGCCCACGTGTACAGCTGTACAGTACTAGGTTGACTAGCAGTTAGCTAGTTTAAATAGGCGAGTAGACCTAGTGAATAGGGGACCGGAAGTAGACCGACGCAGCTAGCGCAATCTTGTACTCTCTCTCAAGTAATAAAGCTCAACCTTGTCTGTGAGTTCTGTGTATTCCTGCTGTTGCTACGGGAGGATCCTTGGTGTTTTCCGCTGTGCATTATATCATGTTGTGGTGTGGCGTGCTTCTTTTACATTGGTATCGGAGCCATCACCCGTGACTCGACAGCATGGACGAACACGGTGTATCCACTACAGAGATGTTGGCGCAAGTACTGAGGGAGTTAGAAAGTGTGAGGTTACAGAACGTGCAACTGAGTAACATTGTCACAGCCTTGGAGTCGCGTCTAGGGGAGCGACCTCATGGAGGCATAGAGCGAGACTTTCGGAGACCGAAATTAAGACTTCCCGACGAGTTTGATCCTGCAAGACACAAGAACCTTGACTCATGGCTATTCTCCGTTGCGAATTATCTTGAGAATTTTCCTAGCCTGTCGGATCCTGAGAAGATTCACTACGCGGGTGGTCTTCTTAAAGGGGCAGCGGGGGCTTGGTGGAGAACATTGGTAGAGGACGATGAGTTACCGACCGTCTGGGCACTCTTCGTTCAACTTCTCCGCGACACTTGGCAGCCCGTCAACACGGTGAAGGCGGCGAGAGATAAGATCGCAGTATTGAAGCAACGAACTTCAGTAATGGAGTTTACGCAGAGGTTCTTGGAGTGCAAGGTTCAAATACCTACGATGACGGAGGATGAAGCCGTGGATCGTTTCGTGAAGGGGCTTAAGTCGTCTATTCGTAGGGATGTGGAACAATGGCTTGCCCGGGAAAGCACGACTCCTCCTCTCTCAGCAATCATCCAGTTTGCGGAGCGGACCGATTCAGTCGACTTTAACCTCCGAAGACCTTATCACTACGTGTCGGGTAGTAGCGGAGGAAACCGACGAGACGAAGGTCCAACCCCCATGGAGCTCGGCGCAATTAAGGAGGATAAGGAAGCGCTGCAACTGGCGAAGGAATAGGAGGAATTAACGCGGCTCGAGGTACCCCCAA
>JBBHKE010002729.1:184977-214132 GCA_037447655.1 Zygnema cylindricum | reverse complement strand
TTTTGAAAACTGTAAACGATTTAGGGCGTGTTCCCATGTGTTCAAGTAAGGGATTTTTTCCGTCGTTTTCAAAGAAAATGGGACTTTAAACAAGAAAATATTACGCCGTACAAAAATTGGGCAAAAACACAAGTACATTTGCGCCATCTTGGAACTTGGAAGGTAAGGCAATTTGGCGTTATTATCATCGCGACCCACTTCCAGCTCATCTTCACACTTGCACTGGAATCAAATCGCGACCTGATTTTTATCAAAATACTACCCTACTGCACGCGTCAAACGTTTTCAAAAATTTTAAACGACAGGGAGTACACTCTATTTTTTCACCTGCGCGTCACGCGCATGTACGTACTAAAATGACGAGCATGTACGGAAAAAAATCGTTGGGGTCTCAGACCTCCACTTTCATTCATGGGTCCTTCGGAAAATTTATGTCGTCCTTGTCTCTCCCCCTCAATCTCACTCGACAGCTCCTCTTTCTCTCCTATTTACACGAGATGGAGCAATAATAATACCAAATGAAGGATTTTTTCTTTTTTCTTTATTTTTAATATTTTTGGTCTAACTTTGATGGCATATCGAATAATAAAAGATAAGAAAACGAAATCGGGAAGCCATGGCGGAAAATCTACGTACTGATGGCGTCACATGGTACACCGTGAATAGTTATTCGCGTAATGGACGCTATTTAAGGTACCTTTTTTTTTTGCAAATTCTCAAATAGAATTATCCACACTATTTAAAAAAAACCCTAATTCCTAATTAGAATAAACGATTTCGTTGAAAATTTCCAAATTCTCAATTAGCGTAAATAACGGTAATTGTTCCTACACGCTAAAGAAACCTTTACGCGAATAACGATTCACGGTGTACCATGACTGCGCTATGTCACAAAACCCTAAACATCTACAACAATCACAAAAACCTCGACGTCTACAACCGTCGCCGTTTTGTAGACGTCACCAATTTTAGGAAGTTTCGTAGTCGTCACATTTCGTTTCGTAGACTGTCGCAAATTTTGTAGACGTCTACAGATGTCACATATTTGAAGTAATGAAGGCGCAAGTAACGATTGACATATGATCATTGACATTCAAGCACACTTTGAAAAGTACACCGTAAAATCTGCACTAAAATCCAAAGTAGCGTTTCAAAGTTTCGGTTACATGAGAACAAGCCCTTATTAAACCCTTTCTGACTTTCGCGGTTATTTAGTACCGGACAGTTTCATTTTTATGACTTTCGCGTTTATTTAGGACCGGACAGTTTCATTTTTAGGCGGCAGCGGTACACAGATTTGTCGATTCCACCTGAAAAGAAACCGGAAAGAAATTTTTAGTCCGCAATGAAATGTTGACCAGTCGTGAGATTATCATGTTGACTTTGAAAAGTCAAGGCAATCGATTCGGTTTTCTGTCAATTGGAGCCATTTCTATACGAATTCCGTATTTTTTTGTACTTTGTGACGCTAACTCTTGGGCCAGACTTTGCCGAAGTAAAAATAGGTTAAGCAAAAAGTGTTTACTCACCGTGAATCGTAATTAGGGTAATTTCGCATGTAACCGAAACAATTTTCACAATTTTCACACATGAAACAACTGAAAAAGAGTTCAGCGGAAGAGCAGTTTCGCTGATCAAAGAGGACGTCATCTTAAGCGTAGAAACTGTCTAACGCAAAATCGCACTGAAAATGGAGCGATAAATTTAGTGCCAACCACATACAGTACAATTAGTTTGCAAATCATAGCTGTTCAAAACGCATTTTACGCACGATTCGAATGAGCGTACAATACGTATAAACTGGAGAGGTCGATTTGAAAAAATAGTAAAAAACGTTAATGATTTTTTCCCGTACAAATCCGTACACGTTAAAATAATTGAATTGAACATGTATCGCAGTTTGTACGCATTCCGTCAAATGAGCGGTAAAGAATAACATATATTTAAATAATTATCACACCTCATGCTTGTATCGGAGAATCTACATCAGCTGATGACGAATCAGCCTATCAGCGGATACTAAAGGCATACATAGGCACCGGTTCAACTCTTGCCAAACGCCTATATTTTGCCATAATAGAATTGTCTGTCGTTCACAAACAGGAAGCCATGGCTTTCTCTCTACCTCTCTGAGAGCATGCAACTTAAAAAAAAACAAAGTAGAAAGCATATGCAAATGAAATTTTTCATCATTCAACATTGCACGATGTAACATATTAATAAATAATAAAAAAAACAATCACATTAGACCCAAAAAAAATACACATGTTCTTCATCTATTTTTGCTTTAAATTTCTTCCCCTACATCGAATTCCATCATGTCTTCATTTGAATCGTCTTCCCTAACCACCTCTTCCTCTTCTCCCATTCTATCACATTCTCTTCATAGCTGACATCCCTAGTCTTCTTCAATGGCAATTTACTAACAACTGCCGTGGCGTCTGTAATGGCGTCTTCCTTGAATTTTCACTTTCAGTTGTTGAAGTATTTATGGCAACTTCTTTTCAAAAATTTGAAGAAAGCGCTTGTACACATTTTGAACTTACGACGCTCAAATAGTGTGACACTGCAACGTCTCTTTTTGGAAATGTCCGCATACGTGACGATAAATTTCCATACATATCCGTGTACTTCTTCTACAGTTTACTGAACTGAAAGTACAAACGCATGCATCGAATCTTTTCGTCAAATTCCATACAGTTTCCATAAAAAATTGAACAGTTACCGTAATTTGTCTACAAGTTGTCGTAAAACTTCAATTTAAGTTTACAGTAGACATTTTTTTGCGATTTCTTGAAAAGTCTTCTACAATACGTAGAAATCGGTAAAAAGGAAAAAATCGCGCATATTGAACAACTAGGTTGCAAATCCATTAGTAACATAGTTCAAAAGTAGGCGTTTCTAATGTAGGCCTTTTGTAGGCGCTTTTATCATAAGTTGTGTTATAGGCTTTTCATGTGATCTTCTTAACTCGCTACTTTGATCAGCGACCGTCCGATCGTCCAAATATGACGGTTTAAATAAAAAGTACCTCAAAACTCACAGAAAAATAACTTTTTGTCTAAATGTTTTTCAAAATTTAGACATGACGTTAAATTCTCTATCGATCGATGTGTAACTCAACCCTATTACCTTTTTTCTCATTTTGTGGCCAATACAATATGGGTCTTAAGGTCATATTGTATGTTTTGCGTACAATAGGCATATTGTATGGGCCCACTTTTACCTACTTTTGAACTATGATTTGTAAGATGCAACACGGGGCAACGCTATTGGTTGATTGAATACTCACTTCACACGGTAGAAACGATCTGTGAATGGTTCTCATTGTTGTTCTACAACCACCGGTGCAGGTGGAGGAGCAGCAGTAGTAGTAGAAGTAGACATGATACACTCTCAGAAGCTATCAAGAATCCTACCAAACAGTTGTTCTTAAGTGCTCACCAATTCTTATACAAGCATCCAAACTTCACAAAACTCTATCAGAATAGAGAGTAGCATAAACAGTGATAACTCCCAAAGTTTCAGCACAATTGACCCGACAACACTCAAGATATAATACTCAGAAGTTTCCTGTAATAGGGTTACAGGAGTTGGGTACTTAGTGGCTGGGGCTAGGCTGCTATGGTTGCGATTCCAGAGCAGCGCAATTGCGATTCCAGAGCAGCGCAGCTGCGATTCCAGATCAGCGCAGCATAGCAGCATAGCAACTTAGTAGCGCAGCAGCGCAAGTATAGCAACGCCGCAAAATGTAGATAGAACTGTATAGTTCTAGAAGGAAGTTTTGGATAGATCTCGGCCCACGTGTACAGCTGTACAGTACTAGGTTGACTAGCAGGTAGCTAGTTTAAATAAGCGAGTAGACCTAGTGAATAGGACACCAGAAGTAGACCGACGCAGCTAGCGCAATCTTGTACTCTCTCTCAAGTAATAAAGCTCAACCTTGTCTGTGAGTTCTGTGTATTCCTGCTGTTGCTACGGGAGGATCCTTGGTGTTTCCGCTGTGCATTATAACGTGTTGTGGTGTGGCGTGCTTCTTTTACATTGGTATCAGAGCAACACTCGTGACTCGACAGCATGGACGAACACGGTGTATCCACTACAGAGATGTTGGCGCAAGTACTGAGGGAGTTAGAAAGTGTGAGGTTACAGAACGTGCAGCTGAGTAACACTGTCACAGCCTTGGAGTCGCGTTTAGGGGAGCGACCTCATGGAGGCATAGAGCGAGACTTTCGGAGACCGAAATTAAGACTTCCCGACGAGTTTGATCCTGCAAGACACAAGAACCTTGACTCATGGCTATTCTCCGTTGCGAATTATCTCGAGAATTTTCCTAGCCTGTCGGATCCTGAGAAGATTCACTACGCGGGTGGTCTTCTTAAAGGGGCAGCGGGGGCTTGGTGGAGAACATTGGTAGAGGACGATGAGTTACCGACCGTCTGGGCACTCTTCGTTCAACTTCTCCGCGATACTTGGCAGCCCGTCAACACGGTGAAGGCGGCGAGAGATAAGATCGCAGTATTGAAGCAACGAACTTCAGTGATGGAGTTTACGCAGAGGTTCTTGGAGTGCAAGGTCCAAATACCTACGATGACGGAGGATGAAGCCGTGGATCGTTTTGTGAAGGGGCTTAAGTCGTCTATTCGTAAGGATGTGGAACAATGGCTTGCCCGGGAAAGCATGACTCCTCCTCTCTCAGCAATCATCCAGTTTGCGGAGCGGACCGATTCAATCGACTTTAACCTCCGGAGACCTTATCACTACGGGTCGAGTAGTAGCGGAGGAAACCGACGAGACGAAGGTCCAACCCCCATGGAGCTCGGAGCAATTAAGGAGGATAAGGAAACGGTCAACGTCCTGCGGAAAAAGAAGAAAACTACCAAGACTAAGATCAATGACTTATCCACCGAGGAAATCCAGCGGAGGAGGCAAAACGGCTTATGTTTCCAGTGTGGTTCTCCCGATCACATGGCTTAAGAATGTCCAAAACGGAAAGGTCCCACAAAGGGAAAACTTACCGTTATGAGGTTAGCCGGTGAAGGAGGAGACCCTTTGATATTTCGGGGTCAAATAGGAGTGAGTGCAGCTAACTTCATGGTGGACTCCGGAGCATCGGGGAACTTCATTAACGAGGCGACGGTGAAAAGGTTGAAACTTCCTCTTGTGGCACTAAACGATCATCAGGCGGTACGATTGGCCGACGGAAGTTCCTTGTCCATTACCCATCGTACCCCGAGGTTACGCGTCGGAATTGGGAAATTCCGATGGTACGACACACTTCATGTGTTACCTCTTGGGGACCACGAGGTAATCTTGGGGAAGCCGTGGCTGCAAAAGTGGAATCCGACGATTGATTGGAGAAGTGGCGCCATGAGAGTAAAGAAAGGTGAAGAAGAGTTCGAGGTAAAGGCGGGAGCGGCTGGTAAGGGAGCGGAAGAGGGACGCCTGCTTTCGGCCTTACAGCTTAAGAGGGCACTCAAGAAAGGGGAAACGATTTGTATGGCGCTCGTCCAACCAATGGAGGAGGCGAAGAAGGAGATCCCGGAAGAATGGATGAAGAAGGACCCCGACTTCGACTCCAAAGAAAGTGACGACATTGAAAAGACTTCCGAAGAGGCCCCGGAAGTCGTGACAAAACTTCTCGAGGAGTACGCAGATGTATTTCCCCCGAAGCTCCCCGAAGGATTACCTCCGAAGCGCGAAGTAGACCATAAGATAGAGCTTGTTCCTGGAGCGGTACCCCCGGCTAATCGGATGTACAAAATGAGCTACACCGAATTGGACGAACTCAAAAAGCAACTTGCGGAGTTGGTCGAAGCCGGAGCAATCGAACCAAGCAAGTCACCGTATGGAGCCCCCGTCCTCTTTGTGAACAAGAAAGATGGAGGTTTTCGTATGTGCATTGACTACCGAGCGCTGAACAAATTAACAGTGAAGAATGCGTACCCCCTTCCGAGGATAGACGAATTGTTGGATCGGCTTCGAGATGCCAAATATTTTTCGAAAATAGACTTGCGGAGCGGCTACCACCAGATTAGAATTGCCGAGGAAGATGTGGAGAAGACGGCGTTCAGAACTCGATACGGTCATTTCCAGTTTCGAGTAATGCCGTTCGGGTTGACTAACGCACCGGCGACCTTTATGCATTTAATGAATTCCATCTTTCGGCAATATCTGGACGCGTTTGTGATCGTCTTTTTAGATGACATATTAGTGTATAGCCGAACGCGAGAGGAGCATATGAAGCACTTACGGACGGTCCTCCAAGTCCTTCGGGAGCATAAGTTATACGCAAAAAGAAGTAAATGTGACTTCTTCAAGGAAAAGATTGATTTTTTAGGCCACGTGGTGAGCCGGGACGGAATCGCAGTGGATCCAAACAAGACTACGGCGGTTAAGGAGTGGCCGCAGCCGACGAATATTACAGAGTTACAAAGCTTTCTAGGACTATGCTCCTATTATCGACGTTTTGTCGAAGGTTTCGCAAAAATCGCTGCACCGCTCACGGAATTGCTCAAGAATGATGTGCCCTATGATTGGAAAGCGGCGCAAGGGGCAGCCTTTAACACGCTAAAGGAGCGGTTGGTTACCGCCCCTGTGTTAGCTGTTCCCGATCCGGACTTACCTTGGACGATAATTACCGACGCTAGTGACATGGCTATTGGAGCGATCCTTATGCAGGATCAAGGAAAGGGCCTTCAACCCATCGCCTACGACAGTCGCAAACTAAAGGCAGCAGAGTTGAATTGGGCCACCCATGAGAAGGAAACAATTGCTATTATCAATGCGTTGGAGGTTTGGAAGTGTTACGTTCAAGGGAAACGGATCAAGGTTATCACGGATCACCACGCCTTACAATATCTCCAAACCCAGCCGAAGTTGTCCAAGAAACAAGTGCGTTGGATGACGTTTTTGCAGACCTTTGGTCCGGAACTTGTTATTGAGTATAAACCGGGCAAGACGAACCCGGCAGATGCGCTGTCCAGAAGACCTGACGTCGCTGCGCCGGCTGCGGCGCAACAAGCGCAAGCACCGCAGCAGGGGAACGGAGACTCTGTGAAAGAGAAAAGCGCAGCGACGATCGCAGCGCAAGCACCGCAGCAGGGGAACGGAGACTCTGTGGAAGAGGAAAGCGCAGCGTCGACCGCAGCGCAAGATTCGATGCTCAGCGCAGTCACCAGTACGGTACAAGTGGACGAACAGTGGTTAAGTCGGATAAAGGCCGCCTACGGCGATGATGACTCACTAAAGGAACTCATCAAACGAAAAGTACTCGTTCGAACCGCCAATGGTATGTGGCGGTACAGACCGAGTAAGACAACACGACTTTATGTGCCATCAAATACGGAACTTCGTCACACGATTCTTCAAATGAGTCACGACGAGCCGCTCAGTGGACATTTTGGGCGGGATAAAACAACCGCACGTGTCGCTGAGGCGTATTACTGGCCAAATATGACTCGGGACATTGCCGAATATGTCCGGACGTGTGACTCGTGTAATAGAAACAAGTCAGATTCAAGGCAACAAGGCTTGTTACACCCCCTCCCTATACCATCTGTTCCTTGGGAGGCGATCTCGATGGATTTTATCGTGGCCCTTCCCCGGACGAAGGAGGGCTACGACTCAATCTTCGTCGTCGTGGATTACCTGACAAAAATGGCACATTTTCTACCAACGTCCACTACAGCTACTGCACGGGATATCGCGGACTTATTCTTTCAGGAAATATTCCGCCATCACGGACTTCCAAAGAAAATTGTCAGCGACCGCGATCGGAAATTCGTAAGCCACTTTTGGCAAAATCTGTTTGCGCTATGTGGCACGCAGCTGGCAATGTCCACAACCTACCACCCTCAAACTGATGGTCAGACTGAAAGGGTGAATCGAACTTTGGAGGAAGCATTGCGGGCTTATGTCTCGGTGCACCAAACGGATTGGGTGGACCATTTAACGACAATCAAGGTAGCATACAACAGTGCAGTGCACTCGTCAACAAATGCTACGCCATTCTCCCTAAATGGACGACAACCCACTCTTCCCCAAAACCTTCTGGTAGCGGACTGCCAAACACCGGCTGCTCTGGATTTTGCCAGAACCTTACAAGGAAACCTGGAAAAGGCGGCCAAGGCGCTCCAAGTGGCAAAAGATCGTCAAAAGTCGCAGGCCGACGCTCACCGGAAGGACACAGTCTTTAGCGTGGGAGACAAGGTTCGCCTTAACATGGCAAACCTCTCCTTGCCGGGTGCCCTCTCTAAGAAGTTGGCACCAAAGTTCACGCGCCCGTTTACAATTCTTTCCCGTGTGGGCGAAGTCGCGTACAAATTGGATATCCCGGCGGACTTGCATATCCACAATGTTTTCCATGTTTCCCTTCTTAAACCATTCCGCGATCCGGATCTCGTGTTTCCTAATCGACGACGGCATACTCCTTTACCACCCATTCAAGGAACCTCAGACGAGTATGAGGTAGAAGAAATCCTTCAGTCACGTCACTCGCGAAACTCCAAATCCGCCCAATACTTGGTGCGTTGGAAGGGTTACGGTGCCGAGGACGACTCTTGGGTGGACGAGAAGGATCTGCATTCCCCGGAGCTGCTGCGCCGGTTTCAGCAGAGTGGGGACACTCAGCGCAACAGGAGGGGCAATCGCAGCGGCCGCAACCAAGGAGCAAATCGCAGTGGCGCAACCATCGCAATCATATGGGGGAAGCGGCAAGGGACCGCAGCGGCGATGTCACCATACCGCAGCGCGGTAGCAGCGCAGTCACCGCAGCGCAACATAGTTACGATGACGTTAGAGAATCTCAGTACCACCGCTGCGCTGACAGGAAAGCGCAACGGCGCAATTGTGTTTCACTATGTAGGTGACGACGAACCCTCGGTTTCACCGCAGCAGCGCAGTTTCATAAATGTTGGACGCTGCGATATCCTCGCCCACTGCGACGCTTCGCACATTTCAAGAGTGAAACCCTCAACCCCCGGAAATATAGCCGTCATTCGTCCTCACAACCAATCCAGTCTCGATAGCTTGGAAACTACTTCTCTCCGCACAATCAGTCTCCCTTCGCTTCTAGAGCTACCGGAATTGTCTGATTCAGCAGGTTCTATGGCGTCGTCGTCCTCTCCACCCCCGAAAAGGAGGAGACTGGTACGAGGGAGACAAGAAGACCCGAACCGTCCCGAGAGATTACTAAGGGCGGCGGAAGCCATGATGGAAGCAAGCAGGCGAAGAGAGGTAGAAGTGGAGCCGGAACTGGAGAAAAGCGCCAGTAGCGAGGCAGGACCGGCAGAAACCAGTGCAGGGGAGGGGTCAGAAAACTCACAGGACCCTGAATACACCCCAACCCGGGAAGGTGATGAGGAACTCAAGGAAGACCATGAGTTGTCGGAGGCAGAGGAACCGGAACGAGAACCAACACCTCCGCCAATTGAGGAGCGCGCCTCGTATCTAGAGGTGATGCGGGACCCGAACAAGGAGAGCACCGCGGACGAGCAGTCGTCTGAAAGCGCGGAGAGGAAGGCAGAGGAACAATACCCCAGTGGTGACGATGTGTTTCTCTTGCGCGAAAACCGAAGAGATTCGGAGGAGGAGAGTGAACAGGGAGAAGATATCCCCGACTATCTCTTCCCACTACCGGTCGACACCCAGCATCCGCACCTCACATTCAGCTTTGCCAAGAGGTTTTATTGGAACCCCTCAGAGTGGCCCGAGGAATGGCGGATAGGGAAGCCTGGAGATCCTATCCGTATCCCTGCCGACGTTCCATCGCACCCCGCGTGGAATTTCATGCGGACCAAGGACCTGGGAAATAATCATAAAGGCTATGTGCAGCTGAATCCGCACACCTTACCATTCGTGGAAGTGGTAGAGGACAACTACAGGTACAAAATTGATGTTCCCGGGTTACTCCGCCATTATCACCCGTGGGATGTCCGCCTCCACGACATCATCTCTCGAGCGGAGGTCACCCCTGAGGTGCGAGTACTCAAGCTGGCTCGAAAGAACGCTCTGCAACGGGCTCGAGCTGCAAGGAACCACGTGTCCTTCAAATTGCGGAAGGTACCTCGGTGGGAACCGGCGGACGAGGAACCAGAGAGAGTCTCCCCAGTGGCTGAACCCGGACCCAGGATTCCGGCACCCGAGGAGCCTGCATCGGCAGACGTTCCGCAGCGAACCGACGTACCCGAGGTTGAGGAAGGAGAAAATCAGGCTCGGGAACGCATCACTCGGAGGCGGTTGGCAGCTGCAGATCATCACATCGCATTACTGGAGACCCGATGTGAACAACTACAAAATCAACTCGACGCCCTTCGCCAGGAGTTCGAAGAGTATCGCGAAGAAACCTATGACATACTCCGGCAATTACAGTTTCCCTGAGGTAATCAAAGTTCAGCGGGACGCTGGACCCTTTTAGTGGGAGGCAGTGTAACAGGGTTACAGAGTTGGGTACTTAGTGGCTGGGGCTAGGCTGCTATGGTTGCGATTTCAGAGCAGCGCAGTTGCGATTCCAGAGCAGCGCAGCTGCGATTCCAGACCAGCGCAGCATAGCAGCATAGCAACTTAGTAGCGCAGCAGCGCAAGTATAGCAACGCCGCAAAATGTAGATAGAACTGTATAGTTCTAGAAGGAAGTTTTGGATAGATCTCGGCCCACGTGTACAGCTGTACAGTACTAGGTTGACTAGCAGGTAGCTAGTTTAAATAAGCGAGTAGACCTAGTGAATAGGACACCAGAAGTAGACCGACGCAGCTAGCGCAATCTTGTACTCTCTCTCTCAAGTAATAAAGCTCAACCTTGTCTGTGAGTTCTGTGTATTCCTGCTGTTGCTACGGGAGGATCCTTGGTGTTTCCGCTGTGCATTATAACGTGTTGTGGTGTGGCGTGCTTCTTTTACAACGACCGTCACAAGTATTGTCGACGTAAACAATCGTTACAAGCGTAAGTTATGATTTCGTCCTTACAATCATAGGGACACTTAAAAACCGGGTCTGGCGGATCCGAGCTAAAATACAAAGCAAGTTCGCTTAGTTACAAGTACTTGGGGACTTACGCTAGGTAAAGGTTTTTCTTACTGTTTAAGTTTCAACCGTACAAAAAAATCGAAAAAAATGAAAATAACATTTTGCGTCATCATCGAATTTAGGATGTACGACATGTTGTCGTCTTGTGTTCTTTGACCCACGGCCACGCCAAAAAACGTCATCTTCAAACTTTACATTAAAACACATGGAATATGTGTTTTAAAACATTTTTTTCCGAAAAACAAATAGGAACACATATTCGCACGTGTAAAATGAAATTATATGGGATCCATTGCCACACAGAATTCGCAGATCCAAAGAAGTTAATCTAGATAGTGCCGACTCCAAGTTTATATAAGACCAAATGATTGACCTGTTGACATTTGGAACCCTATTACAGCTTCACCTCTGTGAAATAAGACTATCTGTGTGCTCAGTTCCACCACAAAATGCAAAGTTAGAATATGATATTTGGACACATTCACCCACTTTGAATTTCCCTTATAAATGCGGCCACCCTGGCAGGCAAAAAATATGACCAACTACACCCTTGTGAGTGCGCAGCAAAAAGAATCTCTGAATTTGCTCCCTTGAGCATGAAGTTATGGTTGTTCAAAGACAACGAATTCATATAGAATGCCTCTAGGAGAGAGGGCTTCCAAAAATGTCTAAGTACTAAGAACCTACTCAAATAATCATAAACTATATAATGTACATATAAAGTACGATAGCAGCTGTACTTTATGTACAAAATTATACGACACCACTCTCGGTCTGCCACGTGGCAAATAAGTCGTCGCCATTCTGTCCCTTTCTTTTTCGACATCCTATAGGATGGTGCCACGTGTCATTTTCCTCCATTTTTGCGAAGTACTGCCAAAAAACCTTTCCATTATGCCGGCACTCACGCGTGCCGTCCTTTCGTAGTTTGGCAATCAATTTATGCCGTTCGATCTGACGGCGCACCGAATAATGTTGACCGTTGAAATTCAACGATCATCGTTCCATGTTGACCGTTGAATGTTTAGGTCGCTTCGTTTCGTAATCCACATATAGAGTATGTAGTTAAAGACCACGTTTCTATACGTTCCGAACATATTATGTGCCTCGTCTCGCAACGCTTTATTGGATAAGGCGTATGCTTATTAAGCAGTCTCAGACGCAGGTTCAAATTCAGGAGTTAGCAACTTTAACTATTTAGCGAACCATATGCATATATCTTTTTATTAAGACCTAAGGGATAAAGCGTCATATTATGCCATACGTCATACCACTGAAAGACTTAGAATCAAATCCGATTAAGTCTAACATTTTGGTCATCTTACTTTCTGATTATAGCGGAAACCATGGCTATCCCTGTCTTCCAGTGACTACAACAAGTATGGATGACTTTTGAAGACCATTTGACAAACACATAGAGTAAATTCAGACCTAGAAAATACACAATTATCAACATAAAAATCTACAAAAATTTCAAACGAATTCAAGCGACGGCGAAAGGTACACTATTCGTTATGTTTTGTCGGTTTGCGTTTATGGAAGTACACAATTTGTTTTGTTTTGTCACGTTTCGTTTAGTACGGATTTTTCCATTCCAGGGGTCTAAAAATTCCAATGCCATTTGACGAAATCGTGATAAATCTCTACGGGCGCCCCAGCAAGTCGCACACGCCACCCGCCCCAGTAAGTCGCACACGCCACCCCTCTCACGCAACCTCGCAGTCTCTCCTTAAACTCTCCATTAAAATTGCATCACTCCTCTAAATTTCACTAATCCTCATCCTTTCACGAGGAAGCTTGACGTTGACCGCTGTTGGAGAAAACTGAATTTTCATAAAAAATAATCTTATTGTTGTGCTTAGTATTGGTTTCATTACGTCACACTTAATCTACTATGCAAATCAGTTATTCTAAAATCAAACTTTATTACGATTTTTATTATTATTTCTATTTATTTTTCTTTATTATCTTTATTTCTTTACACAAGAGTGAAAAAATCAATGCATCCTCTACGAGTTAAAAAAAAAAACTTAATTTCTGGTGATTATATCAAATATGAGATAAGGTTTATGAAATAGGAATAGAGGTTCATTGCCAAAAAGGCAGCCGTACAGCAAAGATAGCTTCAACCATGGACAGCATCCATGGACAAAGGGCTGAAAAGGTAAATGTCTACAAATGTCACGTAAAGTTATGCGACGTCACTGACTATTTTGAACAATCCGGTGCGTCATCACATATCTTAGACGTTGGTAGGCGTCACGGGCATTGTCAACGTATACAATCGTCACACCTTTTAGTAACATTTTTTTTTACACACAGGGACACTTGAAACCGGGTTCGCCGGGTTTGCGCTAAAAAACAAAGTAATTCCCCTAAGTTTGAAGTACATGGAGACGCACCCTAATTCGTACAAGCTTTGTTTTGTACAAATTTTATGATGTACTTTGATTTTATGATGAGGTCATGATGCTAATTCTGGATGTGT
This sequence comes from Zygnema cylindricum, assembly GCA_037447655.1. Classification (NCBI taxonomy): domain Eukaryota; kingdom Viridiplantae; phylum Streptophyta; class Zygnematophyceae; order Zygnematales; family Zygnemataceae; genus Zygnema; species Zygnema cylindricum. The sequence goes on along the minus strand of JBBHKE010002729.1, from coordinate 200,620 downwards.
AGCAAAGTTAATAGTGTTGTCTATAGGCAAGAAATTTATCGTGATGACACAACTATCGATAGTTATCGATTATCGAACGGTCAAGGGTACGATTTATCGCTCCGAGACCAACGAATTCTTTATTGGCGATAAGTGGGAAATACATAGTACTTTATAATATATTGTATTGTATTTTTCAAGTATATAGTGTGGCATGCCACGTGTAGCAAGCTCTTTCGTACTTTGGGTAGCGGAATAACGGCGGTTCAGTACGACGGAATAAACTGTACGGTTGTATGGTACAACCCGTATAATCATCGGCAATCGTACTTTTTCGTACTGGTGTTATCGTGATAAAAAACTGATATTATCAATTTTTTATCGGCGATAACACATGTGTCGATGTGTTCTGCCAATATATCGATTTCTTGAAAAAGCCAAAAATGTACATATCGATTATCGGCAAAACCTTGCTGATACACAATACTAAAAAGTTTGGGTCTCCCCAGAATAGGTTCAAAACTGTGTTGTCTAAGCTTGAAACCTAAAACCCACACTGTCATCGTTAACAACATTGACAAAACCATTGAAACCTTTTATTTGACCCGAAATCATAAACTATAGTGTTGCTAACAATAAACTACATTAACACTATTATGGAAACTTTTCAAAAATTGTTAACCACTCTATACTTTTTACATAAAAATTGTTTTTATGTACAACAGGTATTGTTGCGTATGGAGAGCCTCTTGCATATGTAGTCCGTACGGAGAAAATTTTATGATCAGTTAGGGTGCGTACCATGTAAATGTGATTTAGCAATATGAAATTGTTTTAATGAAGATTATTTGTACAAATTTGTTAAAGAGTTCCATTTTGCGAAAAATAAATCGCTACTTGTTTATGTGGCGATTATAATCGTTACATAATTTTATGACTGTTAAAAACAATAAGCATAATTTTTTCGTATTATTGTGGACGTCTTAGTCTAATCGTGACATAGTAGATCTTTAGGTTTTGGTGACATTGTGACACAACGTCAACGTCACTAAACCTATAACTTTACGACCATGACTTTACAACTTTTTTTTTTGTTATTTATCACTCGACCAAACCATGCCCAAAGTTAGTCCAAAAGAAAATTCTCTGATTTTTTCTCATTTAATACCAATATTGGCATGTTTAATTTCAAGACCGAGGGAGAGGGCAGAGGTACACCGTGGATCGCTATTGATGTGAAGCAATAATTAGTGTACGAAAGCCATTAGTTTCATTAACCTAGATTTAAGTTCAAAGCCTTTCGCCAAAAACAATTTTCTCTTACTTATGCATAACTATAACTTTAGTACATTTTCCCAATAGTATGGCAGGTATAGCCATTATTCACATGGTGGTAGACGTTTAAACACGTGAAGACAAACTCGAGTGATTTTCCCCCATCTTTCTCACCAGGAATAAAATTTGAGTGCACTTTTTCGTGCCGATGCACCCACTTTCGCGTGTCGACTCCGTTATCTGACGCCTTTTTTGTACGATTGTACGAAATAACGAGCAACTTTAATACGGAGTGACACGTTTTGTACATGACACTATCTAAAAACCGTCCAAATGAGAGTTATCAACGCTAATGGACAATACCAAATATGTAGAGTTATTGGTTTTATTTTAAGTTCGAGGGTCAAAATTTGGGGGCGCGTAAATAGCGTTTTTAATGGTAATAATGATTTATAGTGTAGTGTGAGGGGAAGGGGAAACCACACACTATCGCTTCTATCTCACAATGTTTGGAATGAAACACAAAGATAATGGTATTAAATGTTAAAGCTTTAAAAATGATTAATTTGACTAGTTTTGGTCGTAGTTTGATGGCAGGTTGAGTGAAAAAAGACGAAAAAACAAAATTGGAAACCATGGCGTAAAGTTTTAAAATTAAGTGAGCATGATGTCAAAATGTCACAAAACCCTAATTATCTACAATGTAACAAAAAGCTAGACGTTTACAAACGTTTCTATTTTGTCAAAGTCACCAATTGTCGCTACACCTTGAATAGTTGTTAGCATTAAGAATATATTAGTGTTAAAAATTAATTAGCGTTTCAAGATTTTGAAAATATTGTTTTTCTCTAATTGATCCATAACGCTGATTTGGGTACAACAGAGTTGCCATCAGGATCTTCACGGTAAAATAGGTAAAAGTAAAAATTTTGACAAATCTTACACCGTCGTGTCCTTTTACTCTAATTTATTCATAACTCTAATTTGGGTTTTCCCCCGTGTAATTATTAGGCGATTAATACATTTACAGTAAATTAGGTACAATCGCATTTTGCCTTTTATTATGAGCGAAGTTTTAAGTGCGATCGCGATTATTTTAATCCATGTTTCGTACTTTTCTACTTAACAAAGACCCATTTTGTACGGACTGACAAATCCGTACACCAATAAAATCATAAATTAGAATTATTTACGCTAATTCACCAGAACCTTAATCAACGTAAAAAAATAATAGTGTTGTTAATTCTATTTCAGGTAAAACCCAGAAAAATTGGGGGTGCCGATATATCGTTCATAAAGCTAATATCGATTCAAAGTGTAGTTTTGTAGTCGTCTACAACCGTCACAAATTGTACCCACGTCTACAACCGTCACAATTTATTGTAACGATTTCGTTTTCGAACATAGGAACAGTCTAAAAATTACTATGGAGAATCTTCACTAAAAAACAAAGTTACAAGTCTAAGTTTCGGTTCCATGGGAACATACCCTAAAACCTATGAAGGGAAATTGTACGGCCGACGATGCTGTTAAAATGTACGAATGACGGTACAATAGTGTACGGATGACGATTTCAAATATGAAACGATTTGACGCTCTGTACGGACAACGGAATGATACAGAAGGCGGATTCAAACGAGCACACCGTCTCATTTTGTCACGTTTACATCGGACCACGTGGCAGTCTTATAACCTGCCACGTCACCCATGAATGCCGCACGTGTGAATCTGACCCATGTAACGGACGGGAGAAACGACAATTTTTTTCGGTTTTCAAATGAGATTTCGTTGTACGGATTTTCTCGAGCAGGAAACTAAGCATTTAGTAAAAGCCATTTAGCATCTCTCCCCATCTCTCCCTCTCTTGCTTACCCTCTCCCCCCCTCTCCCTCTCCCCTCCTCCCTCTTTCACTCTCCTTTTCCGTCTCTCCCTCTCCCTTTCCCTCTCGCCCCTTTCCCTCCTCCTCCCTCACCCCCCCCCCCCCCTCCTCTGTAGCTTATATCCCTCGAAACAACGCGGCCGTACAATCCGGAATTCGCGGGATGGAGAAAAATTATCTTCCGGATGCTGCCGTCCGTACAACTTTTGTCGTTATCTGATGTCTGAGAGGGTGGAAATGTCGCGGAAGCCGACGGTGGAGGAGCAGCAGAAGGATCTCATGGATTTCGTACAGGGTACAAAGGGGGGTTTAGGAGATGGGGTTTTTTTAAATGGGGTTTTTTGGAATGGGATTTTTACGAAATGGGGGTTTTTAATATGGGGTTTTGTAAATTGGGATTTTTTTAAATGGGGTTTTTTGGAATGGGATTTTTTGGAATGGGGTTTTTGGAAATCGGGTTTTTGAAAAAGTGGGGGTTTAAAAAATGGGGTTTTTAATATGGGGTTTTGTAAAATGGGATTTTTTTAAATGGGGTTTTGGGAAATCGGGTTTTGGAAATTGGGTTTCTAAAACGGGTTTTTGGAATGGGATTTTTGAATGGGGGCGACAAGTGAAGGGTGGAGAATGAGGGAGGGGGAGAGGGAGGGGGAATTTGAATAGGAAAGAGGCTGAAATACAGGTGGGTGGTGGAGGGAGAGGGAGAGAGAGGGGGAGATGGAGGGAGAGAGTGGGGGAAGGGGGGGAGGGGAGGGGAGGGGAGGGAAAGGGGAAGAAGGGGGAAGAGAGATGAAGGAAGGGAGAGAGGGAACTCTCGCCCTTTCTCCCTCTCTCTCTCTCTCTCTCTCTCTCTCTCTCTCTCTCTCTCTCTCTCTCTCTCTCTCTCTCTCTCTCTCCCTCCCTCCCTCCATCAAACCTCTCAAAGTCAAAAAAAATCCAAAATCATCCAAAAAAATCTTAAAAACGTCTTTTCTCTCCTTTTTTTTTTTTCAGCTCCTCATCTCCCCCCCAAAGCCATATATCTAACCTTCTAAAACCATATTGAAAATCCAAAAAAAGTAAAAAATAATTCTAAACACACTAAATAATAACTTAAATTAATAAAGAAAAAATTCCTGTAGTCCACGATTTTTTTTCCTAAATACCAACTTTTTTTTTTTTTTCAGCTTTCCATCACTTTCCCATAGTTACAGAAATCTCTGAAGCCAATTTTCTACCTTCAAAACCTTCTTAAAAACTCTAAATTTCAAAAATAGATCTATAATAATTCAAAGATTGCTCAAAAAAACATGAGTCAATATTCAACCTTAACAATGTCCGGAAAAAAACCCCGCTGAAAACCCCAAAAAAAACATTAAAAAATCACAAAAAATAGTCGAAAAAGAAATCACAAAATTTTCTAAATATGCTTGGGAAAATAAGAAAACATCCATATAAGAAAATTTCCTCAAATACCCACTCTCTGTTTTTTGTCTTTTTCAGCTCTCCATCTCCTCTTCTTGATCATAAATTCTGCGATGGCCAAGATTCACCTAAAAAAACCCTCTAAAAAAACCCAAAAAAATCCCAAAAAATTCAAAAAATGCTCAAAAAAATTCCGGAAAAAAAAAAAAAAAACAAAAAAAAGAAAGAAACGTTCACTTCTTGAGAAATATTCCAAATTCCCACCTTTTATTTTTTGTATTTTCAGCTCTTTGTCTCCTTCCCAAAACGATAAATACGGCGGAGGTGGATGTTCCACACTAAAAAATGCCAACGGAATTCTATAAACTATGTCTCAGAAAGAGGTTGAACTACACGTGGGGGGTGGAGGGTGAGGGACGTAGAGGGGGAGAGAGAGGAAAAAAGAGAAAAAAGAGAGAGGGAGCAGCATTTTGAATTGGAAAGAGGCTGAAATATAGGTGAGGGGTGGAGGGAGATGGAGAGGGACGGGGAAAGGGATGGAGAAGTGAGCGAGATAGGGAGTGAGAGGGAGGGGAGGAAAAGAAAAGAGGGGGAGTTCCTACGGAATTTTATCCATTTTTTGGCAATAAGACTAAAATGCAAGTGGGGGAGAGGGGGATGAGATGGAGAGAGACGGAAAGAGGAGGAAAGAAGCGATGGTCCAAAAGGGGGAGAAGGGATGGGAGAAAAAGGGCCCAAAAAGAGGCAGAGGGGTAAGGGGACGGGAGGGAGGAGTGGGTAAATGTTGGAGGGAGAGACTGAGATGCGAAAAGATGGAGAGAAAGGGGGGGAAAAATATAGGAAAAAAGGGACCCCCCCCCCCCCCCCCCGCTCTCTCTCCCACCTCTTTTCATTTTTTTCTCTCTCTCTCTCTCTCCCTCTTTGCTTCCTTCTCTCACTCTTTGCTTCCTTCTCTCTCTCTTTGCTTCCTTCTCTCCCCCCCTCCCTCCCTCCCTCTATCCCTCCGTCCCTCTCTCTTTCTTTCCCTCTTTCCCTCTTGTAACTCGGAGACGAAGCCATCATCACTTGTTAGTTCGCAATTTCTTTCCCTTTTGCCTTTCCTTGTTCAACTTTGTCTCGTCTTCTTCTCATGTAGCTTGTCAAGGTATCTTTTCGACAAACTGAGATAAAATGGTTTGGTTCGTCGTAGTACAAACATTTTTTATCTGTTTTTCATCCTTGTTCTGATAATCTCGCTTGTTTTTGCCTCCGTTCTTCGTGTTTGCAGACGCAAATGGATAATTCTCGGTGTGGGGTTCGCGATTTGACATGATCCGCTTGTTGAACTCGTCCTTCAACATGATCTTGACAACTCCATTCTTTTTCCAAAAGACAATGTCCCTTTTAGCCAAAAAAATGAGTATATGTTAAACTCCATCGACAGGGAAAGCATCAAGAGAGTTATCTTAATGTTCATGAGGAGAGTGAAGCGGACTACATTGGCTTTGATTTGTGTAGCTGGAGGTGTAAGCCTCTATGGAAATACCATCTAGATCGATTGTTGTCATTAACGTCTTTCCCAACTTAATACGTGTTATTTCCGCTAGCTTGTGGGTTGCTGCTATTGACGCGCAGATCTCTGAAGAGGTTTTGGATCGACTCACATTTCTGAGCTGGTTATCTACCAAGCCTCGTATCAATGTGTTCTTTGCTCGGATCTCCCTCAGCCGCCTCGGCTTTCCACCTTCGCCATTGATAATTCGATTTTTCGAACATATTGAGGGCGCTAAGTGAGAAGCGACACTCAATGACGAAATGTCTTCAATCCTTAAAAACGTCACATGATGTTGAAGGACGTGCCACAAGGAAGAAAACTGAAAAACCAGATGAAAACCAATCGGCACTAAGTGGACATTGTAGGTCAAAAGAAATGCAGACGGTATAATGAAAGGTACAAAGCAAGGCTTGTAGCAAAAGGCTCCACACAAAAGGAAAGAATTGACTACAAAAAACATTTGCAGTAAGAGTAAAATTTACTTCTGTGAGTGCCCCTTCTCGTACTTACAACAATCTTAGACATTGAGGTGGAACAAATGGATGTCAAAATAACATTTCTGCACGGAGAGCTTGAAGAGGAGTTGTACATTAAACAACCAAAAGGTTTCGAAGATCTGATGAATCCACACAATATTTGCAAACTAACGGAGGCGCTTTATGGATTCAAACAAATCTCCGCGACTTTGTAACATTAAAATCGACGAGTTCGTGCAAAGTGAGGGATTCATTAAGTTATAACCACTCCGTCTACAGCAACAAAAAACTCAACATTATCATCGCAATCTATGTTGACAATCTCATAATACTTAGGAAAACAAAAAAAAAGGGAGGAAAAAGTTCTATCACAAACATTTGAGGTGAAAGACTTCGGGAAGGAGAGTTACTCATCAGGCTTCATCTTCAGGATGCTATCGGCATCTTAACTCCACTAGAACAAGGCGAAAGGTTCATCGAAGGACTTGGAGAACCAAAAAAAAAACCTGTCGATGCTCCTTATCGCGAGGTACTGAAATCACTAATTTATGCGATCAATTGTACAATGCCAGACATCTCCACTGTCGTCAATTTTCTCAGTCGCTTTGTGCACAAATCTGGAAATCATCATTTGTCAGCAGTAAAAAGAGTGCTTCGTTACTTCAAAGAGACAACTGATGACTCGATAACTCTTAGGGGCAAGGATGAAAACATCGAAATACATGTACAGATGCAGATTGGTGAGGAGATTTGTTTACCCGAAAGTGCTTGCCTTTGCAACATTAGAGATGGCGGTGTGAGCTGGAGTAACGGACTTTAGAAAATCGTTGCCCGATCGACCTTAAAGATCTCTAATTGTTCCGGGGCAGCCATGTTTTCTCCCTTTATGGTGGATAAGATGACGGTTTTTTGCAGCTTCCTACTCTACCTCTACGTTTGTGTATGCATGTATTTCAATGTTGTCATGTTGACCACCGAGAGTGAGAGTGAGGTCGATGGTCACCTTGAGGTAGCAAAGCACTCGTTTTGCAGCTAACCAATGTTTTTTCGGGTATGTGCTGGAACCGGTTGAGGAATCCGATGGCGGTGGAGATATCTGGTCGTGTGCAGTTCATGGCATAAGTTAAAGCTCCCACTGCTTCGTGCTAAAGAGAGCACCGACAAGCTTTGCTTGAGGCTCTCAAGTTCCTTGATGAACTTCTCGCTTAGTTCGAGTGGAGTCAAAATGTCGTTGGCATAAGTTGGTGAATAATTTGCCGATGTACTTCTTATGTGTTAGCTAAATGGTTTTGCTTTCTCTGTCTCGAGTTGCTTCTATTACGAACACATGTTTCAGCTCGCCGAGATATTTCATTTCAAAAGCTTACGATAACTTTTGCTTTACGTTTGCTATGTCTTCCTTCGTCTTCCCGAGGATCATGAGGCCGTCAACATATTGGGTCTTCAAAGCCCTCGGCTGTTTCATGTATAGCTCCTCCTTGAGAACTCCATGTAAGGATGATGTCTTTACATCCATTTGCTCTACTTCCATATCTTTTATTATATTATATTATATCTACTTCCATATTTTGCTCCAAGTGTAAGAAGGGCTTTCACTGAGGTAAACTTTACCACTGGTGCAAACGTCTCTTGATAGTCGATTCCTTCTTTTTGGCTGTAACCTTTTGCGACGAGTCGTGCTTTATATCTCTCGATCGTTCCGTCAACATTTCTTTTAATTTTGAATGTCCACTTACTCTCGATTGATTTCCTTCCTTGTACTAAGTCCTCCAACGTCGAAGTATTTTTCTTCATGATACACGACATCTCCTCGTTAACAGTTACCTTCCACTTGTCACAGTCTTCGCCGGCAAAGACGCCCTAGAGTGTGGGCGGTCCTTCTGCTTGTACCATATCTGCAAATTTCTTCCTTGGAATTTTGGTCGTCTCTATCCATTCGTCAAGTTTGGTCAGAGGATTCCTCGTGCGACTGTTTTGTGCAAGAAGTTTTGAGGTGAGTTTCTCTTGCAATGTTTTCTTTTTCGGTTTTGTTTTCTGTTTTTGTTGCATCCTCCTCAACTTCTCCTCGTTCCTGTGAGTCTTTCTCAACGCTTTGATGTTCTGACGGCTTTTATGTCTGCTCGGCTTTAAGAGTGTCGACTGGAGGTGTTTCTCTTGAGGGTGTGCTCTCCCTCCTTGTCTCCTTGATTGACTCTTCATCGCTGGGGGACGAGTCATCATATGTGGGTGAATTTTTGATCCCCTCTCCTTGATTCCCAGTGAAGCGCATCACTCGTTCGCCAAATTTGACATTTCTGCTAATCATGATCTTCTTCGTTTCATTGCTCAACACCTGATAGGCTTTGCTGCTCGCATCGTAGCCTAAATACACTCCTTTGGCTTTTAGGGATAGTTTTCATCCTTTGTTGTTGTGGTCGAAGACGTAGGCTTTGCTTCCAAACAACTTTAGATGTGAAATGTTAGGACAATGTCCATGCCATTTCTCGAATGGGCATCTATTGTGCAGGTACACAGCTGTGTAGATTGCTTCTCTCTAGAATTATTTCTGCTTCTTTTCTGTTGCTTCTTTTGCTCCTGCTTCTTCTGTTTCTACTTCTGCTTCGTCTTCTACCTCTTCTTCTGCTTTTTCTTTTGCTTTTGCTTCGTCTTCTGCTTCTACTCCTGCTACTCCTGCTTCCTTTTCTGCTTTTTCTTCTTCTTCTGTTTCTTCTTTTCCTTCTTTTGCTGCTTTTTTTGCTTCGGGACTCGTCTTGTGAAGCACCATCATGCTATTAGACAACTCTGTCAATTCTTAAATTCTGAGGATGTATTCTCCTCCATTTTCGCTCCTAAGGCATGAGATTTGTACTCCTTGTCTCTTCTTTGCTGCAACTTTGAACATTTTGAAATGCTCAAATACTTCGCTTTTCTTACGAAGTAGGTAGATGTGTGTCATTCTTGTGTAGTCGTCGATGAAAGTCACCATGTATCTCTTTCCGCTGCATGAGGGGACCCTCGTCGGTCCCCACGCATCAAAATTTATTAGCTCGAGGGACCAGCTAGCCCTTCTCCCTCCAGTTTGAGGGAAGTGGAGTCAATAAAATTTCCCCATCTTTCATCCCTGGCACGATTCCGGTGAATCCTTCATACTAGTATTGACGAGATTGCCTTTGATTAATTTTCGCATTCCGTTGTTGTGTAGGTGACCGAGCCTTTTGTGACATTGTAACTGATTGTAGGTTGGTTGAAGGTTGGTTAATCTGTTTTGCTCTCGATGATTTTTACTTTTATCGGTGTAGATCCTTTTTGACCTCTTTGTCTTTGTTTTCAGACAAAGGAGACCAGAAGACTCTCCTTCTCGGGTGGGGCGAACAAGGAATGCTATAAGAGCCTGTGACCTCGGTTTGGGTTTGAAGTTCAGTTTGGCGCTGTACTTCAATAGTACATGCTGTCCGCCCTCCTTTCTCCCTCTACAATGGTAAGGCCTTCGCTTAGAGTTTAATTTTGCCTCTTCTGTCATACTGAGATGATGTCACTGTTTTTTGCCTGTGGGATTGAGTCGAGGTTTCTTTTTGAAATTCAGAACGTAGAGTACGATTTTGATTTGTTTTGTTTTTTTTTTCTGTTTTTTTTTTTGTTTTTTTGGGATTTGGCGACGTGGAAGACAGATGTTGAGGAACAATGCGAGTGAGTTTTTTTTTTCTTTTTTTTTTGGGTGGGGGAGAAAAAGAGAACACTGAGTTATTACAATTTTGAATGGATTATTGTTGTTGTGCTTTTTCTCACCTTCTGTCTCTTGCTCTCTAACTCGCTCTCTCTAACTCTCTCCATCTCTCTCTCTCTCTACATTTCTTTCTCTACTTTTTTTTTCTGTCTTTGTTTGACCAAAGGTTTGACCAACGTGACAATTGTCAATGCTGATATTAACAACTTCGAGGCGGGATGAAAAATTCGATCGAATTTTGTCGATTGAAATGTTTGAGGTGCGGATTTAAGTTTATTTTATTTAATCTGAATTGTGTTTTTTTTATTGTTTTTTCTTTTTTTTCTGTTTGTTTTTTGTTTTATTTTTTACCATTTCACCAAAATTAGTGTGTACTGAAAACGATTTACAAAATGCATATTTTTTTTTCAATCTTGCTTAATTTAGTCTGTAAATGATGTTATTATTGTTGTTGTTATGTAATTGTTATTATTAGCATTATCATTATCATAATTACGTGTATACAGTATATACATATATACATATATATATACATACGTATATATGTGCTCCTTTCCCCCACCCCCACTCTCTCCCTTACTGAAAACTACTTTCCTTCTCTCTCTCTCTCTCTCTTTCTCTCTCTCTCTCTTTCTCTCACTCTCAGTGAACACTATTGTATTCTCTATTTTCTCTCTCCCACTCCCTTCCCTCCCCTTCTCTGTCTCCCTTACCGACAACTACTTTTACTCTCTCTCTCTCCCTCTCCCTCCTTTCTCTTGTTTTCTCTTTCTCTTTCTCTATCTCTCTCTCCCTCTCTCTCCTCTCTCTCTCTCTCTCTCTCTCTCTCTCTCTCTCTCTCTTCCCCCCCTCCCCCCCTCCCCCCCTTCTTTTCCCTCTCTCTCTCTCCCTCTCTCTCTCCCTTACTGAAAACTACTTTCCTTCTGTCTCTCTCTCTCTTTCTCTCTCTCCCTCTGTGAATACTATTGTTTTCTCTTTTCTCTCACGCTCTCTCCCTTCCCTCTCCCTCTCTCTCCCTTACTGAAAACTACTTTTACTCTCTCTCTCTCTCTCCCTCTCCCTCTCCCTCTTTCTTTTCTCTCTCTCTCTCTCTCTCTCCCTCTCCCTCTTCTCTCTTCTCTCTCTCTCTCTCTCTCTCTCTCTCTCTCGTAGTGAACACTGTTGTTTTCTCTTTTCTCTCTCTCCCTCTCCCTTCCCCCCCGTATTCTCTCCCTCACTGAAAACTACTTTTTTTGTGTCTCTCTCTCTCTCTCTCCCCCTCCCCCCCTCTCCCCCCCTTTACTTTCTCTCCCTCTCTCTCTCTCTCTTAGCGAACACCTTTTTTCTCTTTTCTCTCTCTCCCTCTCCCTCCCCCCCCCTCTGTCTCTCCCCTTCTGAAAACTGCTTCTCTCTCTCTCTCTCTCTCTCTCTCTCTCTCTCTCTCTCTCTCTCTCTTAGGGAACACTATTGTTTACTCTTTTCTCTCTCTCCCTCTCCCCCCTCTCTCTCTCTCCCTTACCGAAAACTACTTTTCTTGTGTCTCTCTCTCTCTCTCTCCCTCCCCCCTCTCCCCCCCTTTTCTCTCTCCCTCTCTCTCTCTCTTAGGGAACACCTTTTTTCTCTTTTCTCTCTCCCCCTCTCCCTCTCCCCCCCTCTGTCTCTCCCTTACTGAGAACAATTTTTCTTCTCTCTCTCTCTCTCTCTCTTAGTGAACACTATTGTTTTCTCTTTTCTCTCTCTCCCTCTCCCTCTCCCTTCGCCCCCCCTCTCTCTCTCCCTTACTGAAAACTACTTTTCTTGTCTCTCTCTCTCTCTCTCTTAGTGAACACTATTGTTTTCTCTTTTCTCTCTCTCTCTCTCCCTCTCCCTTCCCCCTCCCTCTCTCTCTCCCTTACTGAAAACTTCTTTTCTTGTCTCTCTCTCTCTCTCTCTCTCTCTCTCTTAGTGAACACTATTGTTTTCTCTTTTCTCTCTCTCCCTCTCCCTCCCCCCCCCCCCCCTCTCTCTCGCCCTTAATGAAAACTACTTTTCTTGTCTCTCTCTCTCTCTTCCCAGCCCTAGAACTGGCGGAAATCGTGGGTACCCCTCATTACGGCTCCCCGGAAAGTTGAAAAAAGGGGTTTCTTCTCTTGAATCCAATATTTGGTCCTTCGGATTTATTCTTTGTATTTTATTATTGGGAATACCCCCTTGTGGGTGGTGGTCGTCACGATGTCGCAGAACTCGAAAGGGTTGGCAGCTTCCTGGGGAGGGAGGGAGAGGGAGGGGGAGGGAGGGGTGGAGAGTGAAGGTGATCGATTTCGGGTTGGCGACGTATCATACGGAAGGTGAGGAAGGGGGGAAGGGGGGGGAGGGGAGGAGGGTAGGAGAGAGGAGGAGGTATACTAGCATAATTTAATATGATACTGGCATTATATAATATAATACTAGTATTATATAATTGAATACTTGTATTATACACAGGAAAATCTTACTATTGAAAACAGTCGATTCGGGTAACCTCTTCTATTTTGTCGTCATTCGACAGTTCTATTTTTGTCTTTACCTGGCCACTAAAAGACAAAAGTCCTGAGTCAGCTGGTGGAAACTATCAAATATGTTTTTTTGTACGGACTGGCTGTATATAGGTCGACTTTGTCTTTACTGTCTTCATATTTAGTACGGTTTTTAGTACGTTTGTCCTGCTGACGTCATCATGTGAAAATATAATATTTCTGAACCGGAATCAGATCTACACTAACAATAGTAGACCTACAAGAACTAAGATCCGACTCTCTCTCTCTCTCTATCTCTCCCTCCCTCCCGCCCTCCCTCTTTCCCTCCTCTTTCCCTCCCTCTTTCCCCCTCCCCCCTTCTGTCTCTCTTTCTCTCCCTCTCCCGCTTCCCCCCCTCTCTGGTCCCCCCTTCTCTTTCTCGCTCTCCCTCTCTCTCTCTCTCTCTCTCTTAGTGAACACTATTGTTTCTCTTTTCTCTCTCCCTCTCCCTTCCTCCCCTCTCTCTCTCCCTTACTGAAAACTACTTTTCTTGTCTCTCTCTCTCTCTTCCCAGCCCTAGAACTGGCGGAAATCGTGGGTACCCCTCATTACGGCTCCCCGGAAAGTTGAAAAAAGGGGTTTCTTCTCTTGAATCCAATATTTGGTCCTTCGGATTTATTCTTTGTATTTTATTATTGGGAATACCCCCTTCTTGTGCGACCTCCGTACCCGAAATTTTCAATGTTATTTGTACGCATCTTCTGGACGTGGACAATGGCTTGTGGACGAAAGTTTCGAGAGATATCCGAGATTTGATTCGGGCAATGCTAAAATGTTTGCCGGCAGACTGGATTACGCCGATGGAGATTTTAGGTGAGGAGTGAATTTCTTAATTTTAAAGTGCAGTATTTACCAATAATTGATCAAAATTGATCCGAAATTTGCTAGTATTGACCACATTTGATGAAGAAACTATGCAAGACTGATTAATTTTGGCCACAATTTACGAATATTGCGACCATAATTGACCAATATTGACCAAAATTAACTAATAACCATAAATTGACCAACATTGACTGGAATTCACCAAAATTCACCAACTCTAACCAATATTAACTCTAATTGACCAGAAAACTATCCAAAATTGACTGGAATTTGATCGAAATTGACCCAAATATACCATATTGTCAATCAATTTACCAAAATTGACCAAAGTTGACCAAAATTGACTAAACAGTAAAAAAGTTGTTTGCTGACTGGACGGCATTGAAAGAGATTTCAGATATAAAAAAACAAAAAAGCATTGACAATCAAAAGGAAAATGTAACATAAAAATGAAATGCCTTATTTAATTTTTCTTCCCTCATCGAATCCCTTTTTTCATTTTTCTTTCATATATTTTGTATGTATATATATATATATATATATATATATATATATATATATATATATATATATATATATATATATATATATATATATATATATATATATATATATATTTTTTTTTTTTTTTTTTCATTAATTTAGGATTGATCTTGATGCTGATCCTGGATTTGACGTCTTTATCGATGAAGTTCGATGGATCGATCGATCCTCGGATTGACTGATCCTTTAGGAGAAAACGAATCTGAATATTTCTTTTTGACAATCATTTCGAGTTTGCTAAAATAAAAGTCATAAAAGAGATAAAAAAAAAACCGAATAAGGATTGGACATTTTTAGTTGCCCAAAGAAAAAAAAAAGAAACACCTTTTGATCCAAGAAAATCTGTTTCAAAATTAAACTCCGAAAGTTAGAAAAAAACTTTGGAGCGAGAGTGGTTTTGTGTGGTATGGTCTAATTTCGATGGAAAAAAAGGATTAGAACTAAAGGTTTGTTTGAAAGAAAAACTAACAAAGATTTAGAAAGGAAAGTTTGGAAAGAAGAAAAAGGTTATCTGTACATTGTTTCTCTCAAAATATGTCCCATATTTTTTTTTCAAAGAAAATATAATGTTTTTTTCCAAGATTCTAGATTTTTTTTTTTTTTGTCGTCCTTTTCTTTTTCCGTCAATGTTCTCGACAGAAAATCAACGAAGAAAAAAATGTAAGTTGTAATTTTTTTTTCTTGCTACTTTTGTTTTGAAGTGCATAAACAAAAAAAAAGAAAGACACACGTTTTTCTTAACTGGGAAATATTGAAAATGTTGCACATCCGATATTGCTTTTTATATTATTAATATTTAGTATCTGGTTTTCTAGTTTTTTGTTATCTTTTTAGTAATTTCTTATTACTGTTTTTATGTTTATCTGAATTTTTTTTTTACATGCACTGGAAATGTATATGTATATAACTCTCTTAATCCTATGTATCACTATGTTCTTTGTTAGTTTGTATTTTTTTTGGTTATTTTGTCGTTTAATTTTTTGTGAAGGTTATTTTTTTCTTTACTTCATCACCTTTACTCTGCAGGAAAGTGTACTTCTAATTACCATTTATTTATTTTCTATTTTTGCAGTTCAAGAACCCCTTTGTTTTTTTTTTGTTTACTGCGGTTCTACTCCAACAAAAAATAGAAAAGAAAAGGGGTTGGAAAAAAAAATATTATTATTGTATTTGTGTGGATGTGAGTGGTTGTAATTAAACAAAAAGTTTGGATTTGAAGAAGAAAAAGAAATTATTTTATTTTTATTCAATTTGTCAGCTTGTCACCAATTTTAAATATAATTTGTGTTATTTTTTCCGTTTTCAATTATTTTTTATCCCAAATGTATTATTTCCAAAGAAAAGTATTTGTTTATTATGGGTATCAAAACTTTTGTTTTTTAATAATTCCAGTGTTTTATTAACAAAATAAAAGAAGAAAAAAAGTAAAAAATAAAAAATAAGGGAAAAAAAACAGAAAATCTTGGCGTCATTTGTTTTTTTTTTGTTTCCCCAAGAACTTGACGTTTTTATCT